>CAXAMN010006102.1:138812-159288 GCA_963970005.1 Durusdinium trenchii
AGGAAGGGAGGAAGGGAGGAAGGGAGGAAGGGAGGAAGGGAGGAAGGAAGGCAGGCAGGTAGGCAGAGAAGCAGAGAGGCAGGGAGGCAGAGAGGGAGGGAGGGAGGGAGGGAGGAACATGCGAGGAAGGGAGGAAGGGAGGAAGGGAGGAAGGGAGGAAGGAAGGAAGGCAGGAAGGCAGGAAGGCAGGCAGGCAGGGAGGGAGGGGGGAGGGGGGAACATTTGTGACACAAAGACAGGGGGTGAGAGTGTTCAAATTGAGAAAAAAGTCTCCCTCCGTGGATTTAATTTTCTAACTGCATCGTGGGAGGATGGCCTCTGGGATGCCGGTGGACAAAGCAAAATAGGCACAAAGAGAAATTCAACGCCATGAAGTTTAAACTCTGCTGCCAGTGGCCCGTCGCTGTGTGCAACTCACCTTAACATCTGGGACGATGGATCTCTGGTGGCATCGCTCGGGTTTTCGCAGCGCGCATTAAAATGGCACACGGTTGCTGCAAACACAAAGGCCAGCCCATATAGCTCCAGCATTTTCATCCAACGAACAATTTATAGTAACGCAACCAAAGGCCAGACAAATATCGTATCACATTTGAAACGTCTTTGATATTTTAGTGGTGCCGTGGCACATACTGGCACCATACCTCCGCGTGCAAAGGATAATGAAAGCATATCAAAACCAACCCACACCGCAAATACAACACAAAACAAACATGAGATAACATGAGCTAATTGCAAATCCAGATTGGTTCAACTATTCATGTGGGCCCAGATCATGTGTCATCCTTTCTTCCTTCATTTGTGAGAAACAAAACTGCGGACCACGAAAAGTTGTTTGCGTTTTCGAATGGACAAGCCGCAGTCACACTTGGAAACTGAGCTGGCAGATGCGGAGGGGCGTACTGCAGTCAGGACATGCAAGGACCTCAGCCAAAAGGTTGTGGTAAATACACCGAATTTCAATTCGAAAGCAGCGTTGTTGGCGACCAGTTTTTCAGAGCCTGCGTTTTTGTCATGTTTCATTTTGTTTATTCTCTTCAATTGCAATGTTTCGCCGCGGAACTATATAACTTGCAGAAATCCTCCGGCTATGTGTTTGTTCTTTCTGGTCGGCACATGAATCGACGATATCGTTTTTCACGTATATCAAAAAAAGGGTTTTGGCAAAAACAGTGTCTAGTTAGACTGAGCCTCACCAACTCGGCAATTTCTCCGTCCTGGTTCCTCGTGCGTCGTTCGCTCCACCAACCCATGGTCCGGCATTTTTTTTGCCATAGAAAGTGGCAAAATGAAAATTCTGCTCGAATGATCGGGGCATAACGGCCACACATGTTTCCATTGCACGATACCGCCCGAAGGTTTTGAAATTGTTTTTGGTGAAGAATGTGGTCACGGATGGCCGGGATGCATTGTATCTAGTGTGGTTAGCACGAACTTGAACGGGTCCCGACGCCACGTTTCCAACATGCTCGTGAAATTTGCGAAACGTTCGTGATACTATGTTTCTAACATCCGTGTGGCAAATTTCAGACGCTCTTGATGCCACATTGCCAACATGCGCTTACTACTTTTAAGACGCTCTTAACGGTACGTTTCGGACATTTTGTTGGAACTTCTGAAACGCTCTTGATACTACGTTTCCAATATGTCTATGACATTTCTGACTCATTTTTGAGACTACGTTTTTAACATGTTTTCGGACAATCTGATGGACAAACTGGCCATATGAGTCACAAGCGCCGCTGAAGAAAAAAAAGCGTGAAAACGACTTCGAAACAAATGATGCGAAAAGAGAATGACATCCTGAATTCCACTACGGAAACACCCGCCTTCATCTGGGGACAAATGAACCCCGCTATTGGGCGCAAATGGGTACTTATGGAAATGACGCAACATGGAGTATGTACTGTTTAAAAGAGAAGTGACGAAACCACGCGCACCTCTCTTAGAGTCGATATTGGCGCCTGTACTTGATCATTGGGCCCTGCCTTGCACAAAGTTTCGCGTGTGTCAACGCCTGTTTGGTGGATTTTGCTGCGAGTTTTGGCCGCTGGATTTGCGAGTAAGCATCCTCAGTTCTGGACGCTAAAAGCTGTAGCTATTGATGGCATACCGTACCTATTTTAAAATGGTCGGGTGCATTGTGGTTCCGCGGCGTCGTATGGTCCATGAAATTCCGCGCAGAGGTTCGCCAGCGTCACCGCCCAAAAACCGTTTTTTTAGCATTCCAAGCTTATTATGCGACCGCAAGTTTTTGTATGTATATATTATACGTATGTACAGTGTGGTTGGGTCCACGCGGCACGTAAAGGCCTGGAAACTAGGGACCCCACATTTCCATTTCAGGGACTAAAACTAAGTCCGTGGTTTCGGGGGATTCACACTTTCTATCCATGCAGGCGGAAAAACAAAATCGCACAATCCTCGCATTTCGATTGCGTGCTGCTATCACCCCGGCAAACCATCACCTCGCACCGGGCGACCATGGATGTCCCACAAGCAACGCGTTGGCACAATTCGCTACGCACATGTGTTACGTATGATAATATCATACGATTTGGGAAGGATAATGTGATTTTCATGTGTTTCGTTTGCTTCATGATGCACTACGGTTTCTGTTCTAGTGTTCTGCGCACTTGCGTGCGTCTACCGAAATGTTGGGCGGTTTGAACCCGCAACCATCGACCGTCAACTTGTTTGCAACTTGATTACCGTTATTTTTCGTTGAAAAAATCACGTTTTGGTTGGACAGTTGGCATTGTTGTGGCGTGTTCTTCTTTGGCAAGGTAGCGTGGAGATACGTCGAACCTTGTTCTGAAACTGTTTTGTGTCAGGGTTCGCTTTCAAAGCTGGTGCCTGGACACGGGCAAACAAACAGAGAAGCACGAACAACACGGATACAAAAAAAAATGAAACCCACGAACCCGAATGCTCACACGCATGTTACTGACACGGATGTCCAAACGCATTTCACGTAGCACGGGTCCCCGTTTCAATGTAAAGTGTTGAGCGTCGAGTGTTGGAATGTGTGAAATTGAACCTATTCAGTATAAAATGATATGCAAAGGGTTTAAAAAATGAAATATTATAAATGTGAAGTGGGAAGTGTGAGATATGGAATGTTCACCATGCTACACAACTGACAAGTTGACCAAAGCAACACCTGGGACCTCGTAGCATAGAGGCGAAAGCTAGAGACAGGAAACGACACATGTTGGAGCATCAAAACGAACATTTCGTACGAGATTTCCTCCAATTTTAACATTTTCACCGTTTAGGAATGGTTTCGCTGCTTCCCCATAGACGCGGCGAGCCGAAGCAAAGCTAAACACCCGAGACGAGACAAGTTGGAGCATCAAACCTGGCATTTTGTGCGAGACTGCCTCCCTTCGACGCCTTCGAACTGGAAAAGTTTTCCAGTTTCCCCCATGGACATGGCGACGCCAGAAACTCGAGACGAGACATGTTGGAGCAGCAAAACGAACATTCGATTTTCATCACATGTCACGAAATGCCACGGCTGCCGCGGAATTTACACGTTGTCGCCACTTCACGCAGCCCTGGCAACGCCGTTCGCGGAAAATATGCAACACGACGCAACACGACACGTCTGAGGGCCGCGCCTGCCACACCAAATGAAAATGCGCACGTCCAAGCGCGTGCCACGAAACATGCAACTCATCTTCGGACAACGCCGCACGAGTATGCAAAAGTATTGCGCCTGCCACGCAGAACAACTTTCCACACATCACCAAACACGTCTACATGTCACGAAATGACACGAGAGCCATTTCGCACGGTCATTTACCAAAAAAAAACGGACACCAATCCCCGGCACGCCATTTTGTGCGAGCCCGCGCGGTTGAAACGGACATGGATTTTTCACAAAAACAATTTCGCTTGGAAATTTTAAAAAAGGAAAATGCCGGACCCCGATGCGAACCTCGATTGAACACCGGGCCTTAACCCTGACCGTAACAACCCCTCAATGCGGCTCCACTTTTGAGGAAAAACCTCCCATTTATGGCCAAACAGTCTTTCATAAACATCATGCCAAGAAAGATGCCGAGGTTCTTTGAGCTTTTCATGCGCTTGTATAAATGCTCCAGGTCCGTGATGATGTGCTTTGTAAACCTCGACAGTCTCAAGGATGCGTTTGAAATGTTCTACCCAAGAAAATTTTTGTTTCTGTTGCTTATTTTTTTTTGGCTGCATTCAATTATTACACAGCCTCTAACCGACAAGGAAGAGAACTCGCATACTTTTCGGACACCCGGGCCCATACCATGACGAACCCAGGCCACTCTGAATATTCCTTTTGGAGGGACCATATCCAATCTCCATCGATCACGCCGAACAAGTCTCTGGGGATGGCCAGCGCATTCAAGTGAAAATGTTGAAGCACAATTTGCGACACCAAGCGACGGCCGGGCCCCCTGCAGGATCCAGACCGGGGGTATCCCGAGCTACTTGGCGGATACACAGTACCCTCCCGGGTGTCTGCCAACACTGCCAAGAGCTCCACGCTCTCAACACCGCGCCGTCCCAGTGTTACCTAGACTTCTCTGAGGGCCTTCTTCCTGTCCAAAAGGTCGCGGAGATCGCCAGTTAAGGCCTCGATCACCGCCTCCTCCGGCAAAGCCGCCATTCGTCGGTGTTACCCGATCCTTTTGGTTTCACGCCAAGCCCGGTCCCTGTTACAGGACACCGTAGTGATCTGACACCCTAAAAGGACTCAAAATTCAAATCCGAAGCAAAAGCGTTTTTTGCCAACGGAGCTCCTTGGCCGGAGATTCTGGCGCCCTGTTCGTATGATAAATTTGCACCCCCGGCACCGCAATCTTAACGTAGATACATCGAGGCCTCACAATGCAACAGAGGTTACCTAAACATGTTTCCTGCATGTGTCATCTGGCCATGTTACAATAATACCATGCAAAAAACATGTTACCTAAAGGTGCCACCTAGGCATGCTACCTGGAGATGGTGCAGTGCAAGGGATGTTACCTGGAGACGTTACACCGCAAGAGATGTTCCCAAGAAATCTTACCTAGAGATGCGACAATGCAAAAGATTGTCCCGGCCATGTTACCTAGTGATGTTACCTAGAGTCGAGAAATATAACCTAGAGCGGGTGTTACCTAGCAAAAACGGCAAAAAGGATGTAACCTAGAGATGTTGCCTAGGCATGTTACCTGGAAATTCCTTGAGATGTTACAACGCAAGGGATATTATTTAGACATACGACCGAACAGAAGAAAAATGTTACATATCCTGTTTTTCCTCAAAAGTAGTCTGCACTCCGCACTCCCCACTCCCTATTCCACACTTCACGGTCTTCAATTTTTTTTTCTGCACTCGGAATTTTTCCTTCTTGCGCAGCTCCTCCACCTTTACCGCGGCGCCCTCGTGAAGATTCCCTGCTGGCAACATTGTTGGCTCCTCAGGGCCAGAGCTTGGAGACACAGCGGGACTCTTTGCAGGTTTTGTCGGTGAAACCACATCGAAAACCTTTTGAAAGAATTCCTCTTCAAAGGGTTCCTCATTCTTCAACACCATGTCTTTGGCACCAACTTGAACATTTTTTCTGGCAACAAAACACACTGCCCCTCTCAAATATTGGAAACAAAGCAGGGTTCCTTGCAGGACTTGTCGGTGAGAGTTCGCCCACTTGAACAGCCACTTCAGAAACTTCTGTTGCAGGGTCCGGTTGAACAGTTGTATCTGTTGTGGCCACCACCATATTGGTCTAAATAGTTTCATCTTGTGTAACCACCACCATTTCGGTTTGAAGAGCGACGTCTTCTGTAGCCACCACCATGTTGACTTGAAGAGCGACATCTTCTGTAGCCACCATGCTGGCCTCAAGAGCGACATCTTCTGTAGCCACCACCATGTTGGCCTCAAGAGCGACATTTGGTGCAGTGGTCCTAGCAGGCGCCGCAGTAGCCTTTGGCCCACGCTCCTCCGCCACCTTCTAAGACAACCTGCAGCCCAGCAAAGGTGTCCCAGGCCCCAAAGTTTTCCGCATGTCTGCATCTGGGGGAGAAAATGTCCGGACAAGACGCAGGGCAACCCCACCCCCCCCACCCCCCCCCTCACAGTGGGAAAAAAGGAAAAAAACTCGTAATTCAATTGCGTTTTGCTCCGTGAATTTCGCGCGTTTTAATAAGATCGGAGCCGCCAACAAGGGCTGGAGTAGTTTTTTTGAGCCTGAACTGATTTTATGCACAAAAAGTCAGGTGAGTGCTCCTTAGGCAGAAACAAAAGAAGGTTTGCTTGCTACTTGGACACCGATTTTTTTGGGGGGCACATGGTGTTACTTAAGCGCGAAATATCAAATGTTTTTTCTTAAGTACAAGATGTTACTTAAGCACAAGATGCTATTTACGCACAACATGCACAAGATGTTACTTGGGCAAAAAATGTTACTTAAGCACAAGTTGTTACTTAGGCACAAGATGTTGCTAAAGCGCAAAATGTCGCTTAGGCAAAAGACGCCACTTAAGCACAATATAGCACAATGTTGTTTAGGCACAATATGTTACCTCTTGGATCCACAAAGTGTTATCTAGAATTTGAAGTGCTACTTGGACAGGGAATGATATTTAAATACGGGGTGCCACAATCCTGCAGCAAGAAATTGTTTGACACATTTTTTTCTACGTCCTTGAAGAGGCCAGAATCTACGTCCTCTGCAACTTTTCTACTGGCAGTTCTGCCAGCTGCTCGCGGTTTTGGAGCATGACACTGCTGACTCTTTGGGAAAATGATGAAAAATGTGTATTCAAGCGGCTTCCCGAAATCATGTGCAACAAATCAACTTTCCTCTGCTACTATGCAAGTCGTTCCTTTGAAGTATGGCTGTGAACAAAGCAACTCGGTGAACTATCAGATCAGGATGTATAAGACATCTGAATAAAGAAATAGGGAATCACATGAAATATCTAATCGAAGCAGGTCGGAATATCACAACAAGTTTGTCTTGCGCGGGGCTGCACAGTAAAAAATGACTCAAAGGAAGGCACATGGGGGTGTCTGCTGCATCCCCGATTTCTGTGGCACAATACCGGTTGCTAGCCGCTAGCCAGTTTCTGTTCGGATCTTTGTGAGAATTATTATAATGTGACTGTACATTGTGTGCCAATCCCAATCACCCGGAATCAACCCATGGTTGCCTCGCGGTTTGGGTGATTTGGATTCCTGATATTCCCGGCATCTCTGAAAGGGAACAAAATGGAACAAACCACCAACCCCTAAATCACCAGTTGATCATTGGTTGAATGAATTTCATCGGATTTCAATGGGATATGATTTGACACCAGTTTGGATTTCCCCATTGCCGAAGAACGAAGACCTCACCTTCTACGTCTCCAACAGACTGCAAAATCCAGTGGATTTACCTGAACATGGGGTACCCTGATGTTTCATTTGTCTACCTAGAAATGTTACCTAGAGATGCTACAATGCAAGAGATTTTCTTGGAGATGTTACCTAGTGATGTTAGCTAGAGTCTAGAGATGTGACCTAGAGCGGATGATACCTAGCAGAAGAGATGTTACCTAGAGATGTTGCCTAAACATGTGACTTGGATTCCGTGCTGCATTTCCCACTATCTTGTGTGTGTGTCGTCTTTTGCACACTGCGGGGTTCCATGTGAGAGTTTCGTGCATAAGTTGTGCTGCAGAGTCCGGTTAGCAACATGCCTCGCGCGACACCAATGATGTTTGTTTCCCTCTTCATTATTGACCAAGTTCAAAGATTTGAAGGCCATTCTGGGTTAGTTTCCAATTGGCCGCTGCAAATTCTACCAAAGATCCTCATAAGCCTCCTCTTCTGTTCGTTTTGGGTCTGCGCTTGGCATTGCGCGTTTATAGGTTTTGCATCCTATCTTTTCTCGGCACGGCACCCATCAAACAATGCTATGACATGGATCTGGAGAAGATGTAATTGTTGCAACAGTTCACGCTACGTGTTGATTTTCTGCTCCAATGTTTTCAAAAATTTTCTGACTTGAGTGGCGATCCCCTTGGCGTTTCGAATGCGGCTTACACGATGTTGATGTTGTGTCTACACGCGATGATGTAGCCGGTGAGGGCCTGTATTGGTTCGATTTGGTTCTACTAGGCAAGTCCTGTGGCGTAAAATTATCGTAGAATTATATCGCACGCAGAAATGGCAGGTCTTGAATACTTTTGTTTTTGGTGGTCTTGGACAACGAGCGTGTGCTTAACCTTTGCGTTGCAGCTCTGTGACTTAATTTTTCGTGTGTTGGGCACCTATGTTGCTTCTGTGTGGATTGCTTTCTCTCGCAATAATTTCACAAAGTCGTGCTATGTGCCGACTGCCCTTCATCTTGAAAATGTTTAGGTGGGGAAGTAGTGGTCCGGATGCTCTCTTGCTGGTGGGTGTACGCAATTCTGTCTTCCCTTTTGCATCCGCCGAAATTTGCAGCTTGAATTGAAGGCACTGCAATATGTATGTTGCGGTTCATCCAAATCCTTCGTCTGCAACCAGCCATTCTTTGCGAATAAACAATTTGCTTTTGCGAATCTTTTGCAAACCCAACGTTAACCATGTTTATCTTTCCCGGGGGTCTCATGTTGAAATCTTTCGCTAAATCTTTCGCAAAAAAAAACTTTCGCAATTCCGAAAAAAAAAGCTTTCGCGTGGTCTCATGTTGGGACCCTGGCGGCCTTTGTGTTGGAAAATCTCTTCATGGCCCTTTCGATCGACAATCATATCTTGATTCTCGTGGTTCTGGCTGAATTAAATGTGTCGGGACTGCTATGTAGTTGCTGTGTTAGTGAACTCCGGTGTGTTCGATTCCTTGCCCCAGTTTTGCGTCTTGAAGTTGTCGCAATATGTGCAATTCTTGATTTTCGTGGTGTTGGTGGTGCAGCAGCTGGTGTGATTGCTAGCCACCTTGTTGATACCCCAAGTCGTGCGGCTTCAGGTGGTCTGGATGGACAACGGGCCTGCCGCAACAGGGATGTTGCTGCTTTTCTCAATGAATTCCATCTCCTTTGATAC
Source organism: Durusdinium trenchii (assembly GCA_963970005.1). Classification (NCBI taxonomy): domain Eukaryota; class Dinophyceae; order Suessiales; family Symbiodiniaceae; genus Durusdinium; species Durusdinium trenchii. The sequence goes on from CAXAMN010006102.1 coordinate 147,846, forward strand.
CTTTCATTACCTTTCTCACATGTTACGGTTTGTTTGAAGGTATCGCAGTCTGTGATTTGCCGATTATGTACTGTTGATGTTAGATGATTTTGCTGGCTGCGGATAAACATGGGAAATGTCTGTTCAGACTGCTATGTTGCAGCTGTGTTTGATTAATGTTGCCTGATTTTATGCTTTTCGCCAAGTCTTCCATCTTACTTAAAGGTATCGGTGGTTGTGGAGAGCGAACATGCGTTGGTTATGTTGCTGCCGTGTTTAGGGTCACGGGTCATCTGCGCCCTCTGAGCAAAAAAATCACTTGCACCCCAAATGGACGACAATTAGCGCCCTTTGCACGACCTTAGGAGAAAGACCAAGCATGGAATTAAGAAGCAGAACGCTGGGGCATACGACACTATCTTGCATGGAACGTACCTTAGGGTCGGAAGGTGAAATCATCATAGGGGTCAGGGGGAATATCACAAAAAGGAAGGTTGTGGGGGGATACGACCTTTCACATCGGGAGGGGAAAAGCAATCATGGAACCACAGGGGGGAAATATCATCTGACTAACTATATATATATATATACATATGTATATATATACACACACATACATCTATATACATATATATGTATATCTATCTACACGCAGAACACAACTGATTGGAGGATACACTACTGAGAATTTTGGACAGAAGGGAAAACAAGCGTGGGACATATAAAAGGGATTGTGGAGGAATCACTTTCTTCGAGTGATCCCCATCCTGACGCACTATTCTGACATCGTTTCTGACACACCATCTGGAAGTATATATGGCATGTAATGTATACTGACATTCTAATTGGCATTTATTCTAATTGGCATCTATTCTGACATCTTATCTTGTTCGGAATATAAACCCTCTGAACTACTCCACCAAGGTTCCACAAAGATCGACAAATCAATGGGCCCCCAATGAGCACAACGCCGTTTGTTGCTTCCGCTAGAGTACGAGTACTGAGTACGCCTACAGCGATGTCGCCATACGGCCATACGGCCGTAATGCCTTTCTTCCATAAAGGATTGGATATGCCGCACACGGCAGGATCTTGCGCACATCCAGAACCACTGCAAAGCGCTTGCAAATCTGTTCAAGTATACATCTTTGAGTTGGTTTCCAAACCTTTTCTTCTCCCACTCTTTCCTGTCCTGAATGACCTTTAAGGCTAACAAACAAGTCGTTCCCTTCGTTTGTTCGGTCACGCAGTGGCTCCTTTCAGCTAAAGCTTTGTTTCTCCATGAGTCTCTGTACATGTCTCAATCTCGTTGACATACCGCTTACCGGTAGAGACACTTGAAGCGGCTTGAAACAAGGTTGATTGCCTTCTGATTCCTGCATGGTTGTGTTTGTTGTGTCTACATTCTATATAATCTGATTCCTAGTCAGTTGTGAGGTCTCTGCGCCTTTTGAAGCTGCCCGGTTACCAAGATTTGGGTCACCATTGCGTTGCCATGTCCGTGCGAGACTTTGCCACGTGTCTGTGCGAAATCGTGCGAACCTTTTACGTGTGCCTCGCAGACTATGACTAGGGAAATCTCCTTAGCAACGAAGGCCTTGACGCACGTTTCGGTCGCAGTGCGCTACATTATTTGTCATTCATCAATTGGCCAGAGATTTTTGACCTACGATTTGCCGGTTCGAAGTGACGTGGCGGCAGACCACGTTTCCACCGCGCTTTTTTCACAGCGAAGTGTCACGCGTCACTCCTTGAACTCAGTGGAGACAGGTTTTTCTCCCCAGGACAACCACGGTGACAGACCAGGCGGGCTTAAGACAGTCACTCATTCATGTTCCTCTTTACAATATACAAATAGTATCATATATAGTATATCATATAGTATATCTATACATATACATACAGAAAGATCGATATGTGTTCACAATGTGTAGACTATATAGATGCTGACTGCCTCTGCCGCGCAGCACGCAGCATCACCTCAGCCACATCAGACCTCAGCCACATCAGGTCCCAAGGTGGTGCCCCATGTTTAGCTAAGCTGGTCTATAACTGACATGACAAGGATTTCCGGTATCTGTAAAAGAGCTAGAACTTGAATTTCTTAGATACATTTAGTTCAAATAATTTAGATATGATACATATATAATATATAAATCATAGAATATATATATATATATACATATACTGTATACATATCTACACTGAATGGGGCTGATAAACCAAGTTCGAACTGGGGAGCCTTAAAGGTCTCCGATCCTCTCAGCTGGGCCCCCCAGCAATTCTGCCCATGCGGCGAAGCCAGCGCCGGGACCTCAGGAGCTTCACATCATTGCAACGTTGGAAAACTGGGCGAAACTATGGGCAAATCTAGAAAATATCCATTGAAAAATTATTCTCAAATGCTTTTCTGGCCCAAAAAAAACTTGGAACCACGGGTTCGTTGAGCCGATCACTTTGGACCTTTGCGCTCACCACCATAAGCATCCTGCACTGGGCAGATGCTCATGGCGGGGTAGCTCCAAGATGCTCATGGCAGGGGTTGCCCTGCTTGCGGAAGAATGTAAAGCAAGGAGGGCTCTGGTTTCCTATCTGTTGTCCACCTCACAAGATTATTAAATGACTAGGTTCCAAAACCTCCCAACTGGAGTGGCTCTAGACCCCCCGCGGCAAGAGTCTTTTTGGGGGGTCAGTTCATCCAATCCACCTCCATTGGATCGACATCACTTCAGCAGCAAACCCTCTGATGATTTATGTAGATTTAACAGGCCGAAGGAGAATCACCATCGAACCACATGGGCTATCTATGCGATTAGTGCAATTCGCAGACTGTGATATCCCATCCCACATAACCGTTGGCTAAGAACCGTTTCCTGATTTCTATTCGGTAGGTTACAAACCCCCACATAACCAATCAAGAATGCTATTTCACCAGCACATAATGATCCCAAAATAATCTATGATCATCAATCATCTGTAATCATTAATCATGATTAATTCTTCCATTCCCTGCTAAGCAGTAGGAAATGGTACATTTAGACACTTCAAATGAGTGTTTCCCGGTATCCTGGAGTCCTACATTCAGAAACCATTAGAAAATGTCAACTTGGGTAACTTCACTCAATTTCAGCTCCTCGTACTTCACCTTCAGCTCCAAGCGCTTGCGCCGTCGCATTCGTCGGCTCTGCTCTTGGGTGATGCCCCGCGCGATCTCGCGCTGGCGCCTCGCGCATGGCGGGGGAAATATTTCATAGGTACATAGAGGGAGAGACGATAGATGATGCTTGATGGATAAATATCGTGGTTACACAATGGTTATATACATATATTTTTACAGATATAATTTAATTTAATATACTATACTATACTATAATGTAATATATAATATGTCAATATAATATCATCTCATACTATATAATATAATATAATATCATATGATCTCGTATCTTAATATATAATATGATGTCATCTCATATACTGTAATATAATATAATATAATATCATCTAATATAATATAATATATGAAAAAAATAATGTAATATAATACAATATAATATAATATAATATGATATAATATAATATACCATAATATAATGTAATGTAATATAATATAATAGAATATAATGTAATATAGTATAATATAATATAATATAACATAATATCATAAAATATAATATAATATATTATTATATAATATAATGTAATATAATATAATATATTATTATATAGTACAATGTAATATAATATCATCTCATACAACAAAATATCATATCATATCATATCATATCATATCATATAAACAATATAATTTAGATAATATCATATCATCTTGTTTAGTATAATAGTATAATATCATATCAGCTCATATAATATCATATCATATCACATCATATACTATACTATAGTATAATGCAACATATAATATGTCAAATAATATCATATCATCTCATGCTATAAAATACAATATAATTTCATATGATCTCGTATCTTCATATATAATATGATGTCATCTCATATACTGTAATATAATATAATATAATATAATATAAGATAATATAATATAATATAATATAATATGATATGATATGATATAATATAATATAATATAATAGAATAGAATAGAATAGAATATAACATAACATAACATAATATAATATAGTATGATATATACATATGCACATACAAATACATATGCATATACATATCCAGATACATATACATATACGTATATACAGATGATATCCTCATGGTTGCCTAAATGTTAAGCAAAAACAACAATCCAAAGCTAGCTTCACCCAGGAATGCCCAGGCAGGTGATATACCATGGATACATATGGATACCGTGGCCATCCATGGCCTCAAAGACAAAGCCCTGGCAATCTGCTTTCTGATCTTTTTGAACATGTGGGTCTTCATCCTGGCCAGGAACTGACATCAGCGGCATCGCAGCTTCGCAGCTCGACACGATGCATGAAGACAGGTCAGCCGAGCCCAGGCATTTCTACAGCTCGCTGCATTCGGAGCCTTGCAAGGGGGGATCATGGGGGATCTTTGACTCATCTTGTGCTTTGAAGTTTGATAATTCCCTTTGTCATGGATTCTCTTTTGCTGGCTCTGGTCTAGCTGCTACTCTAGATCTGTGCTGAGATGAGCCCATCTGTTTTTCGGTTCTATGCTCTCTATGCTCCTCGCTTCAGCAAAGCTCTTTTGCCTGCAATCACCACCTTGGCGGGAAAGGCTTGCAGCTGAACTCCAGAAATCTACCAGAAAGTATCAGAAAGTGGGAATCAATATTCTGCCAAAATGGTTTCATTTACTTCATTCCACTTGACCTCTTGGGTGTCAGGTTGTTAGGATGTTAGGATGTTGGGAAAACGTGGTGCTCCATCTTCTAATTTTTGCAGGGCACAATATGCCTTTGACCCATACCCATAATTGCTGGCAACTATCCCAATGTTTGCTAGTCTTTTCATTTGGGATTTGAATATGCCTGAATACAGCATCCATCTCTACCCAGATTCGCCACCAACTCACTACGCCGCTACGCCATCCATGACTTCATCGGGAAGCCCCGGGGAGCCCCGCATCCTCGATTTCTTGGTCGAAGGCTTGCTCCTCTAGGGTCATTTGCCTGGCGGAGATCCAAATGACTCGGTGTACGATAGTGGGTTCAATCAATATGGGATATGATTGGGGAATGTACCGGAAATAGCGAAATACAAAATATTATGTGCATCTGGGATGATGATGGTATGATGATGGTATGATCTAGATTCTAAATGTTCAGCAAAGTTCTATAACTTCAACTTCAGATTATTGTGGGATGTGTAAATATATATATAGAGGTAATAGGTGATTGGTGTCAAGTCAAATGAAGGGGGAATCGTGCCTCCCCACGACTTTGCACGGCTTTGGTGTTGAAATCCAATTTCATCTGATGAATTCGCCCTCATGACGTTTGCTGGATACCCTCGAGGATCCCATCTGGAAACCATGGAAGCCCAAGGCCTCCTTAATTTGGTCAAGGCATCTGTGGTTTCTTCTACCTCGCATGGCATTTGAATCGATGGGTTATGCAAAGTCATGCTTGTAAGACGTGAATCATTGGTTTAAGGATTGAGGCACCATGTAGATCTATAGAATTCTATTCATGGACAGCTATAAACATATGTATATATATATATATGTATATAGTATATATGTATATATACAGTACATTATATGAAGACAATCTGCATGAGTGGCACAACTGTGTGGCAAGATCTGTACCCAGACTTCCGCGCTCAGCTTTTCCACCTGCAACTTCTCCACCAATGAGGCTGTGCTGGGATCATTCCACCAGGCCCTGAAGCCCAGGCGGACCATGGTCGTCGTCATCGTCATCGTCATCAACATCATCGTCAAAATAAATAGATAAACAGATAAATCAATAGATAGATTCATAATTCTAATGATAATTATCAATGATTGATAAATAATGATAAATAATGATAAATAATGACAAATAATGATAAATAATGATAAATAATGATAAATAATGATAAATAATGAGAAATAGAAATAGACAAATAGCTCCAAAACTTGCAGGATGAATACAATGATTCAATGATTCCAAATCGATTTAGATACAGTATGTCGCCTCAAGTGGTTTTTTGTTACTGCTTTCTGTCTTTGTCATCCAGCAAGACCCTGCCTATCAGTCTCCGCTCCGGCATCACCAGGAATGTCGGAGGCTTGGCCTTCTGGTTCAGCCCGCCTGAGCCGGATCCAAAAGATCCAAAAGATCCAAAAGTCCACATAGTTGGCCAAGGCATAAGAAATCAATTGCCAAATGGCATTCCTGGTACCTCCAGTCGCCCGTCATAATGATCCAATGAGCCAAGCGCCTGTAAAGCCGCGAGGTTGAGTTCCACCTCTTCGGCAAAGACGGTACAAAGCACAGCGGCACCACCGCAAGGCATGCCACTAGGGCCTCAGTGGAGGCGCGGCGTGGGGCGATCAATTCCCTCAATCCATGGTGATGTTTTGGGCTACAGTGATCGACAGATCCAAATGATGCCAATGTAAACTCTCTCATCTTGGGAACTAAGTGAGTGGTTTATACATTACATACATTTATACAACTCTTTTTTAGAAGTCCAAATATTCCGTTTTCAAGGGATCGTGCACTCCCCCGCTTCTATTTCGTTTTGGGTGAAAAAAGGATTTTGAAAGAAACAATATGTTTTGCAATGGAAACAGGATGCTTTTGAGCCTTGAAAGTGTTCATCAGTTTCAACCATTTCACTCAAGATGGTATCTGAACTACAACATGTGCAGGACCTCCAGACTCCAAAAGTGGATCAAACATGATCAAACATGATCAAACATGATCAAACATGATCAAACATGATCAAACATGATCAAACATGATCAAACATGATCAAACATGATCAAACATGATCAAAGCCCAAATCATCATTTCCTAAACCCTGTCTTGAGTCGGCACAGGCCGCCGCCCTGCATCAATTGCCAAGATGCTGCCAATCTTCGGCGAGGTGCCATCAGCACCTCAATAGGATCAATAGGGTGCCATCAGCGAACTTACCATCTGTGAGGAAATGAATGGTTTGATAAGTTTGATCAGTTTGATATCATGAGTTTCACTATGTTTCACTGTTGAGCACATCCGTGCAGCCCACAGGGCTGCAAAACAGTGAGTCAAGAAAGGCAGCAAACAACCAAGACACAGTGAAGGAAGAAGCCGTTGAAGAACCCGATCCACCGCTGATCTTTTTTCCCCCCTTTATATTTGTAAGAATAGAACTACCATCTGAGATCAAAGCTGGAGGCCGTAGCCAAGCACTAGGAAGATTGGACATCCCCCTCTCTGAGCTGAATGGTGTCAGGACACGAACCAAAGCTTCAGTGCAACATCATCACATGGAGCCCACGAGTTGAACTGACAACCCTAACCGGCCCTAACCCAATTTTTTTCAGTGACCTCCACAAAACCGCAGTGACTCAACTCAATGTCATATACAGCGAGCCATTTGCCAAAGCTGTATCAGCCAAACACCTTTTTGCCGGCGCTTAAAACTCTCCGAGTCCGCTTCTCCAAGACTAACGCCCGAGCTGATCGGGCTCGGGTGTTGGCCTGGACATGGAAGTCTCACTGTTACCCAATATTTTCCTGGTGGTCTTCGTCTTCATGACATAAATATCTAAAGATCAAAAAGATTGGCACCCTCAGGTAATTTCACATAGCTATTGAAAGTGGCCATGTTTATGTACTCTAGTTAATACACGTCTTATAAACACGGTGATGTTCAATAGCTATCTTAAATTACCCCAGGGTCGAGGCCTGGACTTCTGCCTCGGAGGGTTTCAAAGGCTCCTGAACCTGGAAGGCAGCCGGGACTTGGTCAAAATCTTTCACCATCTCAAAATCTTCACAAGAACAACTACCCAAAAAAAACATCCAAAACATGTACAGTAGAGATGCACGTACATAGTATGCGATATGTACTATTGTAACTATACTGCCACTAATTGCCCTCTTGTACTATCCTACCACACTATAAATATTATAGTTACATACTATTTCTATTGTACTCTACTTTGATTTTCAATGACCTCTGCCACCCTGCCTGCCTCTACGGCACACCAAGGCTGCTCCTGAAATTCGAGGCAACATGTTGGGCCGTTGGGCCAGATCCCAGGTAGCCATCCCACGTCCTCGTGGCTTCTCTGCAGCAATGGGTATAGCGCAAGGACTCGTTCCTATCGGAGCACCATCTGGGATTTGCACAATGCACCTCTGCGATCCTCTGCGCATCGTTCACAACACGTTCACAACATGACAAATGCATCGCCGGCGCCTCTGTCCATCCTTCCACCACGCTTGCTTTGCAGTCCTCAAATTGATTGGCGCATATTGGCGCCCATTTCTCCAGCAAAGCCGCAGCAAGTTGTCGACAATCTTTAACTGTTCAAATGCCAGCTCTATCTTATGTTTTTCCAAAAGTGCTGTGAAACAGCACTCTCCAAAGTAGGCGCGGTGGTATGGTACGGTGGCGCGGTACGTGGTACGGTACGGTGGTGCGGTGGTACGGTACGGTGGTACGGTACGGTGGTGCGGTACGTGGTACGGTACGTGGTGCGGTATGAGGTGCGATACGGCGGCGCGGTGGTTTTGAGGTACGGTATCTTAATCGTCTTAATGGTCCCTTTCTACTTGTTTATTTGTAACCTACTTTTAAGATCTTATCAGTAGATATAACATAGTTTTAACCAGGTTAAGTAAGGCTATAAGTAGAAATAAGTAACTTAAGTAGATTTTTTTTGACTTACTTACAAGTTGCTTGAAGTTACTTATAAGAAAGTTGGTTTACTTGCTAACTAGACATAAGTGGAAAGAAAACAATTAAGTAACATATCCATGCAAGTAGGCTAAGTATACTTGCATCTACTTAGTTCTACTTACGTTCTATATACTTGTTACTTGTTTCTACTTAACCTACTTATGATAAAACTATGCTGTCTATTGTTATTTTACTTTTCTTCTTGTTTTTTTTATGTATTTTTTGACATTTTTGCTACTTTATGTATGTGTTTGAAACTTGTATTTTTGTAAATCCATATGTTTATTCGTATTTTTTGCTTTTTCAATGTATTTTTTTCAGTTGCCATGGTCTTGCTAGCGGCGCGGCCGCTTTGTAACATGGTTGTTGAATGCTAAAAATGGTCCCCGCTAAAAACTTTGCTTGGGTGAACTTCTTGAGCGGCGTGCGTGCTTTGATTTTTGGAAGCGATGTGTCCGCTGCATGTTTCTTTGTAAGCGGTGTGTCCGCTGGGATCCCAAGGAGAAAAAAAAGAGGTGCATCTTGATTCATGATGCATGTTTGCCGTTTTTCGTTGTCGTGGTGTCGTGGTGCAAACTCTTTGGGGAATCATTTTCCCGCGTATCTCACGGGTATCTATCGGATATCTATAGGGTATCTATACCGTATCTATACGTTTTACAGCCCAAAAGGTATCCGGGAATCTATAGGTATGTACAGGCATCTATACAAACCCATGAAAATCTGGATAACTTGGTTCTGGGTATCTACGGGTATCTATAAGTATCCATAACGATGCACACCATTATACATGGATACTTTTGGGTATCTATCAGGGGCTCGCAGAACCAAAGCACAGCGCAGGGCGAAAATTCATTTTCAATCATTTTGCCACCCAGGGGAATCTGGTCTCAAAGGCTTGACAAACACGTATAGCCTCAACGGTGCTTTCTGGTCCAGAATGTCTGCCCAACCCAGGCAGACAGCGGTGTGACCGCTGTGGCTAGTTGATGTTGCAGCGGTGTGTCCGCCCTTGTTTACTGTTGCTAGTTGATGTTGCAGCGGTGTGTCCGCTCTTGTTTACCAAAAAACGCATGTTTCGCAATCAAATTTGAAGAAAAATCAAAAACAATAACTTTCTTACAACAAAAATGTTCAAAATAAACTTGAAAAGCATGCTATTTTAGCTACCATGCCTAATATATCAAAAGCACCTCGTTTCAAGGCTGTTCTACTTATTCCTACTTATAAGTTACTTACAACCTACTTATTTCTAATCATTAATAAGGTTTTTTAAATAGGCGCTAAGTAGATCATAAGTAGACCTTAGATAGCTTAAGTGGCGGTAAGTTACTGAAAAGTAGACAACAGGAAAAACACATGTAATACAGTGGTGCGGTATGTGGGCACGGTGGTTTTGGTTTTGAGCTCGAGGTACAGTATGCGGTCTACGGTATGGTGGTGTGGTGAATTGCAAGTAGGGCACGGTGGCCTGGTGAGGCGGCGCAGTAATGCTAGTTTGCGCGCATGTCAGGCTGGTGTGGGGGCTGTGGTGGGTTTTGGGCATGGTGGTTGGGTCATGTTGGATCACTGCAGCAATATGCTAGCTATTTGGACTATTTGTGATATTTGGCGGTTTTGGTGGCATGATAGCTGACCCGTTTTGTTTCCTGATTCATTGGTCGCGTTTTGGCTTTGAAGATTGCAAGTTTCAAGCTCTGCCCTCTACCATACGAATTTACAGAACCCATGGGCCCACGGATAAATGTAAACTAGTTGAAGGGTGGTGATATACACTGATATAACAACATTGCACCTTCACTCCGCCAAAAGGTTTGCCGGCCGAACGAAGTGCAGTTGGCCACGCGAATCCGGGAGACATGCAAGTGGGCCAACGCCAATGATTTGAAATCATCAAAGTGAAAGAACATGGATCTCATACTGTGGCCTCAGGGCCGCAGAACTTTTTCCCATACGGGTTGATGCCACTACGCTGTCAGCAGGGCTTCTATGTATAACATTAATACACAGGGAGCATGAATCACACCGTTGCCTGACTGCACGGCCACATCATTACACCAAAGCAAGACATTGTAGGCTAGACTTGGCCACAATCTAGGTGAGTTGGTGAGTTATATACAGGAGACCCCCAATGTTGTCGGTCTACATGCATGTTGCTTCAATGTTGGGGAACATATTCGCAACCATGGCTGATCCAAATTTCAAGTGGGACAGAGTTGGCACGCGCACGTGCGAAGGCCACTTCCTGCTTCCGATCAATCCTCCACACTTGCGCATCACAGGCGTCGAGTGGTGCCCCTGTGAATCACCGTGCCTTGAAGCAAAGCCCGGCTGAATTTAAACTTGCCGTCGGTTGGACATTGTGAGCCGGGATTTGATAACAACGGATCCTTTCGTGGATAACATGTATGGCGTGCCTCATGTTTGAGATTTAAAAACTCATAGTGATGGGTGCCCCGTGCTGTAGACCCGTATTTGTTTGGGCATTTTCGCCCCATTGCGTGGCCAGCAAATCTGTTCCTATAAGCCACCAACTCCCTTCCATATTTTGTTGCCATGATGCAAAGGACGTGCCAATCTTCGACAAGTGAGAAAGCGAAGAGGGTGCACGAATCTAAAGC
>CAXAMN010006102.1:172394-192348 GCA_963970005.1 Durusdinium trenchii
TATATATATATCATATTATATATTATAAATGCATGTATATATATATATCATATTATATATATATCATAGTATATATTTATATCATAGTATATATATAATGTATCTATCAAATAAAACACATCTAATATCTAAACACCATCAAGCTTTGCCAAATGTATAACAAAATATACCAACATCACAACTCAGGTCCGAGTGTTTTTGTTCGGACCAATCCCCTACACAGCCGACTCCCGCTGCTTGGGCCTTTGTCAGCCACAGCAGTGTTCACCAACTGACACAGCGGCATGGGAAGTGTGTAGCAATCCCTACATAGAAAAGGAAAAATTGGGTTATTACAATTGTTACACCAGTTCTATCTTTTACAACTATAGTGGCAAATGAACCTGCAAATGACTGTTACTGTTCTATCTTTTGGGCGGGAGATGGACAGAAGCTTCTTTGATGGAACGACCAAAATTTCAAGACATATAGGCGCCTTGTGTGTGACATAGTCTGGGACAAGGTCGCGATTTCGCATGTCGGACCTTCACTTCGGAGTTCGTCCACTTCAAACAATTGCCACAAGTATAGCTAGCGCTAAAGAATGTCAGGTGATAGCTCCAATGCATCACAATAATCACTTGCCAATAAAATCAGCAGACCTCTCAAACTGATCCAGCTAAGTGACAGCAGCACCAATGTCTCTTCCCACCTGCAAATGATAAAATCGCTGCGCATCAGCGGACTGGCCATGGCATCATGTCCACGTGATGGGAGTGAACGAAACCATGACTGTCTTAAAAGATCTCTGCTTGTTATCTAAGGAATCTAAGGCAATAGTCTCTCATCAATCTCCTGTCCCGGACCGATTCATGTCCATTCTGTAATCAGTCTAGCACCAGTGACAAGACTCCACATCCTCAACCGCAAATTGCAAACCTTCTTGCTCTCGCGCAAGCCCCAATCGCACAGTTGTAGGTGATTCCCTTAGAACAGGTATCCAAACTCCAAACACAGCTCAAATATAGTGTCTCCTCTGGTTGTTGTGGCCCTGGCATCCGCTTCAATGCTGTGCCTCGGCAAAGTGGGTGAAGGGAACATATTGGGAGATACGATTCCCATGGAGAATGAGCCAGTTCAAGATGGGCCATGGGTCCCTCCAATTTCGATGGTTCAAATTCAGGACGAGACACATCAAGAGCTGGCTGACTCTGAGCAAGTCGCTCCATGAACTTGAGAAGTTTTGCTTGGTGTATCTCAAAAGCAGTATCCCTGTGTGTGTGACCCAAAATCTTATATTTCTTTGTCCATGTTGAAAGCAGAGAACATTTGAAAAACACCTGCTGACATGCGCAATCTCCGTGGCACCACCATTTCAATTGATGGCGCTGGATGTATCCGCGTGTCATGGTCACGTGGGTGTGGGTCAAAGCTGGCTTGTCAGCCCAAAAAAAGATATCGGGACAATAAACAAAGATCTGTGGTGTCATTACGGGTCAAACCCAGATACCTAGCTTCACCAAAAAACAGAACTATGTTTTCTTTGAAAATGCCAATGCCAAGACATGGTTTTAGTGGAAAAAAAACGAAAATCTTGACACATTTTGAACCCTCACGGCCCATTGAGTCTTCGGCCCCTGGGCTTCTCCAAGTAGTTGAAGACTCAGGTCCCATCCTTCACGGCAGGTCTGAAACTGGGTAATTTTCAGCTGCAAATATGAACAAATCAGGAGATAAAAACTCTTAAGAACAGTTCCTTCACACGCAATATAACCATCCCAACCATCCCAACCATCCCAACCATCCCAACCATCCCAACCATCCAAATACAACTGGGCGCTTCAAAAAATTGCAGTGAAATTCCCTGAAACCACAGGAAAAATCAAGAAAACAAGTGGCTACCCAACTACCAATCACTAGAAAAACACAAAGTAACTTCCACGAGTTTGAGGACCTCCCAGGGCTCCGGACGCTGGCCCTGGCCACAGGCGTTAATAGCAGCACTCAGTGCCAGCACATTGGGCGAGGGCCTGGACAAATGGCTGACCGGCTGACCGGCTGACCAAAATCCAAGACCATCTAAGACCCATAGGACGCCTTGGATCAAAAAATGGCTTGACCATCACAAGTCCGGAGGCATCTTAGGGCCCTTGGGATGATGCCCTATCCAGCGCTGGAACGGCGCCGCACTCCGAGCATCCCGGCCCCTTGCGCCAAGCTTCCTGCAGCAGGTGTATGGCACCTGTCCAGTACGCGCCTTGGAGTCAGAGCATCAGATGGGAGATAGGGATACCGATGGACAGATTTGAGCAAATTACACAGATTAGATTAATTGAATAGATAAACATATAGATATTGTGATAGAGATATGATATGTAACAATTCGTAATATAGATAGATTGGCGAAGAGATGGACATGTGATGTGTGAAGTGGTTGATACTTTTTGGTTTTCACCGCTCCTCATGCAGCTTCAGCTGGGTGCCCCACCGCGCTCGCAGGCCGAAACAGCAGCTCCTAGAGTCGCAGCACCTAAGCGACCAGTTCTCCCTAAGCTTGCTGAGCATCCGCATCAGCAGCATCATGCCAGTCACTGAAAACTGTAGAATACATGTACAATTATATATATATATACATATTATATATAATATAATATATATTTATATTTATATATATATATTTATATATATATATATTTATATATATATAGTTTTTATTTATAATATTTTATATTATATATATATAGTTTTTATTTATAATATATATTATTATATATATATACATTATGTATTGTGATAATTAATTATATGATTATATAATACATGACCATGTTTTTGACGAGACAACTATTTCTGAAAGGCATCATCAAGACCAACACTGTGGCCGGCTGGGTCAATAGCTGGCTGGGATGCTACTCTCTTCCATCTTCCCCAGCAGTTCCAAGCTCACCTTCCAGCAAAACCGATGGAATGGATCAGTTCTTCAACGTCCATGCGGAGACTTGGTCCCTTTCCCCCTTCCAAAAACTGGCTGCTGGTAAAGAATAATCCTGTTGATTGCGGTGAGAAAAAGATGAAAAGGAATTCGATCAATGTGGCCAATACTTTTCGCTACCAATATCACTTCAACAACACATGTCATCCTTCTCACCGCCCATCAGTCTGCTTCCCAGGCTCCTGCCAATGACGAGCTCGGGCACAAGCTGTGATGGTGGCACTGAAGCTGATGGCATTCCTTTCCAGGCCTGACACGAAACCCCTGCTGTCTGACTAGAGCAAGTCCTACCACCATCACTGCGGAATCACTGCAGAATCTCAAGGGATGCTATGTGTCATGGCTGTCTTGAGCCTCCATTTCCGCCACTTCGACCAACAAAGTCATGGCAGCCAAATTGTAGCCTTTGAAAATGGAAGAAATCCGGTAGTACCACAAGAGGAAACCCTGGAAACCCGCCCGCCCACCGAATCCCCGCAGCATTCCCTGCAGCATCTGCCTGCCACCGGCATTGACTCCAACAAAGCCAGGGCCGGCTGCCAGGCTGCAGCCTGAGGTCAGCACGTCCCTCCATCAGAAATCATCCCATCCTTCCTTACCTGTTGCAGAGGTGTCTAGTTCAATGCTCGCAAAGGACGGCTGCTTTTCTTCTCGCTCCCAGCATCATCCCAGCCCCAGCAGGTCGACCTTGGCGCTGGCTCATTGCAAATCTAGGTATGTCACAATGCCCATACTATTCCTGGGGTCAGCTCCCTGCTGTGTCTTCAATTCACTGCTGCAAATCCATAGCTGGCGGAGTCCATACGCGGATGGCCCAATCCAACCCAAGTCCACGTCCCCGCCATCCAGGGCTTCCAACAGACGCCTCTGCTGTCTTTGGCGCGGCGGCAGCGTACCCACCCGTGGCCGGTGCTGGTGTGGGATCTAAGTCCTGCCCAATGGCTGGAGGCCCCGGGACTCTGAACGGTACCAGTCGGGCAGTAGGGTTTCAACAACGAGGAAGCACACCAAACAGCAAAAAATCGGAGGTGATGCAAAGTGATGCTGTGAAATTTGTCAACATGTGTGAAAGTGGTGGAAAAGAAGCCAGTGAATTGCATGCCCATTCGCACAATGATGCACCGAAGCCTCTATGGGGCATCCGCCATTCATCCAGTCAACCTGCTACCCTATTGCATCCTTCACCAATCCCAGCAGGTACATGAGAATCAAACTCGTGCACCCCAAAACATGTGTAAAAACTGCATGTTTGCAATCCACTAATCACAAGTCAAGCTGTCGTTTTGAAGGTCCAGAACAGGTTCAACCATGGTTTACCACTCCCCAAGTGACTCCCAGGGAATTCCCCGTCCAGCAAATCCATGCCACCGTCCCAGCTGAAGTCGGCATTGGTAAACGGTTTCTCAGGTGCCTGGAAACTGGAGCTTCAGCTGCTGATGCACCATGGTTCATGCAACTGCTGGCTGTTTAGCCCTAGTGCAGGAACCCCAACTGCAAGCCCTTATCAGCTTAGCAGTTGTGAGTTTACCAATGCAAAAACCTGTTGTTTCAGCAGTGCAAACAGAAACCCAGTGACTTGGAGCCCAATGAAGCGAAGGGTTCCGAATCTACTGAACAGCAGGACATAGTAGAACAAGAGTGGTTGGCTTAAACCCAATCGCAAAATCATCAACCAACATCAACCAACCGCAACGCAGCTTCCATGGGCAAACGAACAAATCACGGATCATCCCGGTGATACTTGTGGCTCCAACTCTGGCCCACGGCCTCTGCAGGTGGTTGCAATGCACTCCAGGCCGCTACTCGGAAGTAGCTCCTGCAAGGAAAGCAAGCCATTGCCCCCCTAGACACATAGCTTTGATAAATTGGAATCAATGGCCAAACTCAGAACTCCAGAATGCGAAGCGAAAAATTGTCAGAGTCAAACAGATTGAAACAACTCAAACCGAGCGGTTCTGGTAGTCTTCATATTATTACCTGTGATTCCCTTAGCTAACCAAAGTACAACTCATATTGCAAAAAACTCACCAAACAACCCTCTGACAATTAAATGTGCAGCTGGATCTCCTCTTGCGGGACTTCAAGTGGCGCTTCTCACTTCCTACAGGCCACCGCAAGGTGAGTCAAAGAAATCCAGTGGTCTTCGCTTTTCAGGTTTTTTTTTGTGCAGCGCTGTCACCTTGGAAATCTAGAACGTTTAAAGACGGAAACTCGGCACGGACAGGGCTCCTGAGTCTTTGAGCTCATAGACGCTGAAGTACACTGGTGGAGAGCCACAGAGCCTTTCCACATCACAGGTGCTCTATGTTGGGGGCCCAAGAATCAAGGCAGTAACTTCACAAAATGAATGTCCGATGTCCCAAGGTTCACATCCTAATGATCCAAAGACACAAATCCAAGACCCCCAAACAAAACCGCAGCCCATGCCGCAAGCGTCGCCGCCTATTGAAGTCCACCGTCATGCCGGGAACAATTCCCCCGGTGATCTCCCAGCCTAGTCGGGGTCACCAGTCGGGTAGGGATCGAATCCTATGCCAACTGGACCCATCTGGGGCCGCGCACGGATGCAATCCAGGAATTGTGACACACCCCAGAAGCAGAAGGTGTAAACCTCCGGGCATGGGGTGAAAATCCCCGGAAAGGGAATCCTGTTCTGAACCGGATGAAATGGAATAACATTTGGAGTGAAGCCAGGTTCACTCATTCGTATCACCACAGATTGTTGTTTACATGCTTATATTCCCATGATTTTCCCTTTTCCCATTAGGGTATCTGTATATCATCATATATCACCATTTTTTTGTGGACCTGACTTCTTCAGTGTCAAGCTGAACCGCTCAGCAGCTCACGTGTTCAGTGGTGAGCTCGGCTAAGGCCTGCAGGGATTGAAGGATTGCAAAAGAACAATCGTACGGATACCGCAATTGTAATATCAGAGTCACTTTTTAGTGAAGAAACCTGGTTTGGGGGTCTCCAATCCTGCATTCAGGACAAAAAACCTTACTCATGCAAGGGTAACTCATACGTACCATCCACACCATGTCCATTTTCAAAGCATGCTTCGCGGACTCACCCCTTCCGAACACAACTACAGGCATCCTCTCTCAAAGGTCTCCAAACACCCCAAGATTATCCGAAAATGTTCGTTGTTTTCAGTGAAACCTGTCATGAGGCATCCCAATTTTCAGAAACACCTGTTTGTTTGATGTCCATTTTCAGTGACCCAAAAGACTCAGCTTTGTAGACTGTAGCCTTCTTCAGGGCCGCCATGTAGTTCTTTGCACCATCGCTTCTGCCTTGCAATCAACATCTAACAGAATTGATTCAGCTTACATAGTCTTCAATGCTACCCTCAGCTTCTTCCATGTTGTTCCTTGGTTTTTTGGAACATGTGCTGTCTTGATTTTTTTTTATTGAAGCACCCCTTACCTGCAAGACTGCCCACTCCCAACCCCTAAGAAGTCCCTGACCTGTGGACCAGGCTTTACCAACCATGCGCCGGCCCTGAGTCGCCCGACGCATTCCAATGGATTCGAGGTCACCCGACAGGTCTGGCTCCGTTCCCTTCCTGGAGACCTGCGGGGAATCACCAGGGCAAACTCTACCTCAACCAGGTAAGCACCACCAAAAACTCATCAGGAAACTGTTTAAGGGGGACCTCCCGCCCTTGTGGCGAAGACCCTTCCTCCAGCTCTGACCTCAAACTGGTCAAAGGCATAGAGAGGCATGGCGAAGGTGGGCGGTTCTGACTCCCGACCGGCCAGCAGGGTGCTGGGGTCCTGACCTGAGCAATGAAGTTTGGATTGAAGTCCACTATTGAAGGAGAAATTTTAAAAAGGCCACCAAATCAACAAATATCAAGGACAAGCCGGGCTGTTCTCTAACCATCTGTGCTTTCTGTTCCTTCATGTTCCTCCTTGCAGTCAGAGTTACCATTGGAGTGATAACACTCCCCTGCGGCTTGGCATGCCGCCACCAGAGCCTGCTATCACCAAAGTAGGATTGGATTCTAAGATAAATAACCATCAAAGATCATCACATTTGGATCAAAAATGGGACATGAACTGCCGATACGGATCATTAAATTCGTGTTTTGGGATCTGGGTTACATGCATCATCCTATCAAAAGGGATCATCACTTTCAAATGAGCAACCAATACATCTATCAACATCTATCAAAATTTGGAGGTGTCCTGAAATGGTGACCCCCAAAATCATGCAAAATCGATTATGAATGGAAAAAAAAACTGGTTTGGGGTACTCATATTTTGGGGAACCCCCCGGGCCGCGCAGGCCTTTTGCACCTGGCGCGTGACACCCGACACCTCCACGAAACGGCTCAGCTCCAAGGCAAAGAACAGAGGCTCCTGTGGATGTTTTTTGGGAAGGTTCAATCCGAAGACTTGCTTCAAAAAAAAAACAGTGGTTCACTCAAATTTTAGCCAGTTTACTTTTTGGTTTTTCTATGTGAACTTACTCTTGCGAGTATTCTTCGGTGTTTTGTAGGTGCGTCTGGATTTTGCACCCGACCAAGGGGGAGCGAGGCAGGGTGAACTGCGCCTTGGGAAGCACCTTGAACTGGAGCTGCATCCTCCACACAGCTTGGGCGATCAAGATACTGTTGGGATGTAACTTTCAGTGGATGTAGCATGATGTAGCATGACAGGGGTTGGTAAATGTCCTAATTGAACTGTTCACCCAAATATTGGGGATATAATCTCCAACAGATACTGTTTCAAGTGATCTTCAAAATCCCCAAATATTGGGATATTTACCAAACCCTGCATGATGTAACCATTCCAACTTGAAAGCCTCTTCCATGCGCCCGCTCTGAGGCCTCTAAGGCCGGCGCCTGAGTTCCCAGTTGCGCTTCCGTCCGCGAAGGTGCCAGCTGAAGGGATAATCCCCATCCTTACCATGGCCAGCTGATTTTTTGAACCACAACCTGTTCTGTAAAATCACAATATGGTGTTTCCCAAGTCATGGAGGCTCCCCAAGACACCATGGGTTTCAATGCGAAAATGATCCAACTTTGGATGATTTTTATGATCAATATGTAAACTCCAGCCATCCAATAACCCAATTTCCAAACGTTGATGAATTCTTTTGAGACAATGATTAAAAAGGATACAGTACATGTTCCATTTAAACTCATCACCCAACCACTACTTCCGACCCACAAGCATCTTCATGTGTGATGTTTTCGTATTCCCAAAATGGTGCATTTCGACGCATTTCGGAGATTCCGCAAATTTGGCTACCCCTTTCACCCAAGGGTTTCCCATCCAGAATCAATGCACCTTCTCCCGGTCTGAGTCATGGGTCGGGCGGTGCATGGCCAGCAACTTCACCTATCAAAAAATGGCTGCAGTGTACCAACTTCTTTGGTGATGTTTGGTGTTTTTTCTGCGTACATTTTTGGTGAGACTCACCAACTGCATCAACTGCACCTGGCACAGGTCATTCTCCCAGCTTTGGGCGCGGAGTTCGCTACTCCTGCCTTCCTCCTCAAACCTGGGCACATTGGCCTTTGGGTTTTTCTTCCCATGGATCCAATGCTTCAACTTGGATAAAGGAGATGAATAGGAGATGAAATAAAACCCAAGGTATGAATCTGGGGAAGATTTTCATTCGCACCTTGATTTCTGGCTGAAGTGCTGCAGATGTCCACTGCTGACAGGCCCCACCTCCATGGTAAAGGATCTTGGTACTCTTCGATCACAGCCGGCATGGCAGGTGTGTTTTGTAGCTAAGGCTCCTAAGAATTGATGCGGTGTTGCCAGCGACGCATGCCTGTTGCCACATGCCAAAATTGCCAACTCCAATCCGCATTGAAGCCGGAATTTCCTGCAGTTTCCCAGACAAAACTCTATCTATATATATATATATATGAATTCGACTGCTAGCCAAGATCCATCAACTTTGAATTGATTTGCTTGACTTGACTGCTGCCTGTTTCAGCAGCAGGTCAATCAAGCTTGAAGATAGATAGCCGCGTACAACCGGTTGAACAGGCACTGGATCCACCAGAAAGAAGAAAAGTGACTAGAGCAATCCAGGCTACAGAACGATGGAAACAGCCTGCTCTGCAAATTGAGAAGAAAAACGATCGTATCCTGCTGCTGGCTGCATATGATTTGCTCACCAAGAGTCACACTGTATGCCCGATGCCCCAAGACAGCTCATCTACTTGGGGACACTATGACTTCAGGATGCCCCCTTGACTTCCTGAACTCTTGCAATTGCTGTTCTGGGAAATCACACAACTGAAACCTGCGTCATGTTGGTGATGTTTCCACCTACTCGCCGCACTCGTCATTTGCGGGAATATTTATGGGCCGCGAGGGGCCAGGGGGATGTTCTGAGCGCCTAGCAGCATCCCCCTGTGACACTATGAGGTCCGGACACGAGAACACGCACCAATGCCAGCATTTAGGCAGGTTGCGTTAGGTCGCGGACCCTGACGCCACATCTCCTGGAGGAAACAAGCACCCAAGGTTTGCTGGGGTTGAATGAGATTGTATTCCGAATTCAATGAGATTGGAAATCAGAAGGAATTGCTGCGCTACCAAACATAAATATGCCATGTGCGGCTGATGTAAGAGAAGTGCCTGGAAGGAATCCATCATTTAGGCTTCTGACTCACCTTGGCTCACAACTCCCTGTTTCTATTCTTACATGTTTCAGGTTTCCCATGATCAAATATGTAGAAATTTTAGATCTGTTGTATCTTCTTGCTTCTCTCAGATTCCCTGAATGTGCACGCCATCACTTCCAGAGCATCCTCCAAGAAAGCTGTGGCATTTTGCCACTCTCGAGCCTCAGAGTTCACGAAGAGTTCACTATCAGGATGAGAACCGGGGATGATGACTGGATTTCAATGCACCCGAAATCCATCAGGACTCACATCACCAGATCCGTCCCACGCATCGAGGCCCTAGGCTCCCCACTCCTGCCATTGACCGCAGCGCTGAGGTGCAGCGTGGCAGACTCGGAGCTCGCCGATCACGTGTGGCCAAGGGCGCATCTGTTGTGCAGAGCATGGGGAATGATGGCAAGGGACATGCTGTTGACCTATGGGGCATGTCAGATCGCTACATCCCATGTGGGCAAATGCTGCTGTTTGGCATTGAATTTCATCCCCACAAAATACAACAACCGTAGCAAGGTCCGCTCGCCACAAGCTGTGTTTCTCTGAAAAACTAATTTCAAAGAGACCACACTGCCCAACCACTGCCCAACCACTGCCCAAACACCTATCAATATCTCCGCCGCCCATACCCATGTGGATTCTTGGATTGAGAACGCATCATTCCACGCTTGGCATACCTTGAAGCATAATAAATCAGTTGCACTAATTGAGAACCACCTCAGTCTTTGTTTCACCTGGCCTGCCACCATGGCAGCCAATTCCAAGACCTGCTGTTTGCTGAATGAGTCAAGATGTCACGAAGGCTTCCCAAACTTGCTCAGCGGTGCCAGGTTTTTCCCAGCCTTATTTTTTCGCGAAATGAGTCAAAAAAAACACGAGGGCTTCCCAGACGTATTCAGTAGTGCCTGTTTTTTCCCAGCCTTCCTTTTTCGCGACATTGCATGGCTGGGTAAGGATTTGCTACCCCTTCAGTGTGGTCCCCTTCGTGGCCCACAATTTTGATTGTAAGTTCGGGAATAACGTCTGCGACATTGCAGCACCACCTTGCATTCAGGTGGGAATCCGACTGCTTTGTAATGTTTGAGTATGTGTTATTTCTTTCTTGGGTGTTTACTTCGACGCCAGCCATACCTCAACCAACGGAGTGCACACTCAATCTGATGTTGCTCAGCACAAGGAAAAGGGAGGGCAACCACCTGCACCCGTACCAGATGCAAAATGACTGGCGCACCTTTCTTTTCTCCCGTGCAAACGACACGTCTAGATCCTAGAGGGAGTCTGGTTGCCAGACCACGGTGAAACCGCACAAGGAAGCTCTAGATCACCCGCCACCTGCGCTTGGCGCCTTGAAGGTGATATCCTGGCAGGGCACTGGCGAAGTAAGCGGCATGGAGTAATCAAGCACAATGAAAATGATACCAAAAACACAAGGCAGGGATGCATATGAAACTGAATAAACGACATATGAATATGAATGACAGTGAAAGCAGCAGATACTCCCAAACGTTGGAATGTCTCAACCAAAATAGTTTGGAGTCCTAAAGCTTGAAGAACTCAAAACTGTCCTATTTCGATCCCGTTTGGGCATCGCTGATGCATCAAATAGATGTCGGCCAACTGTCCAAACAGTTCAGAACCCACCAGCTGTTGGTCAGGATGACCAAACTAGTATACCCAAACCGCAAAAAAAAAATAAAGATTGATTATATACCAATTGTTTGGTCAATCTTGCTCATCTATATTAATTTTATAGGCCCTGTCACCAACACTTGGCACCTTGAAGTGTGGCCCGAAGCGGCGTTCCTGGTGTTGCGGCTTGCTCAGTGGTACAATTTCTGGTCAATTGGGCAATGGCTGATAGCATCCTAAAGCCGCAGAAAAATAGCATTGACCATGCAGGTATTGACCATGCAGGTTGGTAAACTTCGTTTTAGGGATCATCCGATCATAAGACCAAAGGAAAAAAAGATGCTTTCAGACCCCTGGGCCGGCTCTGC
Source organism: Durusdinium trenchii (assembly GCA_963970005.1). NCBI lineage: Eukaryota > Dinophyceae > Suessiales > Symbiodiniaceae > Durusdinium > Durusdinium trenchii. The sequence continues at coordinate 184,015 of CAXAMN010006102.1, forward strand.
TTGGAAGTTCTGCTTTTCCGTAAGCGTAATTAGGTTCTGTCCACGATCACCATTTCTCCGAGTCAGTCTGTAGTAGCCCTTTAAAGCAAGAGATGACGAAGTTGGCTCAGGGGTCCGAAAGCACCATACCACAAAGATCGGTATCATGCAGCGGTAGGGAAGTTTGTGTTTTTGAGAGTTCAAGGTGCTGCTGGGACATTTTGGCTCTGTCTTGAAGCACCAAACACACAAAATGGAGCTGGAAAACGATCACAAAAACACTAGATCAGGGGACATGCAAACCTCCGGCACATTTGCGGTATATGAGGACAACGGGGACCCACAAGACAAATCTGAGATATGGGGGACCAAGCTCTTGCCTTCAACATGTGTTCGAAGTTGGGTGAGTAGAAAAATACCCAACACGTGTTCAAAGGTTTAAGATAGGAGTACAAAATCCAACATGGGTATCACCCAGCCAAATTGAAATAGAATTTGAAACACATATTCATTGATCGCAATCATAGCAGTCAGGAAAAAAACGGATGCTTTTTGATTGATTTTTTCCAGTTTGGGAGAGTTTTCCTTGCTATTTACTATATCTTGGAGCTAAAACCTCCGGTTTGCGTGCGATTTCCCGCGTTTTCAAGCTAAAATCTTTCAATTTGAATGCTATTTGCATCTATCCGCGGCATTTCGGAGCTAAACTCGCAAATTTGGGGAAGTAAAATCGTAAATTTGCCTGGTATTTGAAACAGCTTAGTTTTCACTGATTTTCCCATGGTTTTCAATGATGTCTGGATTGTTTTCATCAATTTTTTGATGGTCTTCAATGGGTTTTTAGATGGTTTCAGAAATTCTTTAGGGTTTCATTTAGGGCCTTAGGCTTCTTTAAGGGGTATCTTTCAAGTATCTGTAGCTCAGGGTTTCTTTATGGTGTAGTTTTCCGCTACTTTGGGATGTCATTTAGAGTCCATTGAGGTCTCTTTAGGGCTTCATTTAGGGCTTTATGTAAGGTTTCATTAGGGTTTCATTTAAGGTTTTTTTTAAGGTTTCATTAGGGTTTCCTTAAGGTGGCATTTAGGGTTTCTTTAAGATGTAATCCAAGTTTTTTGTCATGGTTTCATTGAAGATTTGTTTTGGGGTTTCATCAGGTTTTTTGAAGGGATTCCTCAAGGTTGCATTTCGGGTTTCTTTAGGGTTTCATCTATGGTTTCATTCAAGGTTTTATTTGGGGCGTTGTGGGGTTTCATTGAAAGTTTCATGCAGTTGTATTTTTGAAATCTGCCCGCACCGAAGGTGCTCACGGCGTGAACATCCGGATGGCATAAACAACTGCAAGGTACATGTTTACCTGGGGGAAAGCATTTTTCCAAAACCCTGCGTTTTTCGTGGGTCACGACATCGAACTTCAAAAAACATTGTTTTTTATAGTACGAAGTGGACATGTTCGTGCACGCGCCCGCCCGGAACCGGCAAGACAAAAGTGAAAAATACCTGCGTTTTTTCACTTTTGGTCGTCGATTTTTTTCTCTTTTGAAACGTGTTTTTTTTTCGCTGTGTCTTGTCGGGAGGCCGGGGAAGCAATTTTTGCGATTTAGAAGCTCTTTGGGGGATGTTTTTTGCCGTTTTTGCTGGGCAGAAATGTTGATTTTTACAGTGCTTTTGTACGTTGCCTAAGCTTGACAGCTTTGCGCGAAACTGAAAAAAAAACCTCACAAATAGCGGTGTTTTCGGCCACGGCCAGCTCAAAAACATCGCCATTTGCAGTGGTTTCTGCCTCGCAGAGCGTAAAAACATTGTAAAAAATACGGTAAATAGTGCTGTGTTTGGCAATCTGACCCTCAAAAACACTGTTTCATAGCGGTGCGGGCGGACCTTGCCGCGGAGCGGCGTGATTTTTTTTGTTTCATGTATGGTTTCTTTTGATTTATGGTTTCATGTAATTTGGGATTTCATGTAATTTAGGGTTTCATTTGGGGTGTCGTTAGGGTAGGGTTTCATTTAGGGTTCCTTTAGCGCTTCATTTGGGGTTTCACCTTTGGTTTCTTTAGGGTTTCATTCAGGGTTTCTTTAGAGTTTCACACAAATCACCTCACGTAGATAGGAAAAAAACTGCAAGAAAAACTTCAAAAAATATATTTAAAATAAGACATGCCGAACGCCCTCACCTCAAACACATTGATGGGCTCAAACCACCGAATTCTCAGCGGGCGTCGCTTGGGATCCTGGCATGGAGTCGAAATTTCAATCACTGCATCAAAGCAAACAACGAAACTCCACAGAATGGAAAAATTATTGTGACTTTGAACTTTGAACAAGTGCAAAGTTTGAGTGCATCACGCAAAGTTATATAATGGATCTCGGTTTCAGGCAAAGATATCACTGTAGTTGGATGGGTGAACAATGACTTCACCCCTGGCTACCGCTTTTTGGGTATGAACCCTGTGAACAACATATGACTATGCAATATTATGCATCAAAATGGGCGTACACTTGACAGTCATCCCACAGTCCTCGAAAACTTTGATGGTTTCCTGCACCCCGGCAAACCTTTCGCTGGCGACAATCCGGTAGACTTACCCGGTGCGCCAGGGGTGGGACCTTCCATCAAGGTACCATCTTGTAGCAATGATGCCAAGGACGCTAAATGAAAGCCTGATATTTTGCTTGTTCTCATTGGGAATATTTCCATGGACTGAGGGATAGTCATCTTCGATCAGCGCTTTACTCTATCTTTGATATTTTGCCATTGGCACATCGGCGTCAAAAATGACAAGCTCGAGCATCACGAAGTGAAGAAGGATTGAGGCTTGACATTAGCTATGTGTTCTCTTGTGGATGGTACTTGTTTAGATTGTATGGTACCATCATGTACCATCTGTACCCGTTGCGAGTCCACCGAGAACTCACAAACGGAAACAGCCCACTGATGCGAGGAGCCTTCCCACAGAGACGATGATCCGAGGATCCTGGCGGATTTTCAGGAGATTTGCTGCGGTTTTGCCTCGCAACTTCGAATCACATAAGCTCCTCTCAGATTGTATGGTTTCGATCTTCAGATGTCTATGTACAACTCTCATTGATCTGATCCATAGCCAAAAAGGGCCATCATGATGCACAATGATCCTTGACACTGAAGGTGCTTGATAGACCTGCTACAAAATGATACAAATGATCCGTGATTTACCCAACTACCGCTCTGTGGGCTTTGTCAGACACTTGAAAAAAAGTGATGGCACCAACATGGTCTTTGTATGTCCTTGTGAATTCTTTGTCATCATCAGTAAGGCGATCATTCCAAAATTATGTCTGGATGAAGGGCGGAAAAGGAACTTGGAATTCGGTGTTTCTACTGCGTAAGCCTGCAAGAAATCCAAAAAAAATAATAGGAGAAAACCAGGGTGATCACTGAACTATTTCACATGTATCAGCATGATTTCAAGATGTATCAATGCATAATCTACCAATATGTTCGCCTTTTGCTTCCCTATCACGCCTGGCCGTTGAGGGTAGCAGATTCCAGGCCATGCAGTTCCTTTCACTTTGCACTGTGTGATGCTTGAAATCACTGCCCCATGATGCACAATGATCCTTGACACTGAAGGTGCTTGATAGACCTGCTACAAAATGATACAAATGATCCGTGATTTACCCAACTACCGCTCTGTGGGCTTTGTCAGACACTTGAAAAAAAGTGATGGCACCAACATGGTCTTTGTATGTCCTTGTGAATTCTTTGTGAACATTTGCCGATAAAAGCCACCCGCCAAAACAGACTTGCATTTTGCTTCCAGTCATGCTTTCGATTTTCGACTTTGCCGTATACAAGGTGAAGCAAAGCAAAACTAAGATTGGGCCAAGCCACCACAACATCTTCCACTTCCCGCTGATGGACCTGCTGCAACTCAATGGTAGAAAAATAACTTGCAAAAGGCCCAGGTACCCAGGTACGGTATCTGTGTCTAACTGCTGACCCAAGACCCCTCCGAATCCTGAAAACTCACCAAATGACGTATATATAGTATAAAAATATTTAATAATTTGATCTCTTTAACTTTTAACCCTGTCTTTCACAGCACCACCCCCACCCCACTGCTATCAGCCTGTTCTGCTTCTCTTGCAGCTGCTTCTGCTTCCAAGCGAGCTGCTTCCTCTGCTGCCTCTGCTTCCAGCCTTTCCAATTCAGCCCTTCTGGCAGCCTCTTGTGTTGTGAATCGTGCTGCTTCTTCTGCTGTCCGACAATGTTCTGCTCTTGCAGCCTCTTCTTCAGCTTCTATTGCAGCTGCTTCTGCTTGCAAGCGAGCTGCTTCCTCTGCTTCCAGCCTTTCCTGTTCAGCCCGTATGGCAGCATGTGCCTTCCTACCAGCCTCCTGGATCGCCAGCCGTGCTGCTTCTTCTGCTGCTCGACGCTCTTCTTCTCTTGCAGCCTCCTCTTCTGCTTCTCTTGCAGCTGCTTCTGCTTCCAAGCGAGCTTCCTCTGTTTCCACACATTTGGGGCACAAATGCGACTTTTTGGCCTGACAGGTTGCTTCACACAGTGGTCCAGCAAAACAGTTCCCATCTGTTGGAACATTTTGGAAAAGTGGACAAACGAAGCATTTCCCTACTTTCACCGATATCGCGTCGATCTGTATTTGATGAACTACACATATATCACGCACTAAACTTTCAGAGCAGCCTGTTGTGAGGAGCAAAAAATGAAGCATGTAACAACTGACCTGGTTGTCATGAACAGTTGGAGGTCGCGCTGCGTTTGCCAGCATATATTTTCATTGCGTTTATACGAAAGACGCTGCTCCGTGTGTTTTGACAGCAGGTTTTTTCATTCCCATGTTTTTTCACAAGCCTTATGAATCTTTTCTTGCCAACTGAATGTATTCTCTGTGAATGGATTGGCACTCTAGTCTCTGTCCTAAAACCATCCAATTGAGGGTTCGACAATCGAATACTTGGCATAACTACAGCACATCTACTGAGAAATTGTTCATCTTACAGCTGAGACACCTCTGCTTCGTATTTTTCTTTCAATTCGTCGCGCTCCTGCAAAAGTGAAAGGAACTATGAGCATCACAAAGTAGAACAAATCGGTCGGTCTGCCTTTAAGAATTGATTCTGTCTGGACTGAGATGCATGGGTCTGGGAGTTCGGAAAAATAAGGACATTTCTTGATTGTTCTTGCATGCTCTCACGGAAGAAGCCAGTAATGCACCATAATGCACCCAAGGGATACCAAAGGCTCAAAGCTTTCAAGCTCCTTGGATATACAAGCAATTTCTGCGAGGTGTTCTTCTTCAGTTTTCCGGAATTCGTTCACCAGTGATCTCGCATCATCCAACTCCTGCATGTTCGGATCATTTACAAGACTTGGGCATGTTGGGAGTAAAGGCCTTCGCACACATGAATGATCCTGACAAATCATGCATCTACAATAAACAATCAATCAGTCAATCAAGCAACCTAAAAAGCAACGTGACTAAGTCGTTACATGTTATCATTGCATGTCATTGTTGGCCTCCACGAAAACATGTCCTTTATTTTGGGGTGGAGACCGTGCTAAAATAATCATAATGGGTCACTGTATTCGCGTGAAACTGGAAACAACCTGACTGTCCTTAGCAAGCTGGGCTATCTCTGCCTTGTATTTTTCTTCCAGAGTATGCATTCGGGCAATCTCTTCGCTGCTTTCGTCGCGCTCCTGCGAAAGCGACGCGAAACATCAGCATCACAAAGTAGGAGCCCAGCTTACAGTAACTCTTCAACTCCAAGAACATGTGTCAATAAGGGGCCACACTTAATTAACAAAGATCCGCATGTGCGTACCGATGACAATGTGCTAAGCACACGGAACTCCTTTGAAATCTCTGTGATTTCTGCGAGCTGTTCTTGAGCTGACCGGAGGTCATTCACTTGCACTTTGCATTGATCTAACTCCTGCAGGGCTTGGGCATGCCGGGAGGAACCTTTTTTTGCCAACTGCTGGTCTGCGATTTCCAGTACTACAATTCGGCCAACGATGCAGGTGAGGGTTGCATCATGAATCTTCTGATGGCAATACGCGCTACACACTTGCGATCACGATCCCACAAGTGGGAGGAGGAAAAAAAAACAATCCCAAGAAACCACACTGGGGAAAACCCATGTAGAAAATCGGGAGGTCAGCGTACAGTAACTCTTCAACTCCAAGAACATGTGTCAATAAGTTATTTTCATGGGTCAAAGAGGCCACACTTAATGAACATTGGAATAGAAGACATTGATCCGCAAGTGTGTACCGATGTGTTGTGCAATATCCAAAGATATATAAACTTGGTCATCATCAGTAAGGCTATCATTCCAAAAATTATGTCTGGATGAAGGGCGGAAAAGGAACTTGGAATTCGGTGTTTCTACTGCGTAAGCCTGCAAGAAATCCAAAAAAGTAATAGGAAAAAACCAGGGGGATAACTGAACTATTTCACATGTATCAGCATGATTTCAAGATGTATCAATGCATAATCTACCAATATGTTTGCCTTTTGCTTCCCTATCACGCCTGGCCGTTGAGGGCAGCAGATTCCAGGCCATGCAGTTCCTTTCACTTTGCACTGTGTGATGCTTGAAATCACTGCCCCATGATGCACAATGATCCTTGACACTGAAGGTGCTTGATAGACCTGCTACAAAATGGTACAAATGATCCGTGATTTACCCATCTACCGCTGTGGGCTTTGTCAGGCGCTTGAAAAAAGTGATGGCGCCAACATGGTCTTTGTATGTCCTTGTGAATTCTTTGTGAACATTTACCGATAAAAGCGACCCGCCGAAATAGACTTGCATTTTGCTTCCAGTCATGCTTTCGATTTTCGACTTTGCCGTATACAAGGTGAAGCAAAGCAAAACTAAGATTGGGCCAAGCCACCACAACATCTTCCACTTCCCACTGATGGACCTGCTGCAACTCAATGGTAGAAAAATAACTTGCAAAAGGCCCAGGTACGGTATCTGCGTCTAAGTGCTGAAAACTGACCAAATGAGGTTTAAGTTAATCATATCTAATCTCTTTTAACTTGTAATCCCCCTGTCTTTCACAGCACCACCCCACTGCTATTGGCCTCTTCTGCTTCTCTTGCAGCTGCTTCTCGTTCCAAACGCTCGTCCTCTGAGGCTAATCCGTCCTCTTCCTCAGATGCCAGCCTATCTTCTTCAGGTGCCAGCCCGTCTTCCTGAAGCATCGGACACAAGCAAATTCAATCTGTTTTGCATTACTGTGCGCACTATGTCTCGGTCAATGAATGCCTGTCCGCACAAAAGGGTTGAATAATTGGTATAGCTGCTGCAATTGCAGCCTTATAGCTAACATCTGCCGCACCTCCGTCTGATTGTGGAGGAATCGTAGGTTCGAGATGGCCTTAGTTGAGCAACATTTTTTTCACTCCTGAATGAATAGGCAGCTTGCTTCGCCAACACGAGCCGTGGACTCTCTGATATCTCCAGAAATAGTAACAACTAGTAATCATGAAAGCGCGAGTTCATATACCCACTAGCTGGTTCTATGATTGGCACTTCGCAAATCCTATCTATCTATCGATCTCTCTATCTATCTATCGATCTATCTACTAATCTAATCTAATCTGCTCTAGCCCAAGCTAATCTAATCGAAACTATTTGTTCTTTCTATCTAGCTATCTATCTATCTATCTATCTGTCCATCTTATCTTAATTTATCTCAACTTTTCTTATCTTTTCGTTTATTATCTATTCGATGAATCTATGAATCTATGAATCTATCTATCTATCTATCTATCCATCCATCCATCCATCCATCCATCTATCTATCTATCTATCTATATGTCTGTCTGTCGGTCTGTCTGTCCGTCGGTCTGTCTACCTGTCTGTCTGTCTGTCTGTCTGGCTATCTGTCTATCTGTCTATCTGTCTATCTGTCTATCTATCTATCTATCCATCTATCTATCTATCTCTGCCTGTGTGTCTATCTATCCATCTGTCTATCTCTCTATCTCTCTATCTCTCTATCTGTCTATCTGTCTATCTGTCTATCTGTCTATCAGTCTATCAGTCTATCTGTCTGTCTATCTGTCTATCTGTCTATCTGTCTATCTATCTATCTACCTATCTATCTATCTATGTATCTATCTATCTATCTATCTACCTATCTATCTATCTATCTACCTATCTATGTATCTATCTATCTGTGTCTTTCTATCTATATCTTGATCTATCTATATATCTATCTATCTTTCTTTCTTTCTTTCTGTCTTTCTTTCTTTCTTTCTTTCTTTCTTTCTTTCTTTTCTTTCTATCTAATCTGATCTGATCTGATCTGATCTGATCTGATCTGATCTGATCTGATCT
>CAXAMN010006102.1:194858-217725 GCA_963970005.1 Durusdinium trenchii
GCTCCATATCTCCAAATCACCCGGAGCTGACGCATTCCTAAGGAAGTACAGCTGCCACCAGGGATCAAAAGTTCTGGTTATGGCGGCCTTTTGAAACTTCACCCCGCTCCAGGGGGCCACCATCAACAGCTTGGGACAAACGTGGCCACTCAGCCATACTCCTGGTAGATCTCTGCCAACGAAGCCTGGTGTTTGGTGTTTCCCAATTGTCAGTCCACCCTCGGTCCAACTGGGGTCTGGAAATCGGTGTGCATCCCAACATAACTGATCAAATCAGGAAAATGATACACCTGTGGGATTCTCAGGTACCCTCTTTTCAGACAAACCCAATAGACGTCAAAAGTGCATCAGTTAGTTGTCACGCCTTGCGGAAGAGCGGGAGGGTGGTTGCAGTTCTCTCCAGCTCCTGCTATAGAATGCCACTTATTCAATCTTATTTAGCCTTAGGCAGCACCTCTAGAGTTTCTAATATGAGGAGAGTGTGCTGGCCTAACAGAAGAAATGGCCAACGCGCCAATGTACTTTCACCGTGACCCATGGGCTTCTCTCACGGTTCCCAACTTGCATTGTTCCCATGCCATTGCACCGGGCACCTGAAGGAAGCGAACAACCTGACAGTGGGCACAGTGGCACGTCTCAGGATCTTGCAAATCTCGCAACAACTTACATACTCGGATTATCTCGAAATTACTTGGATGACTTTCTTGGTGAACAGATTCTCTTGGATTCCAGCTTGGAGCGTTCTGTTGCTTCCCCAATGCTGCTTCCAAGCAACCGCTTCTTCGAAGATGGGCTTCAAACGGTAGTTGTGGATGAAATCTTGAACCACCTGGGTTAAACAAGCTGTCCCACCCCGTTCCATGCTGGGCTTACTATGAAAAGTGACATGCTGAAGGCATACTACGATTTGAAGCTTGTGAGCATGAAATCTTTTTGCGGCGGTCATCATGGCAGAACAAGGTCCAGCAACGGCAGCTGTCTGAACTACTTCCTTCCCAAACCTTAAGCTTCACCCATTCTGAGTGTCGTGCCAATTTGTAATCAGAGCTTGTTTGCCAAGGAGCAATGGTCAGAGTGGCCGCACCTGAAAGCGTGCTGGATCCGTTGAGATAAAGCATGATAAAGCCAAGTTCCACAAAAGCGAATGCTGCAGGATTTCCAACCGGATCCCAAAATAGAAAGGCCAAAGTGCAGCAACGATACTAGCTCATTGGACTGTGTATATAGACTTGGTCTCGATGCCCAATTTATCTGTGGGGCATGAGGGGCTATGTTGAAACTCTCTGTGGTGATCGCTGGTGGTTTTGGCCCCTGCTCGATTACAAGCGCCTCCGTTGGTGTCGTCCCCGCTGCCTGTTCACTCATCAACGCGATTGCCCAAAAGTACCATCGAAGCGCCAATCCAGCGTCACTACAAGAGATTGCTGTGCAACTAAACAGGAAAACTTTTAAAAAAAACTCTAAGCCTCACCAAGACGTGGTGCCAACATGTTGCCTTCACTGCAGCTGCAACGCACATGAAACCCACCTCCAAGATCAATTTCCACCGCAATGAGCACGCTCGGCACCATGGGAGAGACCAACTCAGTCTCTCCAGGCGCTGGAAACTGAGGACCTCCAAACGGTCAACACCACAGGTCGCTGGACGCCTCCTTCATGCTTTGCTATATGGGGGTTTCCATAAATGGGGCACCCCCAGATGGATGGTTTATAATTTTATAATGGAAAAATCCAATTAAACTAGATGATTTTGGGGGTACCCCTATGACTCAGGAAACCCCCATATCTTGTCATATACCGGATCTCCAAAGACGTGGAACTGATATGGATTGATATGGTGAAAAGGGGATCCCAGGCCTTGCCGATCCAACTCACCGGACTGCTGACCTCGGTTTACCAAAAACTCCACAAGTGGGGGGAAAAAAACGAATGGAAACCAAGAGAATTACTGTCATGACTAGTCACTTTCGTCCAAGCAACGTGACTTGAATCCCTCCTGCACACCAGGCAAATCCAAAGTCCCCTTTGCACACAGCCAAACAAAAGGACTGAGTACAACTTCTTGACGTTCCATGACCTGCATGGAATGTACAAATTTCATCCGAAGGATTTGCTCTTAGCAATACCATCTGGTGTGCATATCCACTTGTTCTGCATCACTGTCCATATTCCACGGAGCTTGATCCGAGGATGAAATGAAGGAATGAACATGTCTAACCGAGAAGTGTTCAACTTCCCCCGCTTTTTTCTCCTGACCCATGTCGAAGTCCTGGCAGAAACCAAATCAAACTCAGCAAGTTGCAATGTGAAGCTGGACAAATACAGTGTCGGCTGCTGCAAACACACACATCAAGTTGCAACACTGATACCCGGCAAAAAAGTTTTAGAGTGCAGTATAACAGACGCAAAATGATGCAAATGAGGCAAAAAATGCAAGATGATGTCAAATGATGCAAACTCTACAGATAATGCAAACAAGGCCGTAGCCCAAAAATGAGATGCGAAGATACGACATGCTATCGAGAAATCTTGACAACAGGGTTTCTCAAGAGCGGCTCCTTGCAGCTACTCAGTTGCATCAAATCCTCACGGCCAGATGGCTTCAAAATTCAAGCAACAGATAATGATTGAAGCCATTGAAGCCAATTCAAGTTTGAAGTTCCATTCCCATCCAGGAATGCGCAATGTGGCTATCAGGCTTACTTGTCAACCTCAACTATGGACCCTTCTAAGTTCAGTCTGAAGGCTGGGTGTCAAGTTTTAACCCTGCAATATGTGTACGACCTTCATTGAGGGATCACAAGCTACACGACAAGTTCAGGATCTCCTGTTTAAATTCTTCAAGTTTCTTCTGAGCTTCCTTCTCCTCTGCAGAGTTCAAAGGCAACCAAAAACCGTCATGTTCGGCTGATGCAACATGTCAGATACCCTCTGGTAATCACACATGGTAGTCGGAAAATCCTCCATTTAGTTCAAGGATTTTCCCACTGAAACATTCATAGAGGATTTTCCAGCTATCTATGTTTGATGACACTGGAGACTACATTTTCTTATCGCGCCGCCTGCTGCCGCATCTTCTCCCCCAATGCCTCCTGGTCGGTGGCAGCCTGTGGCACCGCGAAAACTTCTGATGGCAATTCCAGCGGAATCTTAAAAATGAAGTGGTGGAAATCCTTCAAAAATGGCTCAAAATGTGGAAAAACACAAAGCAACCCAGTGTCGTACTTAAAAATATCATGGTTTTTGGAATCGATTTATTTATGTATTTATGTTTATGTGTATATATATATATGTATATATATATATGTGTATATATATATATATACATAGAGCCACACAAACATGTGTGTGTGTGTAACAGATGGTAGCGACAAATATCTCCAATGGTACCGAAGTTCCCAAAGTACACCAAAGTGATCCCACGTTATGACCATGCACAAATCATTTTGCAGACCAACTGCCTTGCTGCGGATCTGCTGCATTTCGTTGAGCAGCACAGCTTTCTCCGATTCCAGCCTGTAGTAAGGATCATGCTGGAGAACAGTCGCAGTGAGTTTCCACTCATCTATGTATGTGTATGTATGTGTATATATGTATATATATATGGTGTCGTGTCCCGTGTTAACGGTCCCCCCCCCCCCTTGTCTGGGGGGGGGGGGGGGGGGGGGGGGACCAGCCAACACTGCACCATATATACATATATCATGTATATATATACACATTTATATATATATGTACATATATCATGTATATATATATATGTATGATGATATACATATACATATACAATATAAATATGTTTGTACGAGGTACAACAATAAGAACGTAAAACGATTCCATATATCTCTTAGAATCTTAATGTTGTTTTGCTTTGATCTATCCCTGAAAGGCCTTTTTGTTGGGGTTCCACCCAACGGCTCACCTTGAAGCGGCTGCTTGCACTTGCTCTTTTGAGGCCTGTCCGAGAAAATACGGTCACCGTTAAATCTGGACGTTCTTCAATCTGGAGGTTCTTCAATCCAAGCAAAAATGTGCAAAATGAAATGTCTGTCTGAAAATGAGGGATAGCCAGAAATGTCCAGTCTTCCATAGCAAAATTGATGAGCCCCCTTTTGCAGACAATCCCGATTTGCATCATTGAAATCCTGGGTCTACTAGGTCTACTTCACAGCGTCCAACCAAGGGCACCCTTGAGGCACCTTGCTCAGCTCAAGCTCTTTGGTGAGCTGAGTCACCTGTCCTTGGAGTTCCCCCGAGACGAGGTTCATCTGGGCGATGAGTTCCTGCTGCTTCTGGATGGCATTCTCCAGGGCCTGGAACTGGACAGTTTCAGCTTGGGTGAGTTTGGAAATTGATTTTTTTGGTGACTCCATGCGTATATCCCATAACTATATGATATGTGTATGTATGTATATGATCTATATATATATATGTATATACAGATATACGTATATGCTTCTATGTACGTATATATATATATGTATACACATATATATTTATACAGTATATAAATAACACACTCAAAATGGAAATCCCAAAAAGATCAGAGTGGCAGCCGCTGGCAGCTAATCAAGAGGCCTCTTCTTTCTCAGCCAACTCCTCTGATGCCTTCTGAAAGGCATCCGCATTCTCTTCAACCAGAACCTTGGATAGGTCGTTATCTGCAAACACATGTCTGTTTTCGTATATTCGTCGCAAGCTCTTTGATGTGTTTTCAACAAATTTCAAGCAGTTCCTTCTCAAAGTATGTTGATGTCAAACATGCCAACGGGCAAAGCACACATTTTCTTCGCCACACAGGCTGAGCTGTCCTCATAATTCATCACCTCGATGCTGGAGCACTGCAAAGTTTTGTCAAAGGTTTGCTGGGCCCCAGCCTCAACCAACAAACAAATCATCTCCATACTGCCCTGGCGTGCAGCTGCCCGCAATGCGGTATTTCCCACATCATCTGGCAGCTCTTTGTCAGCACCTGCCTCAACAAGCGCACGAGCTGCCTCCACACGTCCCAGACTAGCAGCTGTGTGAAGAGCAGAAAAACCGCGGCTATTCACATGATTGACCTTTGCACGGGCACCCAACAAATTCTCCACCACACGTGCATGTGCCAAAGCTGACGCGGCATGCAAAGGCAGCTCCCCTTTGACATTTTGTTGGTTGGGATTGGCTCTGCAACTAAGCAAAAACTCCACCAAATCGGAATCTCCTCGCGTTGATGCTGCATGCAAAGGGGTTATTCCATCACAACTCGCGCCATTCACATCCGACTTGGACTCCACTAAGAGCTTAGCTATGTCGTAGTGGCCCTGTGCAGCCGCTGAGTGTAAAGCAGTGGTGTTGCTGTTGTCAGTGACTGTGCCACTGGCTCTGATCTGTAGCAAAAAACTCACAACTGAATAATGTCCTTGTTCCGCTGCACCACGCAAGGGTGTTGCGCCAAAGCAGTTCACTTTGTCTTTCTGTGCGCCAGAAGCAACCAGAAGTTCTACCACCTGGATCTGACCCTGTGCCGCTGCAACATGCAATGGGCTAACATCATTGACATTTCCCACTTGAAGATCTGCACGTCCTTCCACCAGCAAGCGCACCACTTCATGGTGACCAGCTGCTGCAGCTGCATGTAGAGGGCTGCTTTCAAAAAGGTCTCCCTGGTCCAAGTCTGCCCGACTTTGGATCAAAAAATCTGCAATCTGGCCATATCCTCGATCACAAGCTGCATGAAGTGGGGTAATGCCATTGAGACATGACTTGTTCATGTCCGCCGAATGAGACACAAGATCCACCACCACTTTCATGCGGCCACGCGATGCTGCTGCATGTAATGGAGTCAGACCATTTGAATCAGTTTTTTCCATATCTGAGCTGGCCTCCAGCAGTACACACAAGACCCCGTGGTTCCCCTTGTCGGCTGCAGTGTACAAGGCAGTAGTGCCACTGCTGTCTTCTCTGTTCTTCTGGATCCCCCACTCCAATAATATTTGGGCAGCCTGCCCGCAATCCCTCAATGCAGCCAAGTGCAGGGCAGTCCGTCCAAATGTATCAGCTGCTTCCAGGTCTGCGCGACACTCGAGAAGAAAACTCACAACTTCACCTGAGCAGTAGTGCTCAGCAGTGGTTAAAAGGGATTCCCAAAAGACAATTGTGATAATCCTGAAATATCCTGAACATTTTGGAAAGTATAATTGTATGCTGTATAATCATCATCCCTTTTGATCATCAACCAACGGGGTTTTAGCAGCCACTGATCACCTTCATCGCAAGATGAAGCTGCATGGAGAGCTGTACGACCAGAACGATAGGCCACGCGCACATCCGCAGAAGCTTCATGGAGCAAACGCAGAATCTCACTTTTGCAGTACGCTGTCGTGCTCGCTTTCAAAAAGGCCCAGTTGCCTCTCGCATCCTGACAATTCGGATCCTGCAAGCAAACAGGGTCAAACAAAACAGCTGTCAAGACTCAAGATCCATCCTTTGACAATTTGACAACTGCATGCACTCAGGCAAAACTTGAACATTTGGGATTGAACCCCACTAAGCTCGTAAAGCGACAATTCGGTGGCTGATCTCGAGAAAACGTCCCAACAACCAGCCCCACCTGGCATTTCAACAAGATCGATTTAACCTCACGAACCTCAGCATGCTTGGCGATGAACTTCGGACATCAGGCTGTTGGGATCTGTTGGGTATGTACACTCAGACACCAAAACAAAATGTGTTAGGCTTGGGCTAGTTCCTAGTGAGATGACCAAAATCTGCTGAGCCAAGTCGAATCCAAGCCAAGCGAGCCATTTTTTTAGTCAAATGACATCTCCTTTCTGGACTGCGTGGAACAGGGAGGTGGTAAAATCCATCACGGGAGGAAGGGTCACCACCTCCACTTCTGATGGCTGACCAACATCCTGGACCGGTGGAACGAAAGGCATCAGTTTTCATCAGATTTCCATAGATTTCCAGTGCCTTTGGCAGAACAAAACAAGCAAAATTCAAGGGATCGATCAGGGAACTGTGAAGGAAATGGAACAGCGCAAGAACTGAAAAACACCGGATCTGTCCGTCCCTGCCGGCGCTCCTCCCACGTCGCATCATATGGAAGAAGGTTGCCAGCCAAGACCAGTCTGACAGTTCAGGAAGGAGCAGTAGTGCTCGGATTGCATCTGAGACTACATTTACTTAGTATACTTTCCCGCACATGTGAGTCAGTAAAACTCAATCCCACAGTCCCACACTCGCAAAACTCAATTCATACACTGCAAAATGTCAATTTGTCAAGACGTCGGCACTGTCAAAAGCAACGGCCTGGTTCGAAAGCTGGGGTGCTCCAGTGCTTGGGCTACAGCTTTGCGCAGCCCATTTTCCAAATCCGTCGCATGGAGAGTCAAGCTTCGCCCACTGAGGCTACTCACGGTCAGCGACATTCCAAGGCACAAAAGGATCCATGGAGAACACCAGAAAGTTGATTCAGTTACAGCTCCCAAAACTGCGGAAGGGTGGTTGAAATTAAAATGTTCCAGTAGAAAATAAAATATGTTTTGGTCCCACACTCTGGAGCTTACACTGTTTACATGAATATGCAGTGTGGAGATGAAGCTCCCCTACATGTTGGATAGGCTGTTGTACCCTGGATTCCTGTTGCATAGTTCTGCATGTCCTGAAGAGCTTGAGACAAAATACCAAAAACTGATTTGAGACAGTGCATACTTTGCATCTGTGAATGCAGCTGCACTGAGGCACTGACGCCCTGGTCAACACAGCGGTTCTGCAGTTCAGCCATGCTGAACTGAATATTCAGCATGTCTTCTTCCTGCCCAAGAGCAAGCAGAGAAAACCGTCGAAAACCGTCGAATAGTCCGCAAAACCCATTGAATCAAAGCCAACTCTGCACATGTGAAAAAGTTTGATGTTGCTCGACACAGACTGTTCTGCAGCATGCACCATCTGCCTTCTGAGCTAACCCATCGCTAAGATTTCGTAGCTCCTCTTGAAGATCTTTCACCTCCGGAAGTGCAACATGAGCTTGTCCGAGAATCCCTAATGTTTCATGATCATCTTTCTCCATCAAAATAATCATTTTGGATGGTGCCCTCATTCTTGAACATTTAGAATAACCTCCACATGCTCTTCGGCAAATCAAGCCTGATGTCCAAACACATCCACAATCCAAACAAGAGCACATTGGCTGCCACTGTGACCGTGGTGAGTCGCCCATTGGTCAGTCGCGGTGATGGAGTTGGCCAATCCAATTTCCCCCATCCTCTCAACTCCATGCCTTCTCATCCCTCTGTGCTTGGAGACCGTGGAGGACATGAGAAGCCTCTGCAGTCCAGAACTTGGAGGATCATCATGCTCAGCCCATGGGATAATCCCATGGATTTGGGGATTTCCCAGAATGCTCCCAGGGTATTCCCCAGTTGTGAGTCGGCTTGTAATTCCCAAGATTAAATATACATATGTTATTCCCTATGTCTATGTCTATGTCTATGTATATGTATATGTATATGTATATATATATAATTATATATATAATTATATATATATAATTATATATATATATATATTCATAGCATTTATTCATATATCTACATATGTTGATGCAAGATACTTATAAGCCAACTTAGCAAACAATCTGAGACACCGAGACAGCACCGAGAGTCGCCGCAATTGGCGCGCGCGCGCGCCTCCCGATGCAGCTCGCGTTCTCGGCCCAGTTCCTCGCGGAGCCGCTCCAGCTCCAGGCTGTGACCGGCCTGCAAGCCTTGGAGCTCCTGGGATCCAGATCAATCCATGTGGGGGTTTCCATGCCATAAATGGGGGTACCCCCAGTTTGATGGTTTATTTATGTTTATTTTATGGAAAATGCCACTAAAATTTGGATGATGACTGGGGGTACCCCTATGACTCAGGAAACAATCCATGTAGAGGTGATATGGAAACCTTCTCGAGGATATGCTGTATATTCTCACTGATATGATTTCTGTGTTGTGGATAGTACGCCTGTTCATCCATGTAGCCCCTTAGAAAAAAAAAACACGGTGAAATCCGGTGAAAATCCGGTGAAATCTGATGAAAGATGGTGGATCATCTTGGAACGAAGCAAATCTCCAAGAATGCGAAGAACCCTGAGGAACTTAGGAATCCCCCAACATGGAACGAATGTTTATCACCAATGCGAGGTATACCAGATACCCAGGATTCCGAACGACTAGGTCCCCTACATTGGTCGAATGATTGTAAAAACCACCCAAACGCCATGAAGTCTCAGAACAGTTGCAGCAAGACTCAGTTGCACCTTTTCACCTTAATCTTGTTTTTTCATGGCACCCAAGACTGAAAAAATGTGGAGGTTTGATACATGAACTACATTGACCACAGCACCGCTGACCTCGGCGTGCATTGCCCTCTGTTCTTCCAGTTGCCGCTGCAAGTCAGGTTGTTCCTTGATTCGGTCCATCCATTTGGAACCACCCCCCAATTGGTACGACCATGAATTGACCATGATTGCAGTCAATTTCTGACAACATGTTTGTTGTATAAAGCGACGTTCTGTGCCAAGGACCCCCACCACTTCGCTGAGGCGTGCCTCAAAAGCTGATATCAACAAAGGAATTTGGTTGATGTAATCCTGTCCTATCCCCCTATATAATATTAATGTGTGGTAATTCCCATGGTTCCAAAGGAGTGTCTAATATAAGGGGGATGGGATTAATGCTAGAATGACCAAATTTTTGGAAAAACAACATGAGCCCCCGGTTTCATTTTGTTTGGTTCCCAGCCTGCAACCGTCTGTTCTCTGCATCCAGTTGCTCACATTGTCTCGCTTTTTTGTCAAGCCTCAGATACTTACAAGTTGAAAATGTGCATTCGCATAGTGCATCAATCATGGCAATTCATAACAAATTGAATCAAACACTCCAACCCGTCATTCAATGAACTATCAACAAATATGTGTTCACACATCATTCTGCAATTCAGGAACTGTTCCCGCGTAAATTTGAGTTGTTCCGTCAGCCAAACATCGGTCTTGTCCTGTCGGGGACGTGAGATGTGAGCTCTGAAATCTGAAATAATCCGTGATAATTTCATGACTAAATTGAAATGTCATCGAAAAAATAATGTGAAGTCGTCCTCTTGGGATTTCTCCGACCGAGTCCAGCATTGAAACCATGCATCCAAGGACATGCCTTGTACTTGTTTCTGCGTGATATATGGGATTTGGTTCCTGATGTTGATTGCTGTGAAGTTTTACTGTGTTTTTTGCTCCAAAATGTTCCCTGTGTCATTGTTGCCATTTGGTGCCTGGGCATGTTGGCCCTGTTGATTCAAACGGTAGGCCCGCACGGTGATGTAGTATCACTGTTTTTTGTTGTTTGTAATTGATGATGAGTCTGAAGGAAGAAACGATACAAACGATGAACATAACAATCAGTGACGATTGCGTTGATGTTTTTGCTTTTGTTTTCACCTTCCCGGAGTTCTTCAACTGTCCTCCCGCTCTTGATTCTCAATTCAGCCGACTCTCTTGGCCCTCAATTCAGCCGATTTGCATGAAACCCAAATCATGTCATCGTGCTATTTTCGAAACTAAAAACTGCAACAAAAAAATGTTCTACAAGGCCAAAAGTTCATGTGGAATGATCCCCAAATCAGACCAAAATGGATTATTAACATTTGTGGCAACCACCATCAACTCAAGCCTTACCTGTTGTGTTTTGTTTAGAGAAATGCGTTTGAATTCCAAGAATTTTTGGATTTAGATGTCCATGAATGAATAAACAAAATACAATGGCTTAGAACTTGTTTGGAAAATATTTTGTATAAAAGTGTGACAAATTTTACAACGGCCGGCAACCAAATGATGACAACAAATAAATAAGCCCCGCATGGAAACATAAGACCAACACCAAACCAAACACCGATTTTTTTCTGTGGCGAAATTCCACTGACACGATTGTTGGTACAAATTTGAAGGTGTTTCAAACCAAAATGCGATTTGAAAACAAGCAATGCTTGGTACCCCAATGCAGATGCAGATTGTCATACTTCGTCCTTGCAAACCCGCCATGCATTGAGTGGATTTTGAACATGACAACTTGGAACCCTCCAACTCAACCTGTCCAACCTTCAAGTTTCTAACTAATATTTTGGTGCCTTTTCGGTGGCACGGCGGATGAAGGATCTGGAACCTCAAATTGGAAGATTCTCGATTTGTGTCCGCCAATGTCATCCAGCAAAGGTCGCCCCAACTAGTTCCGCTTGAAAAATTTGTGGCTATTGGCATTCGTTTTTCGGTCTTCCAACCCACGAACGATCCACCACGCCCTCCGACACATGGTAGAATTTGAAATATGTAGGCCGTCTAGCCAAACCTAAAGATGATACCGCTCGAGGATGTAACCACATTTAAAATTCTGCAAGACCATCAGTTCAAAGCCAAACAGAACGGCAATTTTATCACAGCGTGCGATTCAAGATGTTGGAGAAAAAAAACGGCATTTGGCATTGTAGACATCAATGCTGCACTCTTCATACACACTGTTTGTAGATTCCATGTGGTTGGGTAAAAAACATCGTTTCATTTTACACATCAGAACACACCAACACACGTGATACTACACATTCATGCGCAAAGAGGTGTAAGGTTACCTGTGTAATTTTTCCCCGAACAGCTCTTGAGCTGAATGGGGTTCTGATTTTTGCTAGCAACAGTGTTTGTTCCATCATGATTTCCTAGTTCCTGCTGGTTCCGGCTCGGGTTCCGGTGCTTGTCTCCCTTCTTCTCTCTTCTTTCTTTTCGTCGGAATGAGGTTATGTTCCATCATGATTTCCTGATCCCTCCTGGATTCGGCTCGGGTTCCGGCGCTTATCTTCTTCTTCTCTCTTCTTTCGGTTCTCCGGAAAAAGAGTTCTGTTCCATCATGATGTCCTGGTTCCTCCTGGTTCCAGTTCGGGTTCCGGTGCTTGTCTCCCTTCTTCTCTCTTCTTTCTTTTCTCCGGAAAACGGTTATGTTCCATCATGATTGGTGGTTCCTTCTGGTTCCGGCTCGGGTTCCGGTGCTTCTCTCCCTTCTTCTCTCTTCGTTCTTTTCTCCGGAAAAGGGTTGTGTTCCATCCATCATGATGATTTCTTGGTACCTCCTGGTTCCTTCTCGGGTTCCGGTGCTTGTCTCCCTTCTTGCGAAGAAAAGTGCCACACTCTGTGCACCTTTTTACTTGAACCAGGGCCTCACAAAATCCACACATGTTGTGTGTCCAAGCTTCCATGTGATTTCACAGGAAATGTTCAACTGATTCTATGAGTTCGGTTTGTGCGTGTCATCCTTGTGCAGTGGCCATGATACATCCATCTGAGACATGAGTGCTGCTACCAATTCTTCGGACTCCTCCTTGAGTCAGCAAGCTTTAGCTGTATGGCTCACACCCATTTTCTCAGAGACTCACCGCATCTGCACGAGCTTTTGTATTCAGTCCACATTGTCTCATGCAAAGTCCTTGAAATTTCTCATCCTTCATTTGCCATCTCTCTGAACTGCCCAGCATACGCTCCATAGCGCTGCGCAGTGACTGGGTCATTCAGTCGATTTTCGTCTGCTAGACTTTCCATCCTGTCTCCCAAACCATTGAAGAGCAAGACACGGTCGGCACTGCTAATGAGCCGATCGACATGAGTGGTGTCCAAGATCATCATCACCATCTGCTGTAGCTGAGCTGCTCGGGCATAGTGGTGTTGCTGCAAGCTCTGATTGACCTCTGATCTCAGGGTCTCCGTCGCAATGTTGAAGTTGTTCTCCGAAGGCGCCAAACCCACATCATCGCCTTCCTCTTCGTCCGATTCCAGCTGCTCATGGACTTGAGCTCTAATTTCTCGTAGAGCCTCCTCTGATGAGTTGTCCTGCAGCATATCTGTATCGTCGCCACCTCGTGCTGTCCCCTGGTTTTGCTGCCTGACCACTGCTAAGTAGCGGTCAGCACCCATGGTCCTATGTGCGACCATGCTGCCGCGTTCAAGCTCGTACATATGCCTCCTGTGGCCCGGATCCAATGTTTGGAAAAAGGTAAATCCACCCAGTTGCACCAGGCCATAGTGCACCAACTCTGATGAGTCCTGGACGATCTCCCCCTGCAGTTCGTTATGGCCCTCTCTGAGCCTTCTCATCTGTCCAAGAAGCTCTTCCACCTGGAGGGCATTGATGTCGCATCTGAGAAACTGATTCTCTCGTTGAAATCTTTCGAAGGCTGACTCCAAAACTGCAAGGTCTGTGTAGTTTTGCTCATAGCTGTCATAGGCATCCTTTGCTCGCTTCCAAACCTTCCACAAGAAAAATCCCAGTGCGAAGAGAATGGGCATGATGAAAAACCAAAATCCATAGCTCCATCCAGCTGTTGTTGATGTAGCGTCATTGGGCTCCTTGTTGCGTTGGCCTTCTGGAACATCATCATCGTCCAGCATGGCCATTCAAGCCACTCCCGTGAGGGTCATTGACTCAAGGCCCAAAACCATCAAAACATGCGTCACTTCTCGCACCAGTTTGGATAGATCGGATAGATCATGTTTTCCACCATGTTTGCTGCACTGAGTTTGATATTCAACTTGTCCAACGATTTGGAGGTCTCGGCCTGTTGCCACGTTGAGCTCGTGAAGTAGAAGTCGCACTCGCTGAATTCCCAAAGCTTTGGTACCAATGTCGCTCAAATTCCAAACTGCACTGATCTGTGAAAGTTCAACCAGTCCTGTCCTCACTGCATCTTGGATCCATAGGATCTTTCCAGAAAGGTGTTTGACCTTCCCGGTCCCTTGTCTCATTGCCAACTGTCTTCCCGAAGATGAATCTGTGAAGAGCACATGTTGAACTTCTCCCCCACAGATAAACATCAGGCATCGATTCAGGAAGATTCCATCGCTGAGGGCACTGACCATAGAGTGAAGCTCTGACTCACAGCTTGAAAGGCTTACCACTCGCTGTGTCCTTGAGCTCCCAAAAAGGAATGATCCATTGAGCATGTGGATCCCGCAGCTCGTAGACCTTCGATGGGTCTGGTGGCCGCTCCAATCGCTGTCGCTGTCGGTCTCCAAGATCCAAAAGCGATCTGTTGCACGCCACTTCCCTTGTCCACCAACAGGGTAATCCAGAAGTACGCAAAAATCTGGGGTAGCTTTGAGATATCCAACAAGCTTCTTCAGTCGTTGCAAGGCTGTGTAGGTTGGTCTCGACATTGCTCCTGAAAGCTCTTTGACCGTATAGAGAAGGTCAGGCCTGTCACGTGCCAAGTAGAGGCATGTCCCAACCACTGAGCGATAGGCGAAAGCTTCTCTTGGTGGCAACTCACTTGAAAGATCTTCCGTGTTGATTCCACCATCGCAAGGGATCATCTGAGAGCGCACTGCACCGAAGTTCTTCTCAAACAACTGAACCACCTTCTCGGTGCTTGTCTGATCCTCCTCTTCAAGAAGCTGATCTCGCTGCCAATCCCCTCAAGCTGGGAAAAACTCACCTTGAACCTCTGTTTGAACTTGGCCAGGAAAACGTCATTCCAATAGGCCTTGCTGCCACAATAGAGGATGTCATCCACATGGATTATCAGGCAGCACTTCTCATTTTTCGCAAGGCATGGTTGCTCCGGGCACCATGTCATCGACATCTCCTTGTCGACCCAATCACGCAAGAACCAATACCAGCTCTTTGCACCAAGTCGTTGTCCTGGGAGATTTTTCTTCACTGTGAACTGTTGTCCAAGTAGCACCACAAGCATTGGAGATGGTTGATCACCCTGCAAAAACGCGTCTTTAACGTCCAAAGTTGCAAGACACACCTGCTCCTCCTCGAAGTCATCTCCCCTTGGCTTGTTGCTGTAGAAAAAGCATAGGAAGAAGGTTGATGATGTGAGTAGATGTTGCTGGGGCATAGGTGTCTGCACGCTTCTCCCAAAAGGCATACTCACGTGCCACAAGACGTGATCTCCTGAGCCAGCATTGACACTTGGTTCCATCAACCAATGTACGCTCCTTCAATCTCCAGTCGTACACAAACTTGGAAGTCAATGTTGAATCTGCACTCAGGTTGTCAATGTTGCCTTCGACCAAGACACCCATGTTGCAAAGTCTGGTCAATTCGACCTTGTCAGCAATCCTGTCAACCCAAGCTTCTGGCTCTGGAGGTTGCTTCTCGATGGGATGGTTTGCCCACAGTTCATCAAGCATTGTGTCCACCTGCACATCATCTTTCTCCTCCTCCAACCATGCTTCAACATTGTCATGGTCGTCTAGCTTCAAGTCGTGGTCGTACTCATCCATGGTGTGATAGGTCTCCTCAGCAAACTTCACAGTGCGCACTTGAGCAGCATACTCAGCGCTGATCCTCTCCAAGCGTTGCTTTTTCTGAGACTCAACTCGAGCCCGTTTCGACTCATGGTCATCTCCTTCAACTTCATGTTGCCTCGTCACAGGACTGCCTCGAGGTGTTGTAGGTTGTCCAGGCAAAACATCAGGAGTCTGTGGAACATCAATGGCCATCGCTTGAGAAGAAGATGTTGCTGTTGCTGAAGCATTTGATTGCTGAGGCACAATCACTGGAGGTGTTGTCGGTTGAGCTTGTCCTTCAGGGTCATCATCAAAGATTCCCACTGGACTGGGATACTGAATCCTCACACGCTTAAGTTCACTGCCTTGTGGAGCTTCATCTTCAATCACCTGAACGTTCAAAGTTGACATTCATTACATCAGCTTAATATCGCATACAAACAGATATTATATATATATACTATATATATATTTATTTATATATCACGAAAGCATACGACGCCATCTAGAAACTTAATACAAACTTGTCCAAAATCTCTCAAGTCGCTCCCTCACTCCACCGCTCATTTGAAATTAATCTTTCCTTTTTGCATTGCTGGATATTTGTCAAAGCATAGCTTCAAATTGATCTTCAACTTGATCAACGGCAAATCACCGCCCCATAAGGGAATCAAGGGTGAAAGAAAAAGATTCCACGGAACCAAAGTAGAGAAAAGCAACCCTAAACGCATGAACAGCGTTGAAGTTTGAATATGAGAAACAACACCATCTGATCCAATGGAAATGGCCAAAATGGCCTGGTCAACAGAGGTGAAAGATTCCACCACAGCCATGAATTCGCCCAAAATGAGTTGGGTGAAAAACAGACACTGCTACGGACGAGTGCACGAATTGATGCGAATGCTTTGATGCACAGGCCGAATGCTCGAATGCACAAAGCCACCTTTGGAGCAAGGATAGATAAAACGATCAGGTTATCAAGATAGAATGCATGAAAAAGAACGAAATCGCTGAAAAACATGAACATCATGAGATTGGAATCCCTTTGAATCATCCATTTAAATGAGTAATAAAAGGGAAAAATTCAGATGCTGTCCCAAGGTGTGGAGGGAGGGAAAAGAAAATGCACAAGGTCAAAGCGCAATTTTTTTTTGCTCGCCAGACTGCTGTATGTGCGCTATGCGCCAATCAGTGAAAGAGAGACAGGCATGCAAAGCACTTTGGCTTGGCAGGGCCGCATGGGTGGAGAAACCAGAACAAGAAAAACAACACCCAAAAGCAAACAAAGACAACCCAACCCACAAACACACAAGAAACACAAACCAAACAAAAACAAGACCACCTCAAACACACAAACTCTACCGAGGCAGCACTGGGTGGTGATAAGAGTGAAACAATGACATGCTATATTAAGCACATCAACAGGGCGCGTCATATGTCATTCAATGGACATAACACCACTGAAAAGCTTCTCCAAAACCAGGCAAAAAGGGAAACCAAAACCCAAAAAAAAAATACCCGCAAGGGAGGCCACTGGGTCTTTCTTGTCGTGGTACTGAGCGGGAAGCCTCTGGGCTTGGATCGCTGCCTCTGGACTACTGATCTACCAGCCTTCCTGCATCCGATTGCATCCGATTGCATCCGTGAGCTACACCCTGTAGCGGCTTCCATTGGAGGCCTTCGTGATATTGCTGGCTTGTTGGCCTGCTTGAGATGTTTCACTTACCCGGCATAAATTTTCAATGCTTGGCTTCTCAGGGCTCTCGTTGCGTTTGTTTGCTGTTTTTGTTTTGGTGATTTGTTTTTTTGGTTTTTGATGTTGCTGTTGTGCTTTGCCGTCTTGTCGGCCATTTGAAGCCTTTCATTGCGTTAAAGTCCCCTGGACCACATGTGCCGGATCTATATGCCGCTATGGGCATTTTTATGTCTGACCGTTTCACGCTGAGAACTGTGGTGTGTTTTTAGTGTGTTGGTTTTGGTGTTCTGCTTTTTTTCGTTTTGGTTGTTTTATTCTTTCTTGTTGGTGTTTTTGTTTTCTTTTCTTTCGGTGGTGTTTGTTTTCTTTTCGGTTTTGTCCCTCAGTTCTGAATTCAACACCTGCTGGTTTTGCCAACGTGCTTACCTAACCTGTCTCTCTTTCACTGACTGGTGCTTAGTGCACATACAGCAGTCTGGCGAGCAAAAAAAAAAGGGAACCAAAACCCACCAAACAACACAAGTTCAAAGCGCAAATGCAATGAATGTCCACTTGATCAAAATGCCATAGCGTTCATATGATGATTTTCCAATTTAAACAAACTGAACAAGCACATTTTTATTCATCTCCAAGAACTGCTGTTGCTGCTGGGAGTTGCTTGTCATCTTGGTGAGCTCGGTCTGCATCTTCAGAGAGTGCCCCGTTCTGCTCCTTCGTTGCCTCCAAACCCACTCTTGTACTCCCATGACCAGCATCTGAAGTTATAGAAGGGTCCATGCCACATCGATGCGTCGAATTCCAGCAAACAAGATGTAGATTTCCTGAGGATCACTCTTGCCAAGAAAAATCATCCTCCTCCATCGGGCTGTACCCTTACGAGGTACTTTCGAAGTGCAAACACCGGTTCTCCAAAATTTGCAAATGTTTCCTATGCTCTTTGTTCTAGACCACTGTAGCTCTTCGTGCAGGCGCAAAATCGATTGAGCACAAAACATGTATGTCTGAAGGTCCAACTCTGGAAAGTGACACCCACGCCCACCTGTTCACGGACAGTTGCCTACAGACTTTAATTCCGGGCAATGGATTGTTCTCATTACAGCAATTTTGGAACCATTGAGCTTGTATTGCTCTCTTTCTACCTTGGCTGCCTGCGCTGCCCCTTAGAGAAAAGCTATTCTGCCGGGCCATTGGTGCTACAGAATATGATGCAAATGAGGGTAACCATCACGCCATTGACGCGGCCACGCGAGACCCAGCGACACACCATAGAGTAGCTGCAGCCAAAGTCCTGGTGGTCACCACAGGCACTGCTTTCAAGGCTGTCGACCATTGGCATCCACAAATTGCCTCCCACTTTGGCAGTACGTGTTTGTTTGTGCATGATGAAAGCCAGCAAGGGGCGGAGCTGCTGTCTATCTCAGCGGTCGCAATGACACGCATCCCATGCTTTGTCATCTACATGGGCGACAGTCATCAATCGCCGGGTGGCCTGCGAGAGACTTGCCTGGCACAGTACTTGCGGGGTGAGCTGCTCCGGCTACCAATTGGCCTCCGCGCCGGACAGAAGAGCCGCACACCAGCCAACCTTGGCGTTGCCCTCGCCAGAACTGCGGCACAGGCCCATGGACTTGATGTGTCGGACCTCCTGGCACATGCAGGAGCCGTCAGCAATTCCAGCGTGATGTTGCCCTGGGCCCTTGATCCACAAGGTCCCACTGTTGTACCCTCAACAGCAGCTACGGCAGCCAGATCAGCCAAATCACCGATCACAAGCCATGCACAGCCTGAAGCAGGGGAGCCACAGGGTTCGTTTGCTGCGACATATAGTTCTGGGGAGCCACTGGGTTCTTTGGTTCAATTTGAAGCCAGCGACCCTCCGGGCGCTTTCGCTTCCTGGGTGTTGCAGGTCGCCTCCGAATGCAATCGAGTTTACATGTCTTCCCCTGTAGGCACCGTCCTCACAATTGCCCACCTCCTGCTCAAGCCAGGCTCCCTCCTGACCTTGCAGCATGCCATCTCATGTATGGAATGTTGTGGACTTGGTGCGGGAGTGCATGAATGGGGGCTGACCCTCTCTACTACTAGCCGAGTGCCTAATCCCGTGTACGAAGCTCTCATTGGTACTCTGTACCCAGAACTGGTTCAGCACAATCAGGGCGAGTGGCAGTTCGGCACTGGCACTAGGAATTACCAACTCAACGAGCCACACGGCTTCAGGTATGTGTTCTGGAACCGCCAGCGAAGGGGGCGTGCTCCCGCCAAAGCCATTGTGGCAGCAGTGCATGAAGCATTCGAAATCTTTAGTCACATTCCCTGCTTCCATGATACCAAGCCAGGTGCCACCCCTGGGCAAATCATCATCACCAACACTCGGTTCCAACGTGACTCTTTGGCCCACCATATACCCATTGTTCCCTTTGAGTCCCCTGTTCCCAACCCAGCCTACATGGCCCCCCCTATTGAGGGCAGAGACGCAGATGGAGCTCAGTCTCCTGCGCCCAAACGAGTCAAAGGGGGCAAGAGCTCCGGCAAATCTCCGGAGGAACCTTCCCGACAACCTGAATTCCTCTCTGTTGTTCCAACAAGAGTTGACACGGTCGTGAGATTGGCAGGCAGCACCTGCTACCGCGCCTTTTTGCTCCAGGATGCTGTTGGTTTCCTGTCTGGTAGACGATCACGAGCACAGCAGGCACAGCGCAGTCCGCACCATGCGCGGCAAGCTGAGGTAAAACGGAAAGAAGCATTCACCCGAGCAAATGTAGGCCTCTCCAGAGCAATTGGCACTACCATCATCATCTCACCGCTTGACATGGCAGGTCAACCAGGTGCATGCATCGTTACGGCGGTCCTGCAAACCGGTCTGGCAGTGATCGACACGAATGCGTATGGCCTCTCCCATTCTGAAATGTCCCTGGATGAGAATATTGTCGCTGACTCTGAAATGGAACACCGCATTTGAGGAATGACCTTTGGCAGTTTCCCGTTGCTCATGGCACTGTGTTGGCAAAAATTTGACTCCGCTACCCGCAGAATGACATTGCATCGACTTCACTTGGTCCTTGTCGAGGCGGCCAACTACAAGCCCACGGAGCGTTATCATCAAGCATATCCTGGACATTGTGCAATGGGAGTCCTGTGGGGGTATGCCCTCGATGGAGAAGACAAACCTCTTTGGGAAGTTCGGCCAGACCAATCCTACCGACCAAAAATATCAAGGTCTATTTCCCCTGCCTTTTCGTGCAGCAGGTGTTGCAGAACCTGACCCGTCTGGGTCTCGATCGTTGCCACTTGCTGACCAATAATACGGCCAAGGCAGTTGACAATAACCTTGTGGCAGTGGGAACCACCAAAACTGACGACGCAGAACAAACGTTCTCAACACTAGTCATCAAATCCGAATCAACCCCCTTGCCATCCCTGCAAGCCCCGGAGACATCGAAGCTCTGTGGCATGAGCACATGCCTACGCCTTGGGATACCATGAATTTTGACCCAAGCGAGGTACTGTCCATTGCAAGCCAGTCAAGTGGGGCTCATGTCCTTGAGTCCTCCCTGCGGGGCACGTACCGCGATGCCTTCATGGTTAAAAGTCTGGAGAAAGTCTTGATCAAATGTGCCTCCCTTTTCCCTCAAGACGGTAGAGTATGCACATTGCCGAGGCTCGAATCCATCTTCGAAGAAACTGGGTGTATTGAGGACAGCTCGCAACAACATCAGTATGGGCAACATCGCAAGTGGACTTCACCCAGAATATGGAAGCAACGACTTGAAAAGTGTGGTGTTGACGTCACCCTCCTGACTGGTCAGGTCCTCAAAATGTGGGAAAGTCCCCAACCGTCGACCGCTGCCTCAACCAGAGAACGCAGCCGTGGATCCACTACCTGGGGCACTCAGGGAGGACAGGGTAGCTACCGTTCATGGTGGTAAGTGACACCCTGGGGTGCGGAGATTGGCCATAGGGCGCTTGTAGGAAACGGACCTTCGGTTTCCTTCAATCGCCACTGACCCGCCTCGGACACCCCCACATAATACGCACCTGCTTGCAGCGTCTTGCAGCCATGCCCTCGGATCTTACTGATCCGTTGTATGCCTGAGATGATCCCCACCCCTGTAACCCATGTGCCTTCCGGCAACCCCGGTCGTAAGTCCCTGAAGGCCACCAAAAGAAGCCAAAAAAAACAAAAAACCGACATGTGTTCGCACGCAAGGGAGGCCACTGGGTCTTTTTTGCCGTTGCGCTGAGCGGTTGCCGGGGGGGCTACCGCCCTTTTTTTGATTTGCATCCGTGCATCCGTGAGTTACTTCTGTAGCTGCATCCGATGATTATTGTGGGACTTCTTCCCCAGTGATCACCTCATAGTTCTCGCCTATTTTCAATAATTTGCTTGGCCCTCCTTTTGTGTGTTGCGTGTTTTTGTTTGTGTTTGTTTTGGTGCTGTTTTGCTTGTTTGCTGTGTTTTTGTTTTTTCCTGTTTGGTGTGGGCCACCAGCAAACTATTGCGCCAGGATTCCTGGACTAGTGGTTGGATCTCATTGAGATATTCCAATACTCCTTCTCACCAGTGCACGTGAGGGGCTTGTTTTCTCTGCTGTGGTTTTGTGTTTCTTGTTGGCTGGTTCTGTTCTTGGTTTGCTGTTTTTCTTTGTTGTTGTTTTGTGTTGTTCTGTTTTTGTCGTCTGGCCCCGGTTTCACCTGTGTTTCAACTGTCTCACATCTTGCTGGGTTGCCAAGGTGCTTCTCTAGCCTGCCGTCTTATGACTGACTGGTGCCTAGTGCACATACAGCAGCGCGGCGAGCAAAAAAAAAGCGCTGCCCCTTAGAGCCAAGCTCAACACCGTTACCATCAGCGAAGACCACTTGCCCACCAAGGAATGTTTACTTCCACGGGCTGAGCATCGCTGGATAATCTTTCGTCCATCACTTCAGTGTCAGCTGCTTTGGCATTCACTCACCAAAAACACTGAATGTGAAAAAACCATGATGGCTGGATTCTGCTCTGTTGCCTTGATGATTGAGAAGGTCTTGAGGCCTTTACAGCCACAGATTTCTGCACACCAAATCATCCATTACCTGGTTGCTGCCTAATAAACTATTTTCAGCTCGAGACGTTGCGATTTGCGGTTTTTTCCAGGGCAGGTTTTGTCAATAACGTGCTTTAACGTTACGATTTGTGTATACTCTACGCTTGCGCAATTTTTAATCTCATCATAACCTGGTCTAAAGCCTTGCACCGAGCCGGTCTCCCAAGCGCACTGTTTCGGAAAAACATGTTGGAAAGATGGTGTAAATGTTTTTAGGCTGCTTCTTCAAGGTGTCTAAGACAATGACAGCAAGAAAGAACCAAACACGCCGCGCCTTGGGCCATACTGCAGGCTTCCAGCAGCAACCAGCCCAAAAAGCCCTGCCAACATCCAAGGTGTGTTTGCTTGCGGTGACTTTTTCGACTGCGAAGGTGGGCTTTCTCTGCTGCGCGTTTTTTTTTCCTGCCTCGACCATTTTTCTTGCCTCGCATAGTTTTTCCTTCCCTCGCATGGACCCGTCCTCCGATCTCACCTCCCTCCCTCATGGGTTGGGTATCCCTCCCAACCATGGGTTGGGTACTCTCCCGTCCCAAGGTCCGCAAGCTAGAGGGTGGTCCAGCCTCGTATTTGCTTGGTTTTATTTCTGACTACCAGCTTCGTGGACGACCTTCGTAGCTGATACACTCCGTCAAAATACTTACGCGCCAAATAAAATTAAATATCGTGCCAAATGAAGCCAAATATCGTGCCAAATAAAGCCAAATATATGAATATATGCATATATATACATATATACATTATATATACATACATACATTATATATACATATATACATTATATATACATATATACATTAT
>CAXAMN010006102.1:217735-259441 GCA_963970005.1 Durusdinium trenchii
ATATATACATATATACATATATACATATATACATATATACACATATACATATATACATATATACATATATACATATATCCATATATACATATATACATAGGTACATATATACATATATAGATATGTAGATATATATATACAGGTACATATGCACTATATACATATGCGTTGCATGCACATATTTACATATATACACATATACACGCATATATATATATATTTATTGCATATGCACCATACTAATCTATAATATATATTTATATACATACTATATATATATTTATATATATTACATGTACTACATATTCCATACATAGTACCCCTCCACCACACCACAGGGGGAGGAAGGGGACAGTACCACACACCCACCACCCACCACACCACAGGGGGGAGGGGGGTACCCAACCCATGGGGGAGGGAGGGGGGAGGTGGCAGGGCCTGGAGCATATACAAGAAGAAGATTTTGCAGACAGGTTTTCTTCGTTTGGGGTTTACACTTTATGTGCAGAACGGGACACCTTTGAACCATATTTTATACACACGTATTGCCGCGTTTTTTCAGAGGAGCGAATTTTCTTTCGGCTGAGCGATCTATTTCACACTTATGCAGTGCTCGAATACTCAACCCATATTACCAACGGCTCAATTTTTGTTTCCGCTTCAGAAATTCATTGTGTCTCTTGACGAGACAGCGCCATACCTCGACATTGAGATTCAATCTGCCTGTGCACTGTCTATTTGGGGTATCAACGGGGTGCACTATCCAATCAAGACATTTCAAGAGATGAATCTTCATCTCAATCTGGATGGCAATGATTGCGCCAAACTTTTTGCACCAATCTACTACGATGCTGGAAACAAATACCGGCTGCTGAACCTGCCCCCGAGACTTTGCAATTACTCAAGGCAAAAAGAATCAAAATAAAGTGCAAGGGACTGTCATCAATTATAAGCTGTCACTCTTCTGAAAGAAGATGAAAGCCTTATTCCTCAAGTCAAAAAAATTGTGAGGTATCACAAATAAGGATCCGGTTAGTGGTCCTTGCGGAAGTTTCCTCTTGCTGTTTGCTAACTGGCTGAAAAACTAAACTGGACCAAAATGATGGTTTGAACCTTCATGACAAGATTTGTTGGACAACCTCTATCTTCTTTGAAAGTCCTGTGTTTCAATGAAACCTAGTTGGTTCAAGTCTGCCGATTTTATATCGTCATGTTTCTGTCAGAGAACTTTTATTGTGAATTGAGTTTTCAGAGTGTCTCACACTGTCGATGATGATCTGTGTCATCCGCTACATATTCTTCAAGTGGTGGGTGGGAGGGTGTCCCTTTGCATTAAGGGATATCTTGTTCGTTCACGTGTGCACGATTCGCTCAAGCTGGATTCATGATCCGGTACAAGACCTACCCCAAGACAATGCAATTAAGAAAGGCAAAAAAGAGTCGATATAAAGTGCGAGTGCATGCATCAACTATAAATCTTTCCCTCAAGATTTTTAAGAAGAAAAAAAACTTTGGAAGAATCCGCCCTTCTTCGCAAGCCTTTAGTATAACCTTGCAAGTATTGTGAAACTTCAACCACCGACTGACCTATCTGTGGGATCCTGGTTTTTGATATGAGAAATAAATCGTTTTCTTTTTGGCGGAATTTTCGAAAGAGCCTTTTGCGAATTAACTATCTCTCGGTTTTTGGGTTTGAGGAGAGCAATTCAATGAGGTGGTGTTTGCCGTTTTGTAATTTGAAACTTCCACCACCGCCTGTCGAAACTTCAACCACCGCCCGATCTGATATGGTAGGTCCTGGTTTTAATGGAGGAACAAAGTAGGATATATTTAAAACAGGGTGGAGGAGTTTTTAGGTTGAGGAAACAAACGGAGGAGATTTCAAACTCCACCGCGGCTTGCTCATGTATAAGAAAAGTTCATTGCTTTCCCCAGGTTATTTCCTATGGTTTCTTGTGAAGACTTGCGGCGGAGGAGCGGAGGAGTGGCGCAGAACATTGATTTTTAGCTATTTGCTCAGACATGCAATGATGACCGCTATTTTATCGATGCCGTTTCAAGCTTCAAAAACAATGTTAAATTCTTCAGACCAATGGGTGTACCTCCCAAGTTACAGAATTCACGTCTTGTTGCGTCCCGTTGAGAAGGGAGCCAAGCCAAAAATTTTTTTGAAAGCGACGTGCGCAAAGAGAATGTTGGGGCCAAGCAATCAATTGCGCACCGCAAGAGGCGGTGAACCATCAAAGACTCTTCGGGCGCAGTTTGCATTTGCTGGAATGATGCAAATGAAATTGGAGCATCCAGATCGTGAACCCCATGAATGAAAAAGCTGAAAATTCTTGAAGCTAGTTCTGGCTTCAAAAAATTGCGCGTAGCCCCTCTGTTTTTTAATAGGCGACGCCAAAAATGGCTTCAAATCTGAAGCCGTTTTTAGCTTCAAAAACATTGCCGGTTTCTGTCATTTGCGCGTGGAACGGGCAGGCTTTTTGCGTGTTCAGTTGCGATCGAAGCAAGTGAGCCAGCTTGATGCCCAAGTTTGGCGGGCACCGCCTAGCCGCAGCCACAGAATTGCAAAGCCAGCTTGCTCTATTTAATATCGGGCGGTGTTGACTTCACCGGGATGGAAGGCAGAACTGATGTCGTTGGAACTGTTGCTCTATGCCAGCTGTGATCCGAACAATTATGGCCTACCGGAAGTCTCCCCTCTGGAAACTGCAGTACGGTTAAAAGATTATGACTCCGCTCACAAGCTTCTGCGCTACAAAGCGCGCATTAACCAACAAGCGCAGTCTCCCTGGTAAGGCTGTGGTCTTCCCAGAATCTTAGCTGTGGAGAAACGGCCCATGTGCTCAGTCTCCTTACCCACGGTCATGGCCGACTACAGGAAGGTAGTCTCCTATGCGAAGAAGGAGGCCCAGCGACTTGTCAGCACCCACAGCATGCAAGCTCAAAATAGTATGGGCGATGACAGGCCCACCCCTCTTAGCAACTGAGGACCCCAATCTTTGCGATGCACCGGTTTGGGTAATCAAAATTTATGTGCAGCGCGACGAGCCACTGACTCACCATTTAATTGGCGGTTCCTGCATCACGCATATACGGTGGATGACCTTGCTGTCGTCAGGCTCTACGCGGATGAAGAACTAATTGCTCTCGGAGGCGATACAACAACCATTAATTCCATTAACAGAGCTAGAACTTGACCAAGCATTGGCAGCAGTGAACGATAATGATGAACCATTAGCATGGAACGTGCTTGCGCATTGACGAACCATTCCCTCAGTAGTATTCCATGTCACGTTAAGGGTTAATCCGTTGGTATTGGCTGTATGGGCGAAGACCAGGAATGGATCTACAAGTGGGGTAGCCCCTAATACGGTGCGCACCCTGCTTCACGCTGCGTGTGACCCTGCACCAGCTGATCTGCCAGGAACATCCTTCCTCACTACAGCTGTTACCCACAGGAATGTAAGCTTGGTGCGACATGTCATTCATCATGAAGCCTTTGTATTGTCTGAATAGGCAGGAGATTGGTCTCTGGCATTTTGGATGGTGCTGACGACGTTTTTGTAGTGGTCTTGCATCTTTAGGCACGCCACCCTACTGCTTGAGTAGTGTGTCGAGTGAGTGTGATTGGGATGAACAGTGCATGCTTGGATTGACATCGTCAGTGTTAAGCATTCACAACCTTTGTGCATCGCCCTTTACGGTTGCGGTGTTAACCTTGAAATGTGGTGTATGGGATGGCTCTACATCTACATATTATTCCAGATTCTACTCGAACCTGGTGCAGTCTATGATCAAACTAAGCTGCTTAAACAAATGGAAGAGCTGCGTCAAGAAACCGCAATATTCAAAGGTGAGTCAGTCGCGCTTTGGATCCCATTTTGACGGATTGCGGACTAACCAGTGTTCTGTCATCCAAACTGAATCTTCCAGGACAGTTACGTTACGATTGCTTGCGGCTGTCCAAGTCGTGAAAGACTGAATCATGGCCACATCAACCAGTGCGGGACCCATTCAAATTCATTGGCTGCTGAACAAAACTTTTGCATCTTCATCCTTCCAACATCGAAAGAAGCTTGTGACTTCCAGTAGACGACTGTTGTTATATTATATGGATATCGGTTGATCACAATTTTGTTGCGTTACAGATCGCTACCATGGTATCTTCAGAGGATTCTGTTGTGGATACAGTTACTAGCAGAGTGGACAGTCTGTCGCATCATGATGAGTTCACATACGCAACGTTTTCGCCGACTTTCGGCAATTTTTCGACACTGCATTTTCCAATAGAATTTTGGTGGGATTGGTGGAATAAACTTGGTGTGGTTTACATGCGACTTTACTTTGACAATGGATAGTTTTTCATTGGCAGTACTGAGCATGATGTTTTTCATCGTGAACAGTCACGATCACGCAAATTTCGTCAGTTACCTTCTGGTAGTTTGGGTTATTTTGAATCTGCATTGAAACTTTGGCATCAGCTGCGCAATTTCATGATTTTTGCAATCTTTCCTATCAACAGCGCGACCTTACTCAACTTCTTGCTGTGGAAGCTTCATATCAGCAGACGTTACGTCCACAGTGGAACTGGCCGTGGATCAATCCATTCTAAAAAGCTCAAAGTGGGACGACAAATCTTTTGACTGACACAAGTAGAAAGTCATGGAAGTTTGGGCAAAAAACTATTACGCCACTATCTGCACCGGTCGCGCAAAACACAGGTTTTCGCGTTGGTCCCACGACTGTGTGACAATATAAGATTTTTCGATCTTTGTACATGTTAGGTTCTGATTCTTACATCGAATTTGAATGTTTCAAACTTCTGAGATCATCACAGTCTGATACTGAATATTGTTTTCTGTTGTGGCGAATGAGTTGAAACATGGCTGAGCCTTTTCGTACTCGTGCTCGTTCACAGCTGTTTTCCTTTCGAGGCACGGAACCGCCACCACCGAACATTCCTATGCGACTTTATCTATTGGGTGGTCAAAGTTCAAATCTTGGATTTTGGGTTTCACTTTCATGATCAGCGACTCTTGGATTTTCGGTTTCACTTTTCATCTTCAGCGACATCGCCTTTTCACAAAGTTCGTGCGCCATTTGTAGCTGTAAAAAGGACCAAATTGGTAAAGATGTTTCAATTTTGGAAAACTTTACAGTGGTGGCATCCTCATCGACCACCAGCTTGTGAGGTGTGCGATTTGAGTTGAGGGAGTTGAGTTTCTGAGGTGAGTTGGGTGAGTTGAGTTGTGTGAGATGAGTTGAGTGAGGTGCGTTGAGATGAGATGAGTTGAGTGGAAGCGGACTGAGGTGAGTTGAAAAAGTGTGTTGAGTTGGATGATGAGTTCGGTGGGATGAGTTGAGATTGGATGAGTTGAGTGGGAGTGGAGTGAGGTGAGTTGAGTGAGGTGAGTTGAGTGAGGTGGGTTGGGTGAGATGAGATGTGTGAAATGAGCTGTGTGAGAAAGTTGTGTGAGATGAGTTGAGATGAGATGAGGTGAGTGGGAGTGGAGTGAGGTGAGGTGAGTGAAGTGTGTTGAGTGACTTGGGTAAGCGAGCTTGATTGTTTTTGTTCACTAGTATATAAGTAACCGGCCTCTTTCTACAAAACCTCAAACAGTTGAACTCTTTTTTTTTGGGCTTTTGCCCTTTCCTGGTTTTGTAGGGGTGATCCTTTTCTATGGAATGCCATTTTGGGTCAAGTTGTGGTGTGATTGAACCGCGTTTCTTTCCTTCTCCCACCACCATCCCCTTGCTTCCTGCCGTTTCTCATTTTCCTCCGTTGAAGTTTATGTCTCTCCCACCGCTGTGGTTTCCGTTCTTCCTCCATCGAGGTTTCGGACTTTCCACCATTGTGGTCTGTCAATTTGCCGTATTACCTTCATCGGTTTTCTCACCTGTCTCACTGTCTGTGTTTCACCTTTGGTTTTCCTCTTGGGTTTGTGAACGGCTGCAAAACCCCTGAGTGAACCTATGTTGTGTTTGCCCGGTTGGTAACATCACATGTTGTTTAGTATGCGTCGTACCGCGTACACGTTTAGTTTTTTAGTCCATTTGACTAATATATCTCCACGCAAAAAGGTGCTGCGCTTTCCGGATATCATTTACGTTCTCATGTTTAATTCCCTTATAGGTCTCTAGATTTTATCTCTTTCCTTTCACCCACAATTTGAGCAACGGAAGACTAACTAGTGAACAGTTGGGTGAGGTGAGTTGAGTGAGGTGAGTTGGGTGAGATGAGTTGTTTGAGATGAGTTGCGTGAGAAAAGTGTGAGATGAGTTGTGTGAGAGAAGCTGTGTGAGATGAGTTGAGTGAGTTGAGTTAAGTGAGATAAGTTGTGTGAGTTGAGTTGAGATGAGTTGAGATGATGAGTTGAGTGGAAGAGGAATGAGGTGAGTTGAGTGAGATGAGTTGTGTGAGATGATTTGTGTGTCAAAAGTGTGAGATGAGTTCTGTGAGTTGATTGTGTGAGATGAGTCGTGTGAGATGAGTTGTTAGATTCGATGAGTTGAGTGAGTTGAGTTGTGTGAGATGAGTTGTGTGAGTTGAGTTGTGTGAGATGTTGAGATTAGATGACTTGAGGGGGAGTGGAGTGCGGTGAGTTGAGTGAGGTGAGTTGGGTGAGTTGTGCGAGAAAAGTTGAGTGAGATGAGTTGTGTGAGAAAAGTTGAGTGGGTTGAGTTGTGTGAGTTGAGAGGTGTGAGATGAGTTGTGTGAGATGAGTTGTGTGAGATGAGTTGGAGTGAGTCAGTTGAAATGTGAGATGAGTTGAGTGAGTTGAGCTGAGATGAGATGGAGTGAGGTCAGTTGAGGAGGTGAGTTGAGTTAAAAGATTGAGCGAGACGAGTTGAGTGAGATGAGTTGAGTGACTTGAGTTGCGTGAGATGAGTTGAGCGAGGTGAGGTAGGATGAGTTGAGTGAGAGGAGTTCAGTTGAGCGGGAGTTGATTGAGGTGAGTTGAGTGAGTTGAGTTGCGTGAATCAAACTGGTGCACCTGCTGCGCAAAAGCAGCTCCAGGAGCAGCAAAGTGCTGCGCCCGGACCGCAAACAGTAGCTCCAAGAGCACCAAGTGTTGCTGTGCCATGCGAGCAACTGGGGCCCCAGCGGCGACCAAGCGCCGGCAGTCCCCAGAGAGTCAAAGTATTGCAACTGCCACGCAGAAGTAGCTCCAGGAGCACCAAATGCTGCGCCTGCCCACGCCAAAACCGGCCACGCGAAAGCAGCCGGGGCCCCAGCGGCGACCAAGCGCGTGCCGGCAGTTCCCAGAGAGTCAAAGTGTGCGCTCCATGCGAGTGCTGCGCCTGCCACGCGCAAGTAGCCGGTTGTGTGAGTTGATGTGAGTTGAGTTGTGTAAGATGAGTTTGTGTGACGTGAGTGTGTGTAAGGTGAGTTGTGTGAGTTGACGTTGTGTGAGATGAATTGTGTGTGAGTTGAGTTGTGCGCGAAAAGTGTCAGATGAGTTGGGTGAGTTGAGTTGTGTGAGATGAGTTGTCTGTGAGTTGAGTTGTGTCAGAGAAGCTGTGTGAAATGAGTTGTGTGAGAAAAAGGTGTGAGTTGAGTTGTGTGAGTTCAGTCGTGTGAGATAAGCTGAGTGAGATGAGTTGTGTGAGTTGCGTTGTGTGAGATGAGTTGGGATGAGATGGAGTGAGGTGAATTGAGGAGGTGGGTTGAGTTAAAAGATTGAGTGACTTGAGCTGAGTGACTTGAGTTGAGTGAGATGAGTTGAAATTAGATGAGTTGAGTGGGAGTGGAGTGAAGTGAGTTGAGTGGGGTGAGTTGAGTGAGATGGGTTGAGTGAGGTGACATGTGTGAAATGACTTGTGTGAGATGAATTGTGTAAGAAAAATTGAGTGAGATGTTTTGGGATGAGATGAGTTGAGTTGGAGTGGAGTGAGGTGAGGTGGGTGAAGTGCGTTGAATGGCTTGAGTTGGGTGCGGTGAGTTGGGTGACAAAAGTTGAGCTGAGATGAGTTGAGCTTAGATGAGTTGAGCGGGAGTGCAGTGAGGTGAGTTGAGTGAGGTGAGTTGGGTGAGTTGAGTTGTGTGAGATGAGTTGTGTGAGATGAGTTGTGTGAGATGAGTTGAGTGAGTTGAGTTATGTGAGTTGAGTTGTGTGAGGTGAGTTGAGTAAACTGAGTTATGTCATGAACTCAGTGGGTTGAGTTGTGTGAGATGAGTTGAGTTAGATGAGATGAGATGAGATGAGATGAGATGGAGTGGGAGTGGAGTGAGGTGAGTTGAGTGAGGTGACTTGAGGGGGGAGTTGAATTGCGTGAGTGAAACTGTTGCACCTGCCACGCAGAAGCAGGTCCAGGAGCAGCAAAGTGTTGCGCACGCCAGCAAAAAGTAGCTCCATGAACACCAAACGCTGCGCGTGCCACACGGAAGCAGCCGGGGCCGCAGCGGCGATCAAGTGCGCGCCGGCAGTCCCTCAACAAGAGTCAAAGTGTTGCACCTGCCACGCAAAAGTGCTCGAGGAGCACCAAACGCTGCGCGTGCCAGGGGAAAGCACCGGGGCCTGAGCGGCGACCAAGCGCGTGCCGGCAGTCGCCAGGCAGTCAAAGTGCTGCACTTGCCATGCAAAAGCAGCTCCAGAAACATCAAATGCGGCGCTTGCCATACGAATGCCGCGCCTGCCGCGCGAAAGTGGCAGGTTGTGCGAGTGGAGTGGTGTGAGTTGAGTTGGGTGAGATGAATTTGTGTGACATGAGAGCGTGTAATGTGAGTTGTATGACATGAATTGTGTGAGTTGAGTCGTGCGTGAGTTGAGTTGTGTGAGTTGAGTTGTGTGAGATGAGTTGTGTGAGATAAGTTGAGAGAAGGCGACGGAGGATGAGGAGGATGAGGCGGAGGCAGCGGAGGCGGCGGAAGCGGGATGCAGAGCTAAAAACAAAACCGCACACAGTGATGTGGAGAAAAAATCAAGCAATAGCAAAACTCCAGGAAACGTGGGACAAACTGGGGGTATCTGGGGGTGCCAATACGGTGATGCCATGGCCAAAACCTGCCATGTCTTGTGCTTTGTGTGGGGAATCCGGGCAGCTCTGGGTACCGTGCAGACCGTGGACACTGTGGACGGTTGCACGGGTCGCTCCCCCGGGCGCTCGAAAGCCGGACATCGACAAGACCTTGGGCACCGAAGGTGGGGCGGTCGCCGAAGGATGCCAAAGGTGTTGGAAATTTCAGTCTATAGAGATCTATGGAGATTGGATTCAAAAAAGATTCTTGTCAACCAACATGGAGTCTTGAAACAAGAGAAACTTGAGAATCACCCACCCCAAATTTTGAAATATAACTTAACCAAAAAAAAGGATTTACCGACTGGTATCTCGGCAGGATTGATAGACCCAGTCTACCCAAAACTCCAGTTGGGTACTTCACTGAATCAATGGATTGGTGGTTTAAGGGACAATTTTGCAGGACCCCCCTTAAATTTGATGGATAAACACAATAAATACGGTGGATTCTGCCAAGATGTCCCAGCTACAATCTGCCAAAACCGCAGATGTGGAGAATTTCCAGTTTCTGCCTCAAGAGACTTGGCAGCGCAAAGGGGTGCAGATTCGCCACCGGGCCCTGACTTCCATCAGTCCTTGAGTGCTCAGTTAACACTCCTTTCCACCATAGTGAAGATTTGGTGAAAAACACCAACCTCATCTAAATCCATGTATCTATCTGTAAAATCAATCCTAAAAATCCTGTAAACCAAATCAATCGATACAAATCAAAAAACTCAAAAGAACACACATCTTCAAATTCCACAAGAATCATCGAGAATCAATTTAAAAATGCACAAAACATCTTTTGGCGTTTTTCCAATTTTTCAACTCCCCCGGAGCCGCTCCACCGTTTCCCAGGACCAGCTGCTGCGGCCGCCCTTGGAAGCGGCGGAGCTGTGCTGTGGGTGGAGGATGACCAGGACGGGGGCTCGGGGGTGGGGAAAGGATGGGGGGTTAGGGCGAGGTGAAATGATGCTTGAAATATCTTGAAATGAAATTGACTTATATAAATTGAATCGAAATCCAAACATTGTTTAACCGTCAGTTTGATCATACTCTGTTGTAGCTCCACCCTGTTATTCCATTTGTTCACAGAATACCTGGCCTGAAGATACCTGCATATATCTTTGCGTTGTGCGTTCACTAAATATCACCATGTCTTCCGTATTTGTATTGCTCGTGACTTTTCATTCAATCATCTTGTCCAACCATTTCTCTTTTTCTTTTCTTTGTGCCATAGGCATGTGCGCATGAAACTTATCGCTTATGTACAGACAATTTGTGTACACGCCCGTAGGCACCCCTAACTAAGGCCACATGCGAACCCCTCTCAGTACGTCTCCAGGCCCATATAGTTGATTGTAGTAACAAATTGGTACCGAAGTCCAGGTCAAAGCCTGGTAAATGAAGTTAGAACTCAAAATTAAGCGCAGCTCTTTGAATCATAGCCAGCTCATCTGGGGACTGATGGAATTCATCATCATCATCCGGGTGGAGTTTTTCCCATATATATCGTAAAGTAGTATCCATCCATCTCTTTCTTGGTCTTCCCCTGCGGCGGTGTAAGACTTCGAATGGCATCGCAGAATTGGGTCTAAAACTTATATTTCTCAAGGGGTTTGTTCTATCTTGTCTTAGTATATGTCCAGCCAAAGCGACTCGTTTTTGTTTAAGGGTTTCGTGAATTCTTTGAACATTCTTTTCAGGACGGTGTCTTGTGCCCATGGCCATACTGGCCCTCCGTAGAACTTCCTGGTTGGTGTTTGCTCTATTGATGAACGTCGTGTCCATTCTTAATATTTTGCGTAAACCTTTCATATGGAAAGCTTCTAGTCTGGACATTTGCGGTTTCGTGATTTCAAGCGTTTCAAGGCCGTAGAGCAGCCTGGCTTTTACAATTGCGTCAAAAATTCTCAGTTTATTTCCAGTGGAGCATTGAGCATGCTTCCATAACACGTCTAATTTCTTCCAAGTGGCCATTGCAGCCGAGATTCTATTAGACACTTCATTGGCAACTGACACATCGGAAGTGAGGGTCCCTCCCAAATACGTGATTTCATCGGCATGCGGTACTGCGGTCCCATCCAAGAAGCGAATCCGGTTGTGACCGTTCATAGAAAGTACACAGCATTTACCTTGATTTAATCTTAAACCGTAATAGGCTGACTCCGTCTCAATCTTATTCAAAAGTTTGTTCGTTCCTGCGGTGTCCTTAGTAACCAAGAGTGTGTCATCAGCATACAATATCTCGGAAAAACGAATGCGATCAAGTCGGCTGTTGCAAATCTCTCGGTCAATGTCGGCGTGAATATCATAAAACATGACACTCATAACTAAAATAAACAG
This sequence comes from Durusdinium trenchii, assembly GCA_963970005.1. Taxonomy (NCBI): domain Eukaryota; class Dinophyceae; order Suessiales; family Symbiodiniaceae; genus Durusdinium; species Durusdinium trenchii. Next base: position 229,088 of record CAXAMN010006102.1, read on the forward strand.
GTAAGGCGATAATGGACAGCCCTGCCGAATTCCCGCGTGTTGAACTTTGATACCAGAGAGGTCTTGTTCATGCTTGACACAAAAAGTAGGTCTTTCATAAATACACCCTATAACTTTCCTCATCTTCTCCGGTATTCCGAGTCTTGCTAACGCTTCCAGCATTCTCGTGTGCGAAATGCGATCGAAAGCCTTTTCCCAGTCAAGAGCCGTAAGGGACAACATTGTCCCCCGACTGTTCAGCAATGTCTTGCAAACGTCTAGCGACATATAGAGCTTGAGTCGTATCTCGTTGTTTGCGAAAACCAAACTGCGATTCTGAGATGGAAGGGTCTATTTGGTCCGCTAATCTTCAGAAAAACAATTGAACTCCAATCCTCCAGTTTCTGGATTGCCAATTTAATTTCCCCCAACTTTCCCCCAACTCTTCACTCCATTTATATATTTTCCTCCACTTTCCTGCTGGTTTTCTGGTGGTTTTCCCCATGTTTTTTCAGAACGATGGCACCCGTTTGGTGCTGCACCGTGGCGCCTCTGCGGCGGTCGCTGAAGGCGGAGAACGAGGAGCGATGCCATGGTCATTGGTGGATTGGGATGGAGGAAATCTGCTATATATATTTATATACATACACACTATATTAATATATTAATATATTTTAATATTTAATTCAGAATGACAAACTATGATAAATAATTAATGGGGAATCTATAATATGTTAATGTATTCTAGTGGGAAATCGAATCGAATATTGCCCCATAGATCTTATGGCAAATCACAATTGGGATGGAATATGAAATAGGTGAGAGAGAAATAGGTGAGAGAAAAATCAACACAGATGGGGATGGTCATATTCAATGGGGATAGAATCAAATGGATTTGATTAAGGTCATGAGGTAAATCCAAATCTAAAGGAACGAAATTCATGGTCTTACAGTAGGTTGAAAACCATGCCTAAATGGCAGGTTTATGGCATTGTTTTTTAGCACATTACATCAAGTGCGTCAAAACATGCTCAAGACAAATAGTAGACCCCTGTCGTTAATGGATTGTTGCCAAAAAAGAACAACGTGTAAGACTAGGTTTAAGATTGGGAGTAGTTGTTTACACTGTACTTCTTTGCGAATATGGTTGCTAATGATATGAAATACACCATGCTAGTACAGTTGTTTTGTCGTTGTGGTTTCCCTGGCTGTAGAGCAGTAGTCTGATTGAAATGGATTGCTTGGAAGGGACACGGCTTCGTTGCAAGTCCACCATAGTACCTCAGCGTTTTGCCCAAAGTCGGTGTTGGAGTGTCGGAAGGATTCTAAGATGACTCGTCATGGTGTCGTCTACGGTGGCGGAGGCTCAAGCATGGTATCAACTCGGCAAGCCAACTACTTCATCATCGAAGACCGGCGCACAAACTCTCGTGACATTACGCGGGCCATCCACGACTACACCACCAATGATGTTTATCGTGAAGTCAACACCGCACTGTGCACTGATGATCGCTGTCTTCTGCAGAAACATGCCAAATTCATCAATTTGCTCCGTCAAGCTTTGTATGGACACCGTGAACGAGGCATTGTCTACCGTGGAATGTTTCTTCCAGGCCGTGACCATCAGCTCTACCAAGTGGGTCGGAGGTTCCTGTGGCCAGGTTTTACCTCTGCAAGCCGTGATGAGCGTCGCGCCCATGAATTTGGGAGCTGCTCCGGCTGGGGCGAAAGAGTCCTGTTTGAGATTGATCTGGACTATATGCAAGGCCTCACGTGGGTGAGAGACATCAGCTGGGCATCGCAGTTTCCTCAGGAGCAGGAGCTCCTTTTTTATCCATACAGTGGCTTTCAAGTGGTGGACAGAGTGTGGATGGGCGAAGATTTGCATATCACTCTCATTCCTGTTGACACGAAGGCAGTTGAAGCCAGGGGAAGAAGGGTTCCTTCGTCGAGGTTCCGTTAAAGTTCCCTTGAAATGCTTGGTTGACGCCTTCCTGAGTCACGGAGGCATGAGAGTTCAAGCACTCATCGATGGCGGTACAACACCATCATCGCAGCTGCTGGTGCTGATATCCTCGAAATCCTTCATTTAATCGAGGCGTCAGCAGATTCATAGCGGAGGAGTGGCTTTGCCTTGCTAGGAACAATTTGCACAGTGTTCCTACAGAGTCTTGGTGGCCACTGGAAAACATCTGCAGCTAGTTTGCATGGTCTGAAGTACTTGCTGGTCATACACACCATTACATGTAGATAGTTTTATTATGTTTTACATATAGATGATAGATACCAATGTAATAGCAAAAAAATAGATATACATGTATATATATATTATATATATTATATATATTTTATATATATATTATATATATATTAATTATTATATATTTATGTCTATCCATCCATATATCCTGGTTGGACCATACTCTTACGTTCCCCTGTTGCAACACCCTGGATGGTTGGCACCGTGCCTTCTCCAGGAGGCGGTGGCTGCAGCTTCAGCTGCTGCTCGTGCGGTGCGAGAAGCCTTGGAAGAGGATGTGATAGTGGCACTGAAGGGAAGGTGGGGTACGGTAGTTCCATGGTGTTACCCTGTGGGGGGACCTGGTAATGGAAAATCAATGCATGAAAATCTGCATCCATGACAATCTGTGCATTCCTTACATGATGTGTCCAGTCAAGTATCCTGATGTGTAGAAGATTTCCGATTGCATACCACATTTGATTGGGCAGAAAGATAGCTCAGCTTTGGACCACCAGTTTTTGTCATGGAGGCTCCCAAAACATCCAAGACACTCGAATTGAATGGGAGTTATTACAATACAGAGGCGATGGAAATTTCGTCGGATTGCGCCAACTCAGGATCTTGTAATTGTGTGCATTCCAGCCCAGTATTGTTCCGATACCAGGGACGCTACCACTTGGCAATTGGTTTGTTTTTTGCACTTAGCTTTGACCGATGTTGTTTGCAGTTCTTGCGCAAAGACAATTTGATATGGTTGGAAAAATTGGAAACTACGTAACGCAAACAATATGTCTTGAATGGGCTGCATCAGCTTGAAGCAGATGGGCTTCCTTGTGTCTCAGGCAAGCATCGGACCTGGCACTGTGCCTGGCACTTGCTGGCTGCGAGGATCAGGAGATCTTTGATGCTCGCTTCAGATGCCGGTACTCGTGGCCACTCTGCCACTAGTCATCAGTTTCCCGATCATGGATCAACTTAAAGAATATGAGGCGCCTTGCAGTTCACATCTCAAAGTTGTTGAACAAAGTGGTCATCATGGATGCGTATGAGCCTAGAGAAATATCACGGAATATCACGGTACTATCCTTTTTGGGGATTGGCTATTCACCCAAATCAACTAGATATCAGAAATCATACGACTCAACACCAAAATATAGATAGTGATTGTCATTCACCCTGATTTCGCAGTGTATCTGAGACATTGACCCCAATAATGAATCTGTTCCTGATATGAACGCCCTCCTAGAAGCCTTGGTGTAGTTGGATCTATACACTTTGGGGGAAGGCAATATGCTGGCTATATACTTAATGTTGATCGGGGGATCAAGGGAAAATTTACAAAACTCCATATTTAGTGAATGTAGTGGGAAAATCGATGGTTTCCTGTTGATCAGCGATCACTGGTGAGTGTGCAGACGGTGGAGCGGTTGGCGACCGCAGGGTACTGACAGAGACTTGTCCTGGGTGGGGTCCGGGGGTATATGAAAAATCACATTGATATCGTCCATATTGGGATAATTTTGGGACTATGATGGGATTTATGAGGCTACTATGGAAAATTATGCGATTATGATCGATGTTGAGAATTTGACTAGTATTTGTTGGGGATGTTTGATGGGATACGTCTGCCCAACATATATGGGTGTGTCTGAAAGTGGAGAAGACCCCCAGGATGAAGGTGAACCTGTGGATTTGGGAGGGTGCCCTATGTTCAGAAAAAACGACTTGGGTCATGGCAACTATATGCACTGAGTCCCAAAGCATGTGGTAATTGAATTTCTGTATCAATGGCGGAATAAGCATACAGAACAACAACTTTTCGGCTGGATACTGGGGGTTGACCCCAAATTCATACAAGTAGCCAACAAAGATCGGATATGGCCAACAAGTAGGGATGTTAGACTCCAACTGATTTGACATGGGTCAAATTTTAAGACACCACATCAATCCCGCAGATGTCGGACATTGGCCCATCGAGGACTGTTCTAGTCTGGTAAGGCAGCGTTGAAGCGCTTGGGTCCCTTGGTGGACTTTGGCAGGTCCTTTTGGTCATCTATCATACTATAATGATACTATATAATGGACGAATTCATTCATAACACCTCTATGTTGGAGGCTGGGGATCTTCGTTTTTTTGGGTTACAGTAAAATATAAAGTGCCATTTGCAACCACATGATGGACCCGTGATCCTGCAGGTTGTCCCGAGTCCTCCAACTTGCGCGATTTGCAGATGGGCAACTCCTCATTGCGCTTCAGCCTAGCCCCATGCCTAAGACGGGCCTCGAGACAATCCAAAGATCAAAAAGAGCGAAGCTGGTCTGAGCATGCTTGTGAAAGGTTTTTCTGCATAAAAAACCGTTTTTGACTTTACATGTGTGTTTTCGTTTGTTTCTTTTTGGCCTTTCTACAAGCTCCAAAATCGTTTTTGATTTTGCAATAAGTGTCTTCCATTCGAAGAAAAGGCGATTTTAGAGTGATTTTGGAGGTAAAAAAACAACAAAACAAATGAACACATTGAGTCTGAAAAAAAAACAAAAACAAATCCACGTTTGGAGATTGATAAAAAATCAAAAACAAACATAAATACACATTTCTAGTCAACAAAAAAAGGAAAAACACTGGAAAAACACATGCGTGAGTGGATTCTCACCACCAGTGACCAGGCCCTTCGGCAGCTTGTGGAGGGCGGGTTTCAAAAATCCTAGTCCTAGACTATAAAACCCTAGATAGTGGGTTTGTGTCATTGTGTTTTCGTTCTTTGTCCTTTTCTCCTGTGAATTGTTTTCCCTTTCTCTCTCTCTTTTTGTTTTGTTGCTTTCTTATCTGTTTTTCTTCTCTCTTTTACTGTCTCTTTCAGGTTCTCTTTTTTCTCTCTCTTTTTTCTACACGCCTGTCTAAAATCACTTTTAAATCATTAAATGTGAATTTTTGACTTTCCAGAACCAGGCTGGCCTGGGAACTCACAAAGATAGATAGATAAATTCTATAAGATAGATAGGCAGATAGATCGAAAAATGAGCAGAAAAATAGACAAATGACATGAACAATGGATGGGTAAGGTAGATAGAAAACAAAGAAAAAATATATAGACAGATAGGAGGATAGAAAGATAGGGAAAAACATAAATAAATGGATGGATAGATAGATTAGATTAGATTAGATTAGATTAGACTAGACTAGACTAGACTAGACTAGACTAGATTAGATTGATTGATTAGATTAGATTAGATTAGATTAGATTAAATTAGACTAGATTAGATTAGATTCGATAGATAGATAGATAGATAGATTAGATAGATTAGATAGACCGATTAGATAGATGGATGGATGGATGGATAGATAGATAGATAGACAGACAGACAGATAGATAGATAGATAGATAAATAGATAGATAGATGGATAGATAGATCGATACAGTTGGCTAGAAAGCTAGCTGAACAATAGATACATCAATAAATAGGTAGATAGAAGAAAACAATAGATAGATAGGGAGATAGATAGGTAGATAGATAGATAGATAGATAAATTTACACAAACATGTAGAGGACATATGTTTTCAATGTATACATATATATATATGTATATATATATATATATGTATATATATATGTATATATATATATTACAAGGCCATGTGCAAAAATATGTACAGACACCACGTAGGACGTCAAAAAATAATACTTGGCAGATACCACATAGAGGTAAACATGCACGTATACACTGCGCGTAAATAGTACGCAAAAAATGCAAAGAGATGCGGGGGTGGATGTGTACCCAAGAGGTAATCTAACAGAAACAAATTTACTGACCACCAACCCCCACACCGTTGTGTTGTCGTTCGAGTATGTTTACAGGTATTTTTACAAGTATATCAATACAGAGGTTTTTTTGAAAAATTGCAGGGTTTAATTTCAATCTTGGAGATGCAGGATATGCAACAAACGAAATGTTTTCACAATTTTGGGAACATTCACGATATGTGCGATTGTTGAGATTCAAGCCTTCTCATTGCCATGGTGAATGTACAGTGGGGATACCTTTATGAAACAAATGCCTCTGACATGGACACCATCAAGTCTTAATGTTTGTGATCCCCTCGGTGGCCTGCTAGGCATCGTTCGCAAACAGTGAGTTGCAGCAAGGTCCTTTAAAAAATGCCAACAAAAATTGTTTTTCAGCCTTGACACTAGGTTTGAATCTGCGAAACATGGGGTGTGGAGTATTTTGGAAAGTCTGGAAAATCTTGTAGTTGGGAAAAGTGCATGCATGTTGGAATTTAATTGAATCTTTGGCTTAAGACCAAATCATGCAGTGTAAAACATGATTGAACTTGCAAGATCCAGAGTCATGGGCTTGCAGAGTGATGTGCGACATGTAGTTATTTGCAAGGTTCCAAATCTATCGTAGGGGGCTGATGCACATCAAATTGACAGTTGTTTCAAGCTGCTAGAACCTCGACGTGAACATTGTTTGCTGGTAGATTTGTATTTTTTTCCCAGTGGATTGTCAAGTGTTTCGCGCAACAAATTTGAATATGTTTATTGATGTATTAGAAACCTGTTCTCCTCACCGGAATGCCTTCTGAAGACTTTTTGCAGCGTTACCGACAAAGCATCGAAGACGAGTTGTTTCAAAACGTGTTGACTTTTTGGGACCGACACAGTGTCGACCTGGAATTGGGTGGTTTTTTTTGCTTGCTTGGATGAAGACGGGGACATCTATGACAGGCGGAAATTTATGTGGCTGAATGGGCGCCAAATCTACATGTATGCAACATTAGCGGAAACTTATACCGATGATGAACTGTTCTCACTGAGCAACTCCAAACTGAGCAGAGACAAACTTTTGAAAGATGCAGAAGTGGCAGCAAACTTCATGTACGCGCATGGGGTTCGTGAAGAGGATGGAAAGGTATATTTTTCGTTGGCAGAAGATGGGCAACCGTACCATATCGAACGCAAAATTTTTTCGGCTTGCTTCTTGTGTCTTGGGGTAGGCTCTGTCGGTGCTGTTCTGAAGAAAGATGGTGAAGACAGGGCGGCAAAATTCATTGAAAAGTGTGTCTGGTTGTTGAAACGAATTGTGACTTGGAGCCGGGATCCGTCTTTGCTTGGAAGGGAAACTTGCGCAGGTGCTCCCATCACAAGTCCCATGAATGTTCCCATGATCATTTTGAATGTGCTGCACGAGTTGCAGACAAAGGGCGCACTTTCAACTGAATCGGCCGCTCGCGCTGGCATTGATTTGGCCATGGAGGAGGAGTGGTGCATTTCTGAGATTTTGAAGCACGTGAAGAGAGAACGAAAACAAGTGCTTGAAGTTGTCCTTGCTGATGGTTCTTTGTGCCCAGGCTATGATGGACGACACATGAACCCCGGACATGCCATTGAAGCTGGCTGGTTTGTCCTTCAGTATGCCAATCGCAGCGGCAGGGCTGATCTAGTTCAAGTGGCAGAGCAGATGATTACCTGGTCGTTTGAGGAAGGCTGGGACAAAGAACATGGTGGTTTGTTTTATTTTCTTGATGCAGAAGGCCGTTCTCCCGTGTATTTGGAATGGGACATGAAACTCTGGTGGCCACACAATGAGGCCATGATTGCTTTTGCGATGTTGTATGAAACTTTGGGGAAGGAAGAACATTGGGAGTCCTTTGTGAAAGTGACGGACTATGCCATGAGCCACTTTAGCGACCCTCACAATGGGGAATGGTATGGCTACCTGAATCGTGAAGGGAAGGTGACACACCGCTTCAAGGGCGGACCATACAAAGGTTGCTTCCATGTGCCTCGAAGTTTGTTCATGGTCCACCAAATCTTGCGCCGCTGTTCAGCCAAAGCTGGTGTTGCTTCTGACTGACATGTCAAACCCGTTTGAATGTGAGATGTTGGTGAAACCATATAGGTTGCTAGCGGCACGAAATTGCGCTCACCTGTTGCAGTGCTTCCAAAGTGAGCATTGTAGTAATAGTTTTGCTTCAAAAATGAATCCGACATCAGTGAAATTTGTTGGATGACATTTGCAACGGTGTACCACTTCCCTCAACCTGCTTCCGATTTTCGGCAAGGTGTTGTTAAAACCTGCCTTCATTCCCTTTGACTTGCAGCACTTCAAACTTTTCCGAGCCTGGACGAAGCCTCAAACTGTCAACACCTGCATCAGCGACATTACGATGATTTTTTCTGTTTGGCGAATGCAAACTGACAACGGCTCAAACGTATGACAAAACCAGAATTCTTGGCACCACTTCAAGAGAGCTGATGGTTTCATTCTTTGTCGGGTCATCAAATTCAACTTGTAGGATCCTGTAGGGCATCATATTCTGTAACAGATCCAATCAATGAGCAGATCTTTTTTCAGTGGCATAGCAGCTGTGCTGTCTTGCAGTGTTGGGCTTTCAGAGGACTGCAACGGATTTTTCCCACAGGTGAGATCAAGATTCCACATGGAAGAGGGACAAAAATCATCCTACCATATCCTGAACATTTTCAACTTGGCCTCTTTTCTCCTCACCCATGCACGATATCATCAATCAAACTGTTTGGTTCGTTCCTTGTGACTTTTTCCTCCTGAAATACGGGGGGCATGATTGAACCCTTGGTGACGGCATCTGCCAGGAGGTGAACAGACAAAATGGGTGAAATGCCATAAGCGCAGAGATTGCTACATGAGTGTTCTCGTAGGTGTGAGATTCATGATTGAAGATCAGAAGAGGCATCGACAAAATTTATTGGGGAACCTATATATTTATCATTTATCACTATTTTCTTTGCGGCAGGTTTTTTTTGGTTCCTGCCAGTTCCTGGTTCTGATTTTCTGCTTCTCTGCTTTCCTTACTTCTCTGCTTTTTCCTGCTTTTCCTGCTTCTCTGCTTTTTGCTTTCCCTGCTTCTCTGCTTTTCTGCATTTTGATTTCCCTGCTTCTTTGCTTTTCTGCTTCTCTGTTTTCCTTGCTTCTCTGCTTTTGTATATACTTCTGTTTCCTACTATTCTGAATGTTCTTTTTCTTCAGTCATGTGTTTTTGCAGCTGTACTTTCTGCTCCTTTGCTTCTTTGCTTCCTGTCTTTACAGTCTCTTTGTTTTTGTCAATTTCTTTTGCTGTATTCTTTCCTGTTTGTATCCTGAATGAAACCCTAGAAAGACCCTAGGTCCTAGGTGAAACCCAAAGAGGCCCTAATTATTCCTGATAAGAAACCCTACGTGAAACCCTGAACCCTAATTAACCCTAAAGCAACCATAAATGAAACCCTAATGAAACTTGCAACGACACCCTAAATAACATCCCAAAAAAACCGAAACGACACTCTGAAAAAAATCACTATATAAATGAACCTGAAGTGAAACCTTAATTGAAACCCTAGACGAAACCCTAGAAAAGCCCTAAAGAAACCCTGAATGAATCGCTACGTGAAACACCAACAAAAACCCGAAATCACACCCTAAAAGAAACCCTAAATGAAACCCTAAAGAAGCCCTAAAGGAACCCACTTGAACGTCTAGAAATCGTGAAAAAATCCTGATAAGAAACCCTGGCACGAAACCCTCAAGAAAACCAAAATGAACTCCTGAATGAAACCTCAACATGAAACCCTAAAGAAACCCCAAATGAAGCCCTAAAGAAACCTTAAATGAAAACGTAAATGAAACCCTAAATGAAGCCCTAAATGAAGCCCTAAATGAAACCCAAACTGAAACCCTGAAGAAACCTAAATGAAACTCCAAATGAAACTCTAAACAAAACCCTAAACGAAACCTGAACTGAAACCTCGACTGAAACCCTTAATGAAACCCTCAATGAAACATTAAATTACACCCTAAATGAAGCCTCAAGAACCCTCAAGAGACCCACATGAACGTTTGAAGTACCAAAATGTAGCAAATACCATGCAAGTGAGGGATTGAAGTGCCAAAATGTGACAAATGCCATGCAAAATGGAAGGCGAACATGGCCAAATGTAGCAAATACCATGCAAAATGCAAAGTGACCATGCCAAAATGTAAATTCCATGCAAAATGACAGGTTCTAGTTCCAAACTGTCGCAAATACAAGGCAAGTGGTACCAGGAAAAAAAAGTTAAACATCCAAAACCGGCAAAAAAAAAAGCAAAAACCATTCTACACCCTTTGTTGGGTCCTGGGTCAGCCACAGGACAGTGTCAACTGACAAAACCAGCGCGGGAGCCCATTCAGGCAGCACTAGGGAGCTCGAGGATCCGTGCTTGTTTCAGCTGTTGTCATTGGGGTTGTAAAAGGACCAGTTTTGCAGACTTGGGGGACCAAACTCGAGACATAGCAATTTGATGTCCTGTGCATATCGAAAGGTGATGCAATGCCAATCCAATTTCCAGTGGTTCATAGCTGACAGAGCCTCCCTTGGTGGAAGGAGCAATAGCAATCGAATGCCATGGACGAAGGAGAAACATCCAGCATCATCCAGCAACCATTCCATCATGATGTGATATAGTTGGAAAATTCCAAGATACAAAATCACGCACCATGAATCACCACGATATGTTTGAATCTGATGTCCTTTGCCATGGAGCTTCCCTGGGTAGACTGGGCCTCTTTGGTCCTCGCGGGTGAAATTCTTGCCAAGCATCTTCAGCCTCAGCGGTCCCAGCTGGTTTCGCATCAGCAAATCATCGTTTCCGATGGTGCAATACCCATAGCGTATGAGTCATATGAGCATAGCATATGACAATCTGCGAGGACACTCATGCCCATGAGTCAATTAGATCTTCCAAATCACCTCAGACGATCTCATGCTGTCCTTTTGGGTGTATCTGAAAATGGTGGAATAGCCACCAAAAAAATCCAAAAAAGCTATTTGAATAGCAAAAATGATAAACCGAAGCCATGGATTTAGGGCTACCCGGCTACCCCATATTCAGCAAAACAATGACTTTATGTAAACCATTTACACCTGGCAAAACATCGATGAGTGCTGACTCACCACTCAGCGACCTGCGCCTCTGATTTTCCCCCGGTGCCAAATCCGAAGAAGGCGTCCGCCATGAAGCGAACAAATCAATGAATCAACGCGCAGGGAACAAGGTCCGTGCAAATCTGTGTGGGATAAAAGCTTCACCCAAGGTGCAATGCTACAGTTTCATATGTAATTCTTTTGCGACAGGGATCACGGGCCCCTCCTAAAGGTTGCTGGCTCTCTTGGCATTGGACCACAATTTGGGTGTCTCTTCCTTGCGGGGTGAGCTCAAAATCAGCCTCCAACACTTGATCTAGGCCTTGACATGGCAGCACGAACAGAATAGCTTGGGGATTTGGCGCCTGAATGCCAACCGGCGAATACAATCGCTCCGATGTGTGAATGTGCTATGGGCCATGAAATTTAATGCTGATGCCTGTCGAGCTGTTGCATTTGATGGGGACATAGAATCTAGGTAAGGTTTGCGTCAAAGATCAAGAAGAAACTAAGTCACATGTTGTTTTCATCTGGGTGCCAAAAACAAATGTGGTTCCCTACTTATCTATGCAACGCGACCTAGACTTGCCTTCCTCACTGACGGAAAGCGGTCCTTTGCCGCTGGCTCAAAGATTCGTTTCAGGGCTGTCTCATTGGCTCTTGGAGACGAGCCATGCGTTTTGAGATTCCGTGGTCGCCACCACTCCTGTGATTCTTGGTGACCCAAACAGCGATTTCCTTTTTTAGTGTTAGATTCAGGTAGCCTTTGGCTCTGGATGACTCGACTTGGATCACCTTGTGTACATATGAGCTGCACCGAAGTCTCAACGACTCTCATCCTTCAAATTTGGACATTGTGCGGAGCGCGATGGTGAGACTGCCAATCTGAAATCCAGGGGAGCTGCAGCCCTCCTGTCATGAGTCATAACTCTCTTCTTTGCCATTTCCTGGCTTCAGATTTCAGGCGTGGCCAGTAGCAGCTTTGTAGATCTTCTACAAACTACCCGAAACAACTGTTCATAGTCTTCCGCAGGAGTGGATTGTTTCCATGCTGAAGAGATAACCTTCAGCCGTTGTGCAGGGGCTTCCAACTGACACAGACACACACACACATGCACAACTAGGTGTTTGAATGCCAATATGATGGCAAGATGAGCAGCATGGTGGCTGCTTTATTTCAGCAGCCTTTTGTTCGGTGTAAAGTGCTTCAAGAGCTGGCAGCACTAGCAATTGGAACACTTTTCTGCTGAAGCATCCAGATTTACTGGTAGCAGAAAGCCGCATCATCAGATGGGTTTTCGGTCGAGTTGTCCGTCCAAGCAGTCAACTGAATTGCCCTTCTGTCGACCTTTGAAAGGTTTGGCCAGATCGCGGCCAGTGCGGTAAAGTCAATAAGTAATCATCCCCAATTTTCTCAGAAGTAGATGATTTCTTTCCACCATGCGCAATTGTTGGGTTTATTGGATGACCAAGCTGACCACAGTAGCCATGGGGAGAACCCGATATCCACAGTTCCAGTTTCGCTGCTGAGATATGGACATCGCAACCGCTTTACATGGCGGTTGCAATGAGGATCTGAAGAGGAATGGAGCTCCTTACCGGCCTCCCTCCTTTGCCCCAAGAAATGCAGTAATTACGCGGCATCCTTAAAAGGGGAAACCCAAACGACCAAAAATAGTGCGCTTTTTGGTACCCAACTCATGGATAGGCCAATGCCGCGATGATGTGAAACAGATGCCACTAGATCGTGTGCATGCGTTGCCTCATGATTTGATCACGGTCGCTCATGCCTCAATCTGAAACGATAAGAACATTGGTTGCTCTCTAACACCCTTGTTTCATGCAGCATATCATCAGAAAAGACCAACATGGAGGGTGCAAGTATGAGGGCTTTTTGCCATGTTCGGCAGTGTGCGGTCAGTCGCATCCAACTTGGGGAAGCCAAAGCCGTTTCAGGAAAATCTTGGCGTGATGAGATGTAGACATTTGCAGGGAGCATTGTGAGTTTAGCCTCCGTCTCGTGTATTCGCAAAGTGTCCACAAGTAAGATTAGCCAAACTGATGGCCTCCAGGGTGAATTTCTAGTTCCCTGAGGATGGGTAGGTCACTGAACCAAGGGTCAAGATATTTCAATACTGTTGATGCTAAAGGTCCATGCGCAGCAGCCACTGTCCTCGCGTGCCGCTCACAAAATGTCAGGGCGAGAGTATCCAGTGTCAAAATGGAGATTTGTTTGGTTTTTGTTATAGGTGAAGTAGCTTGCAGATCATGCAGGTAGCATCTGGTCAAATTATCAGAATCATGACCATTGGGCATGAGGGGATACATAAGACAGGACCAGCAGGTGTATGTTTGAGCTTGTGCACTCAAGCTTGACTGTCTTGGAGTACCATGCGAAGCCTGTTTGAATCTGGTAAGACCGGACAATATTCCGACTGCGAGTCCCACGTTGCAATTTACCAAAGCTGCCGCCCTGGTGCTCTCAGACCTGTCTTCCCTGTGTTTCTTTCAATCGAAGTATCAGGTATTTAGGGCACAGAGGTGCAAATCTGGTCATTCTATGAGGTTTGGACTTCCAAGGGAGTCTCCTTTGTTTAGCTTGTGGCCTGTGGCCAGAAAGCCTTTGCCAAGCAAAGCGCCAAAGCGAGATTTGGACAAGCTGGACCTGAACCTGACACTTTGGTGTGTGACAGTGTCCTCAAACACTGGTTGCTTGGTTGTGTGGTTCAGGCCAATTTGCGGTCTATTAAATAGTGTCCAGGACTTTGTGAGACGACGGCATGACAGAGCTGGCCGCATAACTTTGACTGAGCTCTTTGATGGTTCCACATGATCTCCAAAGCGCAAGTTTGAGCTCGTCGCATGCTGAAATCTCCAGAAGCATAGCCTCCCCATCCGCGACACCTGCGGCTTTGAGCCGTATTTGGCATCAAAATGTCAGGCCACTAGACACCCCAGCGGAGCAGTATGGAATGTATGGAGATTCAGACCTTTGCAAGAAGGAGGGGTGTGAGTTGTGTCCTTTCTTTTGCTGGAGCCTGGAACAGTGGAAAGTGAGAGTTAGAACACTGTTGGAGATCAAAGTGGAAGAAAGACATATGTCCAAAACTGGTGCAAGCCTCTTGGGCTTCTCTTACAGAGCTGCTCATGATGCAGCGTCACGACAGAACAGAGTACATGAGGATTGGCTGCTCGGTTGTTTGTGGTTTATCTATATATATATATACTGTATATAAGTTTGCATTGAATCAATCTAGCTCCCCGTCAAACGCGCCCGGCAATCCTGTATGACAGAGCACATCCTTGAGATTTTCCATCTCCAAATCAGGCTTTGTACGGTGTTGTACGGTCCAAAGCCAGGTGGAACTTGCGCGGCAATTTGAGACTGCCTGCGACATCCTCACATGCAACCCGAGCCCCAGTGCCAAAAAGCATCCGGTTGCCATGTCTCCAGGTGTAAGGAGACTTGAGGAATTAATTTCTGAGCTATCGGCATGGCTGCGTTGCAGAATCCATCGATCCTATTGTCCCCAACCAGGCCCACAGAAGCTACGAGTCAATAGTTGATGCAACTTGCTGGGACACCCTTGCAAACATTGGGGGTCACGCTGGGTCCAATTGTTGGCAGACGTTGATCCCAGCGATTGCTGGAAACATGGAACGACGAACTCAACTAGTGGGATCCTACAGCCTTCAGCCTCTTGACCATGCATTTTAGTGTCAACTATAAACTTAAATGTGCAGGAGCATTTAGTTTCACAACAGGTATGTCCCATTGATATCCATATATCACAATCATTGGTCATACGCATTCATACGCATGATGTAGCTTCTTGCTGACAGGCAAGCGTGCAATCTCTGCCATTTTTGCATCATGCGTATGGAGTCTTGGTGGAAGTATCCAGCTGCCATTTGAAGGCGATGAAGTGTTGGAGGTTGATTGGGGGCGCACAAGAATTCACTAGATGCCATGAAATTCACCCCAGTCTGCACTTCGCATCTATTCATTTATATACTAAGATCAACATGTGCAACATGTGTCCGCTTATTTTTTAAAGCCACCATGCCAATGGTGAATGCATCCCCCTAAGAAAGGGGCCGAGAGCCCTTTGAATCTGCATGGGTTCGCCCAACGAGTGACTGTCAGTGGCATTATGCCATTCAATGCAGCTTTAGCCCCTGCGACAGGCTTTCTTTGATGTGACACATTAACTTTCTGAAGGATGACCAGATAAATGGCTACATGGCAGCCTTGAAAACTGTCTCCTGCACCAAACTGCTGGAAGCTTGTGCATGCAACTTGTTGAGCACCAGGCAACTGATGTCCGGGGCCCAAGGGTTGGGATGCAGACCACCATGCCTTCATTTCGGCCGTGCCCAGTGACGGTAAAGGCATATCAGTGAAACCGATTTGCAAAGCAACCAGTGTGGTCCAGTGGTCCAGCATGGTGCTTGGACCACATGAGCTACAGCCAAAAGTTAGTTTAATGGAGAGTAGTATTCGAGACATCTCTATTTGTTGGAAATTGAACTGGGGTTTGGAAACGATAATACACTCTTCAAAAAACGACCACATTTACTTTTAGTATCAAAACCTGAAAAACGATAGTACACTCTTGAACAATTGATGACTAGGAGCGATATACCACATATTCACCGAGGCCCACATATCGCAAGGAGGCTTCACTGTTGATCGACTTGCATTTGATGTTAAAACTGTTGAAGTTCTGACCTGTTGCCGTCCAGCTGCCAAGAGGTGAACCTGAACTCTGCACTCCACGGTTGCATCAGCCATGTTCAGATATGGCAGATCAACATGTAAAGTCCTGATCGATACCCTGGACCCACACGCGATCCATACCCCCGATCCATACCCTTGTGAAGAGATAGAATTCATTTGAGATTTTTTTGCTGTGTCCTTCATTCCATAGATCCGGATCATCGCGTAACAATCCATACCCCTTTTTTGAGCCATAGCCATATGTTCGGTAACCGTGTGAGCACTGTTGAACAGCAAAACGTGGGCATACACTTCACAGGCATCCTTCGTCATTCCTTTGATCTGAGCTTTTCATGTAGACTAAATTGTTTGTAGATGGTAAGAAGCGCCTGGAAGCAATCACACCTTACTCTGCGAACATTTATTGGCACTTGTCCGCGATGATCAGCGCCAATGGGGCACCCCAGCATGATCCCGTTTCGTTACCAAAGTTTATGTGCACTGGCTTTTCAAGCAGTCTTGGAAAAAGCAGACTTAAGATTTAACATCTTTAATGCCGTAGATGCCGAATTCTTTCCTTGCGAGTGCTAACTGAGATAGTTTTCAGGCACATACACGGAATGTAGGAAGTCGCACCCGGTCTTCACAACTTCAGAAATTGGCTTGGAACAAGCTCAAGGGTAAGTCACTCCAACTCACGTTTAGGTGGGGGAAAGCGAAAGCGACAAAAACTGAAACCCTTAGCACCATAGTCCAAAAAACGAGCTCATAAAATCACACCTTTTGCTCAAGAAGGACGGACGTGCAGACCAAATCCTGGAAGACAGAATTGTGGCGTTTACATTGGCGAAACGTCAAGAATCTCTATCTAAGAGTAGCTCTAAATTTCCATTTTTGGGGTATGGTGCGACTTGCGTTCCATGGTGTTTTGCAGATTCTTGATTCTAGACTTTCCTCTTCACAAGTTTGAACATGAAATCATCGGCGTTCCATGGGCGTTCAAAGTGGGTGGGACTTTTTGGGCATGATGGAGTGCGGAGTTCCATTGGGGGAAAACAGATCGGGTGCAATGTGGGTGTATCTTCGTCCGTTTCCTGTAGCGTCACGGGAACTTTCTTGGAGAGGCACCCGGAAAACCAGTACTTTACAGACCCAAGAAACTAAGGTCCAATGTGACCAATGTGACCGTCAACTGGTCGTTAAGATTGCATGGCCTCTGCACATTTGTGTTCCTGCTTGCACTGCGTGGTCAAACCAAGAAGCGCAACATGGTGATTTTGTGTATTATCTTTTGCATCTTTGAACATGCAAGATGATTGATGGCCTCCCAGTCTGGAGCAGAGACACAACATTGTGTCCCCTCCTACCTACCCCTTCTCAACCGAACTGTTTTCGATTTGAAGATTTTAAATTTTCACTTCCAACACTTCACAACGTTTTGCTGATGATGCGCTCGCCTCAGATGTCATTGTGTTCGCTTCCGAAATTTCATTGTGCCTACCCAGCTGTCGGTAGGCACCAGGCTGATTGAATACTGTACCAATATCTGCCCAAAAGGCGGAGCGGCTCTTGATTGCTCATGACCAGTTGTGTTTCTGCAGGTTGGTAAGATATTTCATTAGCATCAGTAACATCCGGCCATTCACAAGACTGGGGCCGCCATGGGCTTGATGGACAACAGGTGGTTATTTCAATGAGGGTTGACATCTCTGGAAATTAAAGTTTGCGGAGGGCGTAAACTTCAGGACTTAACTTGAACTTTCTTCGGAGATGTAGACTTTGGCCTAGGGAGTTTCCACATGTGAACAGTATAGACAGTATACTGTAGATCAAGATCAAAGTGCTTCCTCTGATGTGTTTCTTGTGACGCGGCTTGGCAGCTCAGCCAAAATAGGGCCCCTCAAAAAATATGTCTGGGTTGCCTGGAGGAAAAGTCTCTTGGAATGTTGACATGAGAAAGTGTTTGCAGTGGTCTGGAAAAAACAATAGACATCACATGCCTCTAATTGTGCATGAAACTCCTTTTTTGAGGTCCTTTAGATGAGACTCCGAGAGATTCAGGGGCATTATGCCCTGCAGTCAAAGGGATTTGGAATCATTTGCAGAGAGTTCAGTTTGAATCCAACCTGGCCTGATTTCTTGCCATCAAGATCTCTTGCCATCAATGCCCTTTTAGGTGTAAGTGAAGATAGCCGAGGCTGTCGCTTCCATGTTGTCAAAATTCTCTCGCGTTTGTGGTGCGAAAGCATGACAAAGAAGCATTCGCATCATCAAGCAACACGCCACAAACATATGTGACTTGCTCAAAGTCCGAGAAGTTGCTTTGGAACACGATAGAACTTCCCAAAGCAACAGTGTGTGTGCCGTCCAAATCTATGGAATGCTTCCCAAAGCAGAACTTTCTTCCAGACTACATCTGTGATTTCCCCTTCCTTTTGTCCACACCAGTGCCTGGGACTGGCACACGATGGGGCAAATCCAGACCAGTGGTCTACTTCGGACACTTCCCGGCTGCCTACCATGAGATATATCGTGGTACTGACCTGGAATGCATCCCTTTGCTGCGGAAATGCCATGCGCCGACGCTCATGGTTTTGTGGAACATCCTTCGTTTTCCTGTTGCAGAATTCTATTTCCAACCTGCTGCCAATGTCCCCGTAAACCTTTCCAGCAAGGGGCACAAAAAAAATCGAAACAAAAGCGTACCTGCATGAGCATACTGGCATGAAACCAGCTGGGTGTGTGTTGACGCCCGGGTTTGAACACCAAGTTGTGCCTCAATCCAGTCCTTGCCGATCTGAAAAGTATGGATGCAGGGCGTCAAGTGCTGGAGCTTTCGGCCTCGGAAGGGGGCTCTAAATAGACTGTAGACTGGGTGTTCGTTTGTTTTCGTACTGAACATAATTTGAGCCCCCCAATGTCCCATTTTTTCTCACGCTGCCTTGAAGCGTGTGGTTCCAACTTGAAACGCTCAAGTTCGTTCAGCAAGACGATGCCCAAATGGGTTTGGAAACTCTCTGTGATTTTTTTGAACAGCATTGACTGCGACACATTTCTGTGAGTGTATCAGCTGAGGGTAAATTGCTCAGGTCTGTTTTGCCCCACACCATCCCCACAGAGTTTCACAGATAATTAGATAATTAGCTATCCTGTTTGCAAGATTCATTAGTTTCGCCGCCGGAGATCATTGACCAGGTTGGGCATGAACTATGAACAACAATCCTAGGGAGCATTTCTAGGGTTTCAAGTTGACATACATAAAGAAAGGCAAGCTTTGTGCGCAGATGAGAGCCATCTCTCGCTGAGCATTGCCAAAGATAGGGTTTAAAATCGCCTGTGCAATCCAGATCAACA
Source organism: Durusdinium trenchii (assembly GCA_963970005.1). Taxonomy (NCBI): domain Eukaryota; class Dinophyceae; order Suessiales; family Symbiodiniaceae; genus Durusdinium; species Durusdinium trenchii. The sequence goes on from CAXAMN010006102.1 coordinate 248,304, forward strand.
TGACTAGTCCCTTCCTCAACTGGCGTCCCAAGGAAGGGTCTGGTGCGGTTCAAAATTATTGACCCCCTAAAATGATGGTTTGCGACTGCCAAGGAATAATTTGGTGCTGTCTTGGTGCCTTCCGTTTTGGGTTTTCCTCCAACCACAATTCAGACTTTAGCCCTTTCAAATGAACATTCTGACAGCATGCGTGCCTTGAAGAAATGCCGACAGCATACAGCGAGATGAACCTTTGCTGTACTCTAAATGATGGGTATTATGCACTTGGAAGTCTTCGCGTTGGTTTGCAAGATTCACATGACTCTGGTCTTTAGGAGTTATGTAAGGCTGCAAAATGCCCCCCCACTGGTGAGCAGGTGAACGTCCCAGCGAAATCTGTGTATTCAAGCAGTTCGTCCATATTTTTTCAAACATTCACCAGGGTGACGGGGCAGAGTACGCTGCGTCGCTTCAGTCTAAACGTTGATGTGTCCCAGCTTGTCTCTGGAAAAACGAGAACACTCATTTTTTTCGACGGCATCAATATATACAGTACCAGTATGGACCAGTGAAATATGGTTATCCAGGTATCCATATCAACCCTTGCCGGTGCCTTTGCATACGCAAGTGATCAGCTAGTGGCAGGTTGGTCTTGTCGCAAGTCGTGTCGGCTGCCAAAAACATTTCGCGACTGGAAAGCTGAACCTAGGTTCCATTGAATATCTGTCAGTCTAGAGATTTATCGCCATATCAGGGGATACTAATCAAATTGGTTCACAGCTTTAAACCAGATTTCACCACCGAAAAAATCTGGGCTTCATTGCCATTTCCCAGTTCTGTGCCCTTCTGCTCCAACTCCTTTGCTGAGGTCACGAGTCAGGCTTGGACGAAGAAAATGAGCTGCGACGACCCGTGAGTCTGGAGACATTTTGACATAGAAACGCCTGATATATGAGCTCATTTCCAGAGGATGTACTGATGTACCAATGTACTTCATTGAAGGATTTGGAATCATTTGGGCCTTTTTGGGGCCACTGAATATGGTGGATGTTGAATGATACGATTGTACGGCAGGTAGAAGATGAAGTTGCGAACATTTTTGGCAGTGCTTGCAAAGTGAGAGTTTCAAGAGTGTACCCAGAATCAGTGAAGAATACAGTTGCAGCGGTGCAGCACTTTCTCCCCAACCCTCATCGGATATTTTAGCAAGGTGTTGTTGATACCTACCTTTCTTCCACTTGACTTGCAGCGCTTCAAGCTTTTCCGAGCCTGGACGGAGCCTCAAAATGTCAACATGCGCATCAACGACATTACGATGATTTTTTCTGTTTGGCGAGCGCAAGCTGACAGCTCAAACGTATGACAAAACCAAAGTTCTTGGAACCACTTCCACAGAGCTGATGGTTTCATTCTTTGTCGGGTCAGCAAATTCAATTTGCAGGATCCTGTAGGGCTTCAGGATCAACAGGATCAAAGGACCACAGCGAGAGAGAGAGGGAGAGAGGGAGAGAGGGAGAGGTGGCATAGCAGCTGTGGAGCCTTCCAGTGTGATGGCCCTTGCGCTTTCAGAGGAATGCAGCTGGCTTTCTAAGCCGGTGAGATCAAGATTCCTCGCGTTTTCAGTGAGCCAAGTTGTATCTACATATTCCTGGGATGGCTTGTGCTCGCAACACCCAAGTACAAGAGACGTGTCGTCAGCGTAGCATCATAAGACAACCCTCGTTTGTGTAGCATCATAGCTGTGCAAGTGCAACATACAAACCAAACTTGAAATTTGGGCAACCCCCCCACCCAACATGTTGCGTTCTTGATATCTACACCATCTATACCTTTTTTGACCCATGAAGTTGGGATACTTGATACAGGTATCCAGGTATGGGCTATGCATCCTTGCAGGAGCCCAGGACTCGAGCCCTGGGAGGCTGGCATGTGGGATGTCCATACTCAAGGCTTTGGTGACAGATGTAGTTACAGTTGTAGCCTGAACGCAGACCACTATACAGCTCAGCCACATCCATTGTTTCCGAAGCGTTTTGCAAATCGCAGCCGGCAATGCAAGTGACAGTTGCAGTGGTTGCATTTTTGGTGAGAAGTCAACAGGTGCGAGAAAGTTGACGCCGAGGCGGCTGTTCGCAGTGCTGCTTTTGACTTCTTGGGAACTTCTTGATTTGAGCAAGGTCTTAGAATCTAAGGCAAATCAAGAGAAGAAAGATAAAGGATCTGAACAACATCATGAACACTTCAAAAGCTGTTCAATAGCTGAGAAGCAGAACAAAGATGCACTGGATATGCGGTATGCGCGCCTAAGCCTGATCCATCATGATCCTAAACGAATTGCTGAGGGATGCTCTCCTTGTAAAAGATGCCACTGAGTCAGGCAAATTCCCAAGTGCGAAGACTTTTATCCAAGGCGGGAGTAGCACTTTGGGGTTCTGCCATTCGGAAACACACCCAACCCGTCCATTTACCATACTGCCATACTGAAACTGAGACGAAAAGTATCTAAAAAGCATAAACAACTCATTCCGCGTTTTAATGTATTTTTGGGGCCAAAAAATTGCACATCCCTCTATTCTGAGTGAAGGATCAGCAGGTTGCACCACCCATCGCTCAGCTGCTCAGTTGCTTGGACAGCGATGAGAACCGATGGGTGGAAGACTGAGACGGTGACGGGCACTTGCCGAGTTGCGAACTTCGCAGTAATTCTAAGTATTCAAGCTTGATAGCTTGATAGTAGAATCAACAAGTTCGATTTTGTCCCCAAACATCAGAAATCAGAAAGGTCAGTAACATTTTGCCAAGTCAGTACTCTTGCAAGCTTTCATGTCTCCTGGAGGGGATTTTCCAGCGTCATGTGTTGTTTTGATGTTGGTGTTGCTGTTCTCTGGTTCAAGACCTAAAGATCCTGAAGTAAGGCAACCGGCAGAGATACATCGATACATCTCCTTAGAATGGCCACAAGTATGGCACTCTACCAGGACAAGTTTGTGGAGATCTATGCGGATCACATCAAGATCAAGTCCTACTACGCCCCTGTTTTTCGGTCCAAGCGAATCAATATCGGCAAAGAGTGTCGAGTTTCTTTCGCCACTGATGAGGAACTGGGCTTCACAAAGGTAGACAGAAAAGGCTGGGGAATGGCGCTGAACAATGTTTGGTGGGCTCTGGACATGAGGCGGGAATTCATTTTCGGAGGACCCAAGCACCCGGGCATCGTCATCACCGTGGGCAGAGACACCTTTCGAAAAGGTTTCAGCGTTGAGGATGGAGAAGCAGCCGTGAAAGTCCTCGAGGCTTTGTTGCCAAGAACATGGCAGTGATTTTTTTCATCCACACCTGGCGTGCTTGGCAGGTCCCTTTGTCTGCCTAGTGGAAATGGATCTTCTGGTTGAGACGTTGTTTTGACTCGACCTTGAACACTAACTTTTTGTACAGTGTTTGGTCGCAAGGACGGCCGCGCTAAACAGCCTGTGTTCTGTACAGAGGTTTGAGTGAAGGTCTACATTATACCCTTGCTTGTATTGCATGGAAGACCTAGGACAACGAACGTCACAGAACAAAAAGTGAGGAATGCGAGTTGAGCGTCAGGTGTTCTTTTGGGTCCACTGCCGGAGGGATTGCGGGTATGACACGGAAACCAAACGGAGATGCCTCATTTGCTTTCATGCAGCTCTCCAGAGAATGGGCTTTGTCCTAAGCCCGTCATCCAGTCCCAATGGTTAAAGTTAAGATCACTAATGTGGGTCAAAAAATCATAAACCATCCATTTGGGAATGGTGACCATACTGTAACACCTATAAAAATTGTGATTTGGAGATGGTTTATGGCATATTATGGCATTGTCTTACCTACATTACTGCCATATATCGCAATGGCCAGGGCGCTGACCTGCGCAGTGCAGTGACACGGCTGGAAGCGCGGATGCATGCGCTGGAGGCACCTGAGAATGGCCTGAAAGGGGAGCGACAATATGATGCCTAGGTGATCGTATGCATATGATATATATATAATATGTATATATATATACCGTATACATGTCTTCTGCAAAATATGTATATGTAAATATACACATATGTTTACTGTTTATACAATATACAAAGATGACATACACATAAACACTCAGTAGATAACCAAACAAAGAGAGAGTACAACCAACCAAAGCTGTCAAACATGGCAGTGGAATCACTATAGCAAATCTGCCGAAAGGAGCTTCAATGGCACCTTCCGAAAACAACTTGACTGAGCTGATTTGTGGCCCATGGTTGATGTTCAAGCAGACAACACAAGGCAGAATCTGCGTCCAATCCATCATAGGATCATTTCACCAATATTGTAGAGAAAACACTACTGGATATGTTTGGTCTAAAATCACTCGCAAGCAGTCTCATATCATATATTTGGAATATGGTATCCTCAGTAGTCAGACTGTAAAGTCTGTAGAGAATCTGGGTGTCCATTGTCCGTTCGGAAACAGACTCGCTGTGCAGGGCCAGAACCTGCGCTCCGATCGACGTGCCGCAGAGCTGGCTGGTCTCACGCAGGTGTTTCGAGCGATGGGACCGGTGGGGTTTGCTATTTTGTTGTCATTTTTATATACCATGTAATGTATATATATATACATACATAATATATATATATATACATATACATAATAGGTATTTTGATATGTTGGTGCCAGTTGGTGCCTTTCCACTTTGGCATGCCATGCAGGTGTTGCTCACATTTTCACCCAACCTTTGCAACTCTGAGGCCCTCACTGAGGAGCAGCGCGCTCTGCTGATCCGCTTGGATCGGTTGGAGGATGGCCACCTGGGGGACACCATCTGGAGGATGGCCACCTGGGGGTTTCCATAAATGGAGATACCCCATAGCTGGATGGTTTATTTCATGGAAAATCCATCTATAAAATGGATGATTGGGGTGTACCCCTATGACTCAGGAAACCACCACCTTTGACAGCCAAATGAGATGAGACTTTCTTGCACATTGCTGCATTGCTGTGAAGTCAAGGACTTGAAGCGAAGAGACGCTTTGCAGGTGCCGTTGCACAATCCAATGGTTTTTCATGGATTGAAAATCACGATCTTTGGCAATTTGGGGCACAGTTCCAAACAAGAGCCAGTCCATACTGTCATACTGTCTTTGAAGGAGACTAGTGACTAGGAGGTCTCTTTGTTTTTGTTCTTGAAATTGCCATGTATCAGTATCAGTGGCAAAACCCTATTCCTGACGGATGAGAACATGAGAGAATTGAAAGACGATAAAACTGTGGGAACCAATGGTCCGAATCTGAAGAGTAGGTGGTTTCCTGTCGGTTTCTTCCCCAATTCGACGGAGTCCAAGTCAGCCTCAATCACAACATGTTTTGTTGAAGCTTGTAAAAGCGCGTGCCCCAAAAAGTGCTCCGCACAATGACTGTCACCTCAGGTGAGTGTAGACGGTGTGAATTGAGTTCTTTTTCTTGATCAAGCAGTGTTCAAAACCCCTGTAGGTTGATGATAGTGGGAGGTTATGCTATTTACTATGTTGGGGACTATCATCTGGGAATCCTGTTCTTAACCAACCAGTTCCAAAATGAACGTATCAATACTCATCACCTGTTGGATAGCTCAAGCCCACTCAGCCAATCACGCATAGCCAATCTTCTGGATCTTTGGGTCATCAAGTTTGACCCAAAAATCCCTTGAATGTTGGACAACTTTGGCCAATATCAGAGAATTCCTTTGAGATTCTTGAATTCTGGATGGCTGAATAGAAAATAGATAATAGATCCTACCTTCCTTTCTATCTTGGATAGCACCTTTAAAGAAATCAACCTGGTTTGGTATTGGATCCCTGGGGTCCCATGGCAGGTTCCCGAAGATCGCCTGGGACGCTTGGAACAGGAGCACCGAACCCTGGCCTTGGAACTACGTTTGACGGCGTCGGTGGCTGAGGAGGTCCGCCAGGGGGAACCACCATGGCGGACCATGGAGGCTGCCAACAAAACTTGGTGGATTCCCAGAGATGTTGGCTTCCTTCTGGGATGATCATCTATGCATGCTTTGGCTTTAGCGACTGAGAACACTAAAGCCAAAAGATCGTGTTGAAATGTTTGTCAACATTGTGTATCCAGAGATTTATTGATTCAGGCTTGTCAGAATATAGTTGGAATGTGACTGGGAAAGTTGATGTATCCAACTATGGGCTAGGGGCCAGAAAACCTAGGACCTGTATTGTTTGGGGTAGATGGTGATCAGTTTTTTCCTCCTGACTGGGGTTTTCAGACTTCGCAGGACTAGAGAGTCTAGCATTCACAAGAATCCTTTGGAATCCTTTGAAACTATGCCATATTCCCTGCAGGCACAGCAGAAGCAGCAGCAACGGATTCGATCGTTAGAGGTCCCGAAGCTCAGAATCCAAAACGTTGACATGCTTACTGGTCGTATCTGATTGTATTTAGTCGTTTCATATGCTGCGAGATATGAGCTGCAGATTTATGTGTCAGGAGTCCATGGGTGCAAGGCTTCGAAAACTGGAGCATGGAGGATCTGATCTGTTTCTGGGGCAGTGGAAGAATGGACATGTTCACAGAACAGGACGTGAGATTGACTTTGGAAGAGTGATATGGCACGACGTTTCTTGTGATTGTCAGATCAGCCAGTAGGGACTAATGAAGTTTTTGAGAAGGGCGATTGGAGTTTGCGAAGCGAATCGTTTTCCCTTTACTTGCATAGTGTAGTCCTTGATCTATTATGTTTGGGATCCAATCTGGTATCCAACATTAAGGGTGGGATTGTCGTTTTCAGAGCATTCCTCATTGGTGTTCCGATGCAAATCAGCAACATGCTAGGAGAAACTGTAGTTGAGGTATTCAATTTATTGGAGAAACCAACGGCCAGAGCGGAGCCATGTGCGAAATGATTCTGAAGGATTGGTTGAGCTGGACCAAGATCCACCTGGATGCTTGAAACCCTTCCAATTGCAGCGGTTTTCCTTGCGTCAATGTGGTCACTAAGTCCACTTAGATACCAATGATGTGTCAGTTTGTTCTCTCTACAGCCGTGCTGCAGGAGGAGAGATGCAAGCTGAAACGGATCCTTCAGGCAATTTTTTTTTGGCGCGTGTGGGTTCAATTCTTTGCGAACATGGTGTTTGGGATATTGGGCCAAATGAGAGTGTCCAACAGCAATGAGTCTGCGTTTCGATTGAATGATAAAGTGGGTGCGCTTGAACCAGTGCGCCGTAGATAGAGATGATAGAGATGATGGGCACTGGAGCAAACATGGAAAGGAGATGAACAGAGTACCCTCCGGCAATCAAACATGACAATGGAAAATTCCCTGTTTACAGAGACCTCCACGTCAGAGGGTATTTTTTGTCTTTTGGTGATGATCGATGGTGGTGCCTTGTGAGTTCCGCAAGATATTGGTTGTGGATCCCTGCAGGCCGTAGCTGGTGGCCAGAAGTGTTTGGGCGGCTCAGCCCGAGTCAAGGGTAATTTTGACATATTGGGCTTGGGGTCAAAGTTATTTCTGATTCGAAGCGGTGGTTTTTCTTACAACTCATTCCATCAGTTTTTGTTTTGAACTTTTTCCTGTTGCTTTCCATTTTCTTTCTTTGTTTCCACTCGTTTTCCTTTTCTCGCTTTCCTTGATTCGACAGGGCTGCAACGAAGTTGTTTTCAACCTTAGTCTGAAAATCCATCTGAAGGCATTGTTTTTGTGACACCCTCTAAAAGTGCACCATCAACTGCCTTCTTTTTGGTCTTCTTAGGTCTAAGTCTCGGGCGAACGATGAGGCGCAACTGAGCAAACTATCTCCTATCAGAAACACACGCCTTGAAATTGGAACCCATACATAGAATTCCATAGAATTTCTTTTTTTTTGCCAGAGGTTTTGGATTCTGAATGCTGCTTGAGTGGTCGTCAAGTCACCTCACGTCACAGGCCAAAGACGTCTCACGTGTTTGTGCCGAGCTCAGGCCTTGCCCTTGCCACATATCGTAGAGACGGACAAAGCCACGGCTGAATGGATAGAAACCCTATGATACTTGGTTGTACCTTCTTTAAATAGTTTTTTAACATGACTTTATAATTGGAACTGGGTTCTAAGTTAGGACCTGACCACACTATGAATGATGGTCGGTAGGGGGAATCATCCCAAGAATGTTTTACTCACACTTAGGACCAAAACTCATATCATATCACTGGAACCTATCATGAATCATATACATGTTTATCTATTCGAAACTCGCACGCTTGGTCGCCATAGTAGCCAACATTCAGCGCATATTTCTTAACCGTACAGCAACCCCATGTATATATATATATACATATGTATGATATATACATGATATATCATAAATATATATTATCAGAATCATATACATAAATACACACATTAATCAAACATATATATACTGTATATATATTATATATATATATATAATTATACATATATAATATTATGTATATATATATATATTGATCACATATATGTGTATATTGATCACATATATACATATATATATACATACATATATATATATACATACATATATATATACATACATACATATATATATATACATACATATATATATATATACATACATATATGTATATAAGTAAACACGAGCAGTACCAGCCATATATTAACCACATATTAGCCATATATGAAACATATATTATAGTACTTATTTACTATAATCATTTACCATACATGATCTGCCACGGTTCTCTCCGATTGAGGTGATTCCCTGGAAGCGAAGCTGTGTGGTTTGACAGCCAGCGTGGAAGAGATTCAGAAGCAGCTGGTGAGCCCTGCAGTCATGGGCGGGGTGGATTCGCATTAAAAAATGGGGGACTTCACCTTGGGAAAATGGGAAAATGGAGATTTCACTTGGGGATATAATAGGATTATGATGGATATAATAGGATTATGATGGATTATGCAAGTTAAACACTGTGATATTTGGGTTGGGTTTTCACACGGTGGCCCGGCAGCCAGGTAGCAGGGCAAATATTCTGGAGGGAAACCACTGATTCCTTTTTTGAAGTTACAAGTTGCCGATGGGCGAGTCTTTTGGGATGGGGTCATGACTGTTACAACCGTAACTGATGATTATGAGCTCCGATGTTCCACTTGGGCGACGTGGGACTTAGCTTGAGGTTATTGAGCGGCAGTTACACATGAAAGTCATTCTGGGGTAAAATCTCTTGGAACGCAGTGTTTTTGATGGTCTGTTAACAGATTTCTGAATATCCATAGACCGATTAGAGAGACAGTTTTTTGTGCCAGCATGGATTGCCGTTTTGTGTGTACTGGTTCCAAGGTCCAAGGGTGAGCTGCGGATGGATGCATGATTGCAGCAATTTTGGCTGAAGGCAGCTACGCTAGCCGCTAGCAGCAAGAAGTAGGACATGTCAGAAGTGGAAGAAAGAAAGGAAACACGGAACACAAAACGAAGAGAGGATAAGAACTGAAAGATTGAACACAAAGGAAATTGCAAGGAAGTGCTGGCGTCAGAAGTGTTGGGACAACCGCCTCAATTTGTTCTTGAACAGATTGCTACAAGGGATTACGAAGTCCTATCTTGCAATGTTATTTTGGGAAAACGTGGTTCAAGGAGTTTCCAACGCAAGGAAACGGAGTAAGGAAAGGACATGTTCAGCACATTTGCAAGTATTTACTCGATTTGGTGGTTCTATCTTTCTATTGGATCTATTTGTTTTACTGGGGGGCGACTCCAATTTCAAGCCGGATGTGTTGTGGCTGCGGCGTGTGTCGCCGATTCTCCATGCTCCATGCTGCACATGTGGCTGCATGCGGCATCAGTCCTTTCACTCTGGCTACTTGGCTCAAGTTCTTCTTTCTCAACATGTTTTTTTCTGCTTATGAGGTTGTGGCAGAATTTGCTGAACATTTTCCCAGGAGCCAAATTTCGTTCCAATGCAACCAGTGACAAATTGGGGGTTAATTCTTGTGTGGACGACCTTGTCCACAAGCCTTGTTTGTTCTTTCAGGTGTACGACTAGCTCGTTGAAGCCTTCGGATCCTTCGGTGGGTTGGGGCAACCAAACCTGGCGCTACCGGTTATGGCGCGGTCGAGAAGACCTCCGCCAGCAAGCCACGACCTACTTTCACCAGGCGGCAAGGGGCTCCCTGCGCAGCTGGAGAGGCGGGTCATGGATGCTGGGGTTTCTTGGGGAAAGCAGGATATATAGATGTATCTCCGGTATTATTAGGTAATGTTGGAATTGATAGACATTAGTAGCAGGTCCAACAATCAGGAACCTGGGGAGAATTCTTGATGTCCAGTGATGCCGGGACGTCTCAACTCGTCTCCGAAGATGCACTCGAGGATCCAGCCTTGACCTCATGAGTTTAAGGATATTAGGGACTAATGGCAGTGGCAGAAAGCATTTAGCAGAATGAACAGAATGAAATGGTCCTGAGAGATCCTGAGAGTTCTGGGGCGTCCTCTCAAGGTGGCTAAGAGTGCAAACAGAACCGGTGAACAAAACACACAAACCTCGCCATCGATTCAGGGGTTCCCTGAAGAGGCTGCTATGGTATGGAATCTTTGCTGGGTCCACTGAAGCCCGTCTTTGACAGGCTGCTTCGGACACAACTTGGGCTGCACGACATGTTGAGCTTTCAATCATGACAAAACGGTTGGTGCAAGGGTTAATGATGCAATTGCTGGCCGGCGTTTTATTTTTTTTGGTCAGTTTAGTATCAAGCATCAAAGTCTTGAGGCAGCCAATTGTAGGCTTCGCACACCGGCGATGCCCCAACGCTGTTATTGCTGTCGTTGCTGTTGTTGCTGATGGGGAGGGTCGGCGGCAGAAGCGAAAATTCAAAGGCGAAGGCATCGCCGGATTGTAGGGCTTCACACACCGGCGATTCCCAAAGAGTTGCTGTTATTCCCCAGAATGTCGCCCTGTTGATCTGCTATTGTTCTTTTCTTCTTCTTCTTCTTCTTTTTCTTGTGGTTGTTGTGGTTGTTGTGGTTGTTGTGGTTGTTGTGGTTGTTGTGGTTGTTCCTGTGGTTCCCGTCGTTCCGTTGTTCCTGTTGTTCCTGTTGTTCCCGTTGTTCTGTTGTTCCTGTTGTTCCTGTTGTTCCTGTTGTTCCTGTTCTTGTTCCTCTTGTTCCTGTTCTTGTTCCTCTTGTT
>CAXAMN010006102.1:259451-274760 GCA_963970005.1 Durusdinium trenchii
GTTCCTCTTGTTCCTCTTGTTCCTCTTGTTCCTCTTGTTCCTCTTGTCGTTGTCGTTGTCGTTGTGGTTGTGGGTGTGGTTGTGGTTGTGGTTGTGGTTGTGGTTGTTGTGGTTGTTGTTTTTGTTGTTGTTGTTGTCGTTGTCGTCGTTGTCGTCGTTGTCGTCGTTGTCGTCGTTGTCGTTGTTGTTGTCGTTGTTGTTGTGGTTGTCGCTGTTGCCGTCGTTGCCGTCGTTGCCGTCGTCGTCGTCGTCGTCGTCGTCTTGTTGTTGTTGTTGTCGTCGTCGTCGTCGTCGTTGTTGTTGTTGTTGCTGTTGGTGTTTTTTGTGTTGTTTTGTGTTGTTGTGGTTTGTTGTTCTTTGTCTTTGTTGTTTTTGTTGTTTTTGTTGTTTTTGTTTGTCGTTGTTTGTGGTTGTTTGTTGTGGTTTGTTGTTCTTTGTTGCTTTTGTTGTTCTTTGTTGTTTTTGTTGTTGTTTGTTGTTCTTTGTTGTTGTTTGTTGTTCTTTGTTGTTGTTTGTTGTCGTTTGTTGTCGTTTGTTGTCGTTTGTTGTCCTTTGTTGTCGTTTGTTGTCGTTTGTTGTCGTTTGTTGTCCTTTGTTGTCCTTTGTTGTCGTTTGTTGTCGTTTGTTGTTGTTTGTTGTTGTTGTTGTTGTTGTTTGTTGTTGTTGTTGTTGTTTGGTTGGTTTGTTGGTTTGTTGGTTTGTTGGTTTGTTGGTTTGTTGGTTTGTTTGTTTGTTGGTTGGCTTGTTTGTTTGTTTGTTTGTTTGGTTGTTGTTGTTGTTGTTGTTGTTGGTATTTTTTTTGGTGTTTTTTGGTGTTGAGTGTTGGGGTTCTTCGTATTATTAGCCAGCTCCCTTAACAACCACTCAATGATGCTTGGGCGTTTCCAAGTCCATTCTTGGTCAGGTCTTTGCATCAAGGTTTATTGATCGATGTCGGCGCACATTATGGTCAAAGTAGCGCCGCAATCCTCAAGGTCTTGGGGGAGGCGAGCGGAAGATACCCAGGGCCTAAAATCTGCAAACGGCGAGGATTTTCCCTGTTGGTGGCGGCTTATGCAATTGAAATTTGATTCGTTTCTTCCAACCACAACCTGTTGATGTGCTTTTGCTGCCCTTGCGTTTCCTGTTATGAAGATTAGATTTTGCCATTCCGCTTCCACTGCTCGCAATGATCTTCCAGGTGGTTTCACCGGATTCGTTTCTTTCCCCCTGAGATGTTCAAACACAGTTGACGTGTGGCTCAGCCACGATTTTCCCACGCCAGGCCAGTAGCTACGATTTGGAATGCCAGCCACAGGTGCAACTGGCGCCATCGGTAATTTTTTTTCAGGTTTGTTCCTGGATGGTTTCAGTTTGCTCTTGAACTAACGAACTTTGTTGTCGGGCAGGATTCTCTGCGGATGATGCTGTTTGAGCCCAACCCTCGAAACTGCAAAGTTTTGAGGAAACAGGTGCAGAAGTGGCAGCGCCCAGGCCCCGGGCTTGGAGATGAGAAGCAACCTGTGCTTAGCAGCCATTTTTTCTCTGTGAAGCGATAGATGTCCCTCCAAGTATGTTGTTATAACTCGAACTAGCTGCTCAAGAGGCCTTAAAAGCAACAATTCTTGACGCTCTGTCGTAACGTGCCGGTTTGGCATGAAACCTTTTGTTTCAAGTCTCTTCCGAGAACATAGACAAGTAGCAAATAGATGTCAGGCACTGAAACATGCGAAAGGTGTGAAGAGTTGGAAAGTGGCAGTAGCCTTTGTGCAGAAGTCAGCGAACACGGATTCTTTGTACCTTTATCAAGTTGCCATGTATATAAATGGAAGAGATATGAAAACAGAAGGCAAAGCGAAAGAACAAGTATATACCACGGTTAAGAGAGGAACTTGAAAAGGGCGAACATCAGAAAGCACGGTGTGAAGGCCTCAAGAAAGAAATTGCCAAGTTGAGGCGGAAAGATATGTCGAGGCTTTTCAATCCACCCTTAAAAGATCCTAGAAAGTCTCAGACCGCTTCCGCTAGCACGGCGCATGCTTGGCAAATGTCTGTGATGTGGGGTCATTGATAAGCGAGCATTAAGCTGTTGGGCCGAGAACCAGGACCCGGCCCTTTCCCTTGCAAGCCTAGACAAATCCACCCCAATTATTTGGATGGAATCGGTTTTGATTCATGCGTCTTTAGCGTGTATTGTATCTAACCTCCACATGCCGTGGAAAAAACGAGGATGTCGCAGCCGTCGCCCCTGTCAGGCTTGGGCCTAATTATGGTTGAGGCCGCGGTGTCAAACCGTTTGGGGCGGCAGATTCTGCATGGCGTCACCCAAGGGGGCTCGCTGTCACGCAAGGTGCATCCAACTTGGGGAGCCGTGGGAGTGTTGGTGCAAGACTGGGGGGGAAAAGGACCGGCCATGTTTTCATACTTCAAATCGGTTGTTTTGACTGATCCAGACTTGATCCATACTTGGATTTAGGAGACAACATGTTGTAGCCTGTGCAGTTTTTTCCCGCGATTCTTCGGAAGTTTGATACTTTTCTGTTTTGTGGCTCTAAGCGTAGGATGTTTTCCACCTCATGTGGAATGAGGATCCCAATTGACTGACCAGCCAGCGCAAAGACCACCTTACTGGGATCACCGAACATTTGCAAATGAATCAAGAATCTTACATAGACCATCATAGACAGTGTGATAGTTTGTATATATATATACACATACACAGTATATATATATAATATATATATATACGTATATAATATGTAGATTAAAATTGCTAAATCCTGCGTGCATTTTTCGGTTTCTTTCATATCACGAGCTCATTAAGGTTTTTATAGTGGTTATGATCCGTCGCAAACCAAACGGAAGTGGCGTCTGTGGCCAGGTGAGCCTTTTGCGACGGCATCCCAATGCCACGCTTCAAACGGAAGTGGATGTGGTGACGCTGGATTGGTATTTGCAATGGGAAGACTTCGAGGTGACCACAAATGGAGATGGCATGTGAAAATCTAGATTTGAATCCCAATTGGTTGCTACTGAGGAGGTGCTCGTGCAATTGAAAGGACTGCATTCTTTAAGATATTTCTTGTTCTCTGCCCAATTTGTGAAAGATAAAAGTTGTTCTCCAGTCAGCACAGGCGAGAAATTATAGGCCGATCAGCAGCTTATCGCAGGGCGAGATTTTCCTGTTGAAGATCGATGCTGAAGGCTTTGACCCTTTGGTGCTCAGAGGAGCCAAAGAATTGCTGCGGAAGCACCGGGTCAGGCAGGGTGCGTTTACGGCAAACCTTTAGGGATTGACTCTTGAAATGTCGGGTGAGATTCCTGTGCTGCGGAAAAGAGGGAAGACTTGAGCAGATGTTCTCAAGTATCTTTGGCAGCGTGCATGCTGTTTTGATGATGATAAAGATGCAATTGATGGTGCTGCTGCTACTGCTGCTGCTGCTGCTGGTGGTAGTGGTGATGATGATGATTAAGATGTCGACGATGATGCTAATGATAATGATGTTGTTTACACTGCAGAAGGAGCAGATGATGATGATGATGATGATGAGGATGATGATGATGATGAGGATGATGAGGATGATGATGATGATGATGATGGTGATGATGGTGATGATGATGATGATGGTGATGATGGTGATGATGACGATGACGATGACGATGATGCTTCTGACAACGACGACGACGATGATGACGACGATGAAGGTGATGATGATAGCGATGATGATGATGACGACGACGACGACGACGACGACGACGACGACGACGACAACAACGACGACAACGACGACGACGACAACAACGACGATGATCAGGTTGTTGATGCTGATGCAGCAGATCATTCTGATAACTTGACCGTGAGGTATTTGATCTTCGAAGTTGACAGAGTTTGGGCATCCGCGGGCCACGGAATACGACTCGACCAGGTGGGAGTGTCGCAGTGTGACGACAATTGTGATGACAATGTCTGCCACTTGGATGATCACGCCCCAGGAATCTGAATTCGTTAGTGACCTACTGACTACTGACCATGATTGGGGACACCTTGGTACGCACAGTTGCCATCTACCAACTGCAAAATTTAACCCAGCAGGCACCAGAGTCTGTCATTGTCTACCCGCATTATGCAACCCCTGCTTTATCAGTACTGGGGGGGGGAGTATTCTTGAGACTATTTTTTCAGTTGTCATACGTTGTTATTGGATTTTTTGGGTACTTTCAACTGTACAGATTCAAATGATTTTGGATTCATCTGACTGATATTGATACCTGCTCTGCTTCAGTTCAACAAATCCGATCATCTTTGGTCAAATTCGCTTAGATGTCCGCCACAGACGGTCAAAGAGCTGTACCAACTGGGTTACCTTTGCTTCGTGCTCCATCCCAAGGCGCTTTTGACTTTCACGGCGATGCAGTTTACCCCAATTTCAACACGTTAGAGAATCTAGAAAACATGGGAAAACATGCACAATATGGGGTTGTCTCAAGATTGGGAACGCTAAAAAGTCCAACGGCTTCTCCTCATTTTTTCTGCTAATCAATCATACCATAATATAATACTCAACTAGGGTTTGTTCCGTTGTTTTCTGGATGATCACTATAGAAAAGGACAGTTTGGATTCACACCCATGTCTCAACCGGAGTGGTTCCCTGCTTTTCAGGAACCCAAAGATTCCATCATGGCAGTTAAGTCCCCTGCCAGGCCTTAGTTCCCATCTACGCTTTCTGGTGGCATCCCAGTTTCAACGAGAATACCTGGACAAACGCGACTTGCTGCAAGCAGTTCGTGGTGGTTTCTCCAAGGGCAAATGAGCAGCTGAAGGGTTGGAACATGGACAGCACAAATCGTTTTGGCAATGCATGAAGGAAAGGCATCTTTTTGTGCTGATGGGTAGTTGTCGTTTGTGTCGCAGTTGCTTGTGCTTGTGCACAGTTGACGTTTTGTATCTTTGGCCTGAGAATTTTAAAGCAGACGGTTCCCCTGGGTTTCCTGAGTATTCTCCCCTTGTGATTTCTCAAAGTGTTTTGAATTCTGATAAGCTGCAATAGCATATCCATATACAATGTGTGAATGTTTCAGATGCTGTGCCCTTCTACTTCGTGTTCTTTTGCCCTTTCAGCCACCAGGTGTTTTGCGCTTGTGAATTTGACCCAGAACTCTTTGCCATCTATCTCTCCTATACGGACCCTGCGCAACGTCCTGCAGTTTTGTATGCTGCCGTGGAGTTGCAGCAAAGCAGCTTACCTCCGGCAAAGCCCTGGCGAAGAGTTGCAGAGCAGTTTCACCATGGATTGGGTGAGATGGGTGAGGGACTTGCGGAAAAAACCATTCAAAAAACGATATAAAGGGTCTATTCATGTCTATTCTGAACAACTTTTTCAGGTCTCATGATTGGAGGAGAGACGTGACGCTTCCAAACTCGAGAATCATCAACAAAACCATGACGTCAGGAAAGATGCAGGAAGGGTTGTAAAAGCAAGAACAATATCAAAAAACGAGCGGGAAGGAATCCATGACATGATTATAAATGCTTGCTCATTTTCTGAAGTGTGCTGAAATTATGGTTTGTGCTATGTCTATGTCTTGGCTAGGGGTGAACTCATCAGCAAAGATACAGTCTCGAACATAGCTCCTGCCAGGTATCTGTCTCAAGGACCCGTGGGGCCCGCAGTGTCTTGTGGTTTGAAGCTATGTTGGAAGTTCAGCCCAGGACCCATATGGACCCATGAGCTGCGGCTCATTTTAGAATCAAGATCTGGTTGCTGGATTTATCTGGATTCCTTTTCGTTTTGTTTCCATCCCGGGTGGCTGACCAGTCACAGTTGCCAGGAGATGTGAGGGTCCTTCGTTGTCAGTTCAGGTGCTTCAATCGTGGATTGGTGCCTTGATCAAGTTTCACCATGCTGTTGATGTCGTTGCAGGTTGCTGAACCCGGATCACCAAGCCTAGAAAAAGCAGGGGCAATGCCTTTTGAAGACAAGGCAGGCTTCTTTGCAAGGATGTGATGGGTGAAGTATGGTAACGTCAAGATAGAGAAAGAAACCTGTTTTATGCGGCAGAGGATACTAACACATTCAGGGAGCTTTGTTGTGAGATGTCCCTTGCCATTCAAGGATTTTGTAAATGCGGTCTTGGATTCAGGCAAGCAAAGGCGGAGATGAAGAGACAGTTACGGTCTTTGCAAATGTTTGGGATTCAGAGTTTCACGTCTTTCTTACACCCTTGCCGCGGCAGTTGGAGCAGCTGGAGCACTTCTGTTTGGACCTCCGGGAAACTTTGGAGGACTGGCTCGTGCTTGTGTGAGAAGGTGACGATCTGATTGTAAAGGGGGTACAACAGCATCATATTATATGATAGGAACAGCAGATAAATAATTAAATGGATCTTGATCAAGTTGATATGACTTGGTGGTGACCCATTTCGCAGATCGGTGGGCTTAGCAGTGGGTGCTTCACCCAGGATATTGTGACTGCTATGTATAGTATAGGGGATCTATGGATGTTATCCAGAAGACAGAAACACGCGTAATGCACTGTAAATGACAGTATATGTGATTGTATATATATATAATATAAATATAATATATATATAGATGTATATATATATAGATATTTGGAAGGAAGTTTAGAAGTCAAACTTCCGACAATATGGACAGATGGAAAGGCAGAGGTGGGAAAAATCAGAGAAGAGAAGAGAAGAGAAAGAGTCAGAAGAAAGAAGATGTGCGTGAAAAGCGAGAAAAGTCACGAAACACTGTGTTTTTCCAATGTTTTGTGGCTCCGGAGGGTCGAAAACGAGGCTCGCTAAAGCGGCGGGTGCGGGGACATCTGGGCAGATGAGAAATGACAAATTGCGGCCGTTGTGGCGCGAAGCTCATTTCCAAGTCAAACTGTACAAAACACCTCAGCTCCGGACCGCTTTTGGAAGTTGAGATGTCGAAAAAGCGCGCGCCGTTGCGGCGCGAAGCACATGTGGAAGCCAAAACGTACAAAGCACACTAGCTCCGGACCACTTTTGGAAGTTGAGACATCGAAAAAGTGCACGACGTTGTGGCGCGAAGCACATTTGGAAGTCAAAGCGTAAATGAAAAAAATGTGGTTTTGAGTGGCAGGCGCAAGGGATTCGGCACCTCGGAGATTGCCTGAGAGGGGTTGCATTTTGGAGCGTCAGATCTTCAGGTCTGCTAAGAAGATTTTGCATAACGTGTGCGGCACTTCGTGCCTTGTATGACCTGGCATCACTGTTCCGTGGATGGCGCAACACTGTAGATAGCTGGAAATGGACTGGAAAAGTGCAAAAGGCATTGGTACGACGCTGCACTCAACTTTCCGTTTTTGAAGGATGCCTGGCAGAACTGCTTGGTTTTTGATGTTGTCAACTTGGAAAATTGAGGCAGTCTCGCAGAATTGCTTCGTTTTTGCCGTTGTCAAGTTCAAAAATTGAGGAAGTCGCGCACAATCGCTTCGTTTTCAAGCTGGCCGATAGATAGACAGACAGATAGATAGACAAGTGCGCCTATACTACGCTACAGCAACAGCAAGTAGAACAACTACTATAACTACAACTATCTACAGCTACAACTACACTACAGCTACAACTACAACTACAATTTCAACTACATGTCAACTACGACAACTACCACCACACTACAACTACAGCTACAAGTACAATTACATACAACTTCCACTGCACTTCAAGTACAGCTACAGATGCAACTACAACTACAATTACCATTTTACAGCACAACAGTAACAACGACAACGATAACAAGTACAACTACAACTGCAACTACAACAACTACCACATCTACAGCACCTAGTGCAATTACAATACAGCTGCAGCTGCAACAACAAATGCAACTACAACTTCAATCACGCTAGATTAGAACTACACGGGTTGGAACTATTGCAGCCACGACTACCACCACAACTACACTACAACTACAGCTACCACTACACTACACTAGACTAGAGCTACAACTGCACCGGCAACTAACACTAGACCTCGGCCACAACTCCACCACTACCAAAAACTTTCAAGTACAACTAGAACTTCAACTTTAACTACGCTACAAGCAACAATTACCACTACACGACACTTCAAGTACAAGTACAGCTACCAGTAGTACCGCACAAGGCGGTGGCGGAAGTTTCGAAAAACCGGAAACCTAAAGGGGGAGGTTGTTTGTTGTGATGCATGGATGGCACAGCAAATCCACTGATGGACCGACAGGTGGTTGGAGCGTCGGGCTATCCATCTATCTATCTATCTATCTGTCCACCGATCTGTCGATCTATCGATCTGTCGATCGATTCATCTGCCTATCGAACCAGCTATCTATCTATCTATCTAATCTAATCTAATCTAATCTAATCTGACCTAATCTAATCTAATCGAATCTATCTATCTGTCTATCTATCTAAGTCCCGGGCCTGCCTAAGAGTTCGTGCTGAAGTGACTCAATCACATGTCCGTGGCATTCACTGATGCTTGGAACTTGCTTGGAAGAAGACCCTTGGCGTACAACTCGTTGTGATGTGCATCCAAGAAAATTTGGAACATGCAAACCGCTCGGCAGGAAAAACACAACATGCATACACACATGTCGCGTACACATACAGACAAAAACGTCAACAAATCAGAAATCAATAAATCAAAAAACAAATCAATAATTGCATCAACACAATAAATGAATCTCTATATATATATATATATATATATATAATTTTCAGTATTATGCATAGATAAGCGCACGCGTAGATAAGACAAGATGATATGATCCGATCTGATATGATATGATATGATATGATATGAGTGTTAGAATGTGTTAGATTAGATTAGGTTAGCTTAGATTGGATAGATAGACAGATAGCGTAGGTAGGTAGATAGGAAGGTAGACAAGTAGATAGATCCATAGCCTATGTATTTTCATTAAATTTTGAATGGGGTCGATCGTCAATCCACTACTCCAAAAACTTGCTGCCCGCGGCCGAGATCCAAGTGCTCACAGGACCGGCTCCTGCTGGTGCTGGCTGACCTCGAAAAGCAAGTCACATCCTCAGGAGCTGACGTGGGTCTAATAGCTGGAAGGATTTACCCCCCAAATCATCCCGAATCAAAAACCATTTTTGATGTGAACCATTTGAGAATCGGGACTTTGGCGGTAGGGTATTTCAGACAAGACAATATGGAGATGCTTGGGTCTTGGATGGATAGTTGTCCTTTTTACTTTTTCTTTTGGTTTTGTTGATGAATCAAATTGAAGGATTAACCCCCAGATCGAGCAGACCAAACCAGTGTTACTTTTTGTCCAAATTTGACAAGTCTTGGCGAGGCCAGCATGTCATGGTTTGGACCATCCCTGCTTCTGGGTTTGGTGATTCGGAATCGCAACACGATCGACTCACTCACTCCGACTGATTCCCTCGACGCTTGAGGTCCCTGATTTGCTACAGAAATTCCAGCGCGGGGTCCAAACCATGTCCATGACGTAGCAGCCTTTAAGTCGGAAGATACCGGGCAAGAGCTGATGGATTCGTCCAACACAGACATATCAAGTCACTTCCTGCACTCAACTTTTGTCCGAACACGTCCATCAAACATCAGGAAATGATGGGAGTCAGTTGTCAGGAACTAGCTATGTCTACTGAGGCGGGAGTCGGCAGATGGGGCTGAACGTGCTGAAAAACTGAAAGAGCTGGAGGCATCAGATATAAGGGAGATCGGAGTGAAAAATCAGGGAGATTCAACACAACAAACACGGGATATTCGCCAAATTTCACATTTGATGTGAATGGGGATGACCACATAGACACGGGATATTGATAAACATCAAATATTTGTCGAACGAAGAATGGAGGGGAGACACGGAAAGTCCAGAAATCTGGGTAGGTTCAGGTTGGGATTCCTATTTGCTACAGCAATCCAAAGGCCGCCCATTGGGTCTCAACACATTCGGACGGGTTGGGATTCCCAAGCTTCGCCAGCATTTGGTTTGCCATGCTTAATCGAACGCCAATCGCATCCAATTGTGGAGGCAGTTGGACATGTGGATTTGGATATCACACCCAAGGGATTTTGTGCCCCAAGGAATTCACGTCTGGTATTCTTGGATCATCTTGGATCATTGCAGGAATACTTGAGCTTTTTGGATCAGCTCAGAAGTGCACGATCAGCTTCCAAGACTCCTTGCTTGGACTACTGTCTTCGTAGATTTTGCTGATTTTTCACTCCATTTCGGTCAAGTTTGAAACAGAAAATCATGTGCGTTGAGTGTGGTTCAATTGATGTGACATGATGTGACTATCAGCCCCATCTTTCCCACTTCTCCACCATTGGACCATTGGACCATGGAGAGCCCTGTGGATCCCAGCAATTTGGCGCGTGGCCAAACAGGTCGCCGTTCCTGGGCCGCGGAGTTTGCCTTGGCCCAGCGCTGCGATCCGGGGACGGCCTTGGCCAATCCCCACACCTGGCAGCGGGTGGCCCTGGCCGTGGACGACTTCCCGGAGTTGGATCACCTTCCGCTGCCCAAAGTTCTGGAGGAGGACGCCCCGAAACGGACCTATCGGCAACGGCTGGAGGAGCCCAAGAGTACGGTACATTGGGGACAGCGGAAACTCTTTATGGCGGAACTGGAATTTTTGCTGGATTTTGCGGAGGAAGCAAAGCATTTGATTTATGCGGGGGCTGCTGAGGGTCAGCATTTGGCCGTCCTTTGTGAGCTTTTTCCAGATATTCAATTGGACGCGTGGGATCCGAGACCCTTTGCAAAATCAGCTCTACCACCGGCAGCTCCCTCCAATCTTCGTGTGCATCAAGAGTATTTCACTGATGACGTGGCACGACACCTTCGCTCGACCTTGGGAGAGGTGCCGCTGCTGTTTGTCAGCGACATTCGCACGGCCAACTGGCAGAAGGACACACCCGAAGAACACGACCAGCGGTTGTTGGGAGATCTCAAGGCACAACAGAACTGGGTAGATCTGTTGCGACCCACCAGGGCCCTGTTAAAATTTCGCTTCCCCTACACTGAAGGTTGCACCGAAGGCCTGGCGGGGGAGATGCGGCTCCCTGTGTGGGGGCCGCAAACTACCACGGAGTGCCGGTTGCTAGTGACACCTCCCAGCAAGGACGTACCCTTAAGCACCAAGATTTACGATCACCGATGCATGTGGGAGCAACTGTTCTACTTCAATACCGTCACACGGATCTCCATCTACCCAAGGCCTAGCTTTGTTGGAGCTGGAGATGAAGAAACTTTGAAGACTGCAGGACTTTGTCGCTGTTTCGACTGTAGCAGGGAGGTGGACCTCTTGGCCACCTATCTGAGGCGACGACAGGTGGCCACTGCTGAGTTGGTGAGGGCATTGGTTGAGCTGGCCCGGGATGTGTCGCTGGGCTGTGGCCGTGGGCCCAGTGGCCTCCTGGACGCACCAACAGCTCCATGGCAGGCCCAAAGTGAGGCGCCTGCGAAGCGGCCAAAAAGGGGAACGGATGACTGATGCCCGGGGGTATGTCACTTAGTATGTCCCATATGTGCCAGAGTCTTCGGCCCCAAATACTTTGGATGTTACAAATCATGTTCATTTTTATGAGCGCATCGCTTTGTAATTCTGGGACGTAATCGATTGGCTGCCGCATCAGACTCAGTAGATCTCGGTAGACCAGGAAATGGTGGATTTTTGCCTCCAACTTTGCGATGCCAGGTGAGGGTCGAGATGTTCTGCCGCCGCATGAGCACACAGGAGGAAAGGCGCGTCGGCGCCTCGTGGCTCTGCAGCTTCCAGAGGTGAAGTGAAACTTAGGGATCTTGCAGGATATTCTCCAAGTGACCATCAAACAATAGAGAATCTTGTTTTCTCAACTTGCCCAACCGACTTAAAAAAAGTTACTGTATGTGTCTTGAAGATTCAAGGCAAACCCACTTTCATCAAGATCGTTTGATGCGATTTTTCCTGACCAGATTGCAAAGCTGCGCAGAGCGGGCTGAGAAGAGCGTTGCGCTGCCACAGCTACTAGTCGGCAGCCGATGCTGAACGACATCTTTTTCCACTGGATCATGTATATGTATATATATATATATGAGTATTAGATTTTGGTAAGACACATATTATTCTTGATCCATGATATCTTTCCTGGCATCGAATTCCAGGAGCTATGTCATATGTCCATGAGTGAGTCGAAGAATCAGCTCGTTTTGGTGGCTCGATGTTTTTCCAGCAACCATCATTGAGGCTTCGCAGTCTTTGTCGGGAAGAGTTGCAGAAAAAGCTCACTGAGGCTTGAAGGGTGGAGACGGGTGATGCACCTACGGGTGGAGGTTCAAGGCACTATTAAAAAAGGCATGTCCCGAACAGATCGAAAGGGGCAGCTGTTTCACTTCAACGTGATGCAACCTGATGATACGCTCTTGAATCTATGATGTTTGAGTGTTTGAAAACTACAACTGAGCCCACTACAACATAATCTGTCCAGCAGGGACCCTCCTTCTCAGGAAGATTTGCTGGGCACAACGGCCTTGGTACGGAAGCAGCAAGATTCACTCAATGAGGCAACTCGCAGGACGGGTCTGGCAGGTTTCTGCTTCCATTTGGAAGATGAGCAGTAGCAACCCAAAATATCTTGGTGGGACTTGATACGAGATATTTCACACTGCATGCTGTGCAGGCAACTTAGAGTACATGGATTTATCATGATTTATCATGATTTCAGCTTTTGGTGTTGCTTTGCATTGAATTGGAGAAATTGAACCTTCATACAGCAACCGTTTGCCGACCAGATTTTGTTTTCTCTGCGTTCGGGGCCTCCACAATGCCCAGGTGCAGCTTCAACTGCAGAGGCTCCTGGATCGGCTGCACTTGGCCGGACTTCGGCAGGCGCCAGTCTTTCAGAGATGGCCTATCATATATAATAATATATATATATGTATTATAATTATACATATAATTTGTATAATATATATATATCTGTCATATGGGTAACATAAGCCAGATTTGAATTTGAATCTTTTGGCCTTATTGTGCTTATTCTGGCTTTTGGAAATGGTCTTGATCATGGGCTCAGAATATAAGAGGGGAAGGGATGAGCTGGGACGTTCCTGGGAGAGCTTGGACGCTCACTTGCTATTCGTAGTGTTGATGGATGTGGTTTGGGGGCGTCACTTGCTTCTCTAGTCATGGAATCATGCCCTTTTGATGGACACAATTTATAGATACCGACTTCAACTGCCACCTCGATCTTCACCCCTCGGACCTTCGAGCACAAAGAAGACTCCAAGGGCCCCAAAAAACCCAACCCCTGCACTGCTACGGAGGCGGTTCTGAGCTGATCGCGCTGCCTGGGAGTGCGCTGGCAATGGTTCTATTTGTGATGGATTTTCTTTAGGCGCCACAGTTGGATATTTGTTGCTGGAACCTTCTTCCCAGCCCCAGCACCTCTCTGAAGTCCCTGTAGTTTAGAAAACAATAGACACAGATGGAAACACTACCAAAGGCGTGGTGTTTGCCAGAAAACCTCCAGGACTTTGCGGAATCAAAGTGGTTGGAGAGTCATGAAGTTCTGCCAATGCAACTCTCGTTCCTGCCGAAAAGTCCATCCAGAAAAAACCATGTTTCCCAAGCAGTTGCCACAGATCAAGATATCAAGTGGATGGGGCTGGTGTGGCTTCCCCAAGGCAGCAAATCCCCCAATGGGATGATTGGCTGGTTGTGAGAGACGCTCCAATTTCTAACCTATCGATCTACGACACGATCTGCTTGAAGGGGGTGATAAGAGGGAACCAGGTCATCTCCAGTTTTGGCAAGCTTTAGAAGTGCCTTCCTGCTGTCATGAATAGATCTAAAACTTTCGACCAGGGCTTCGAATGGCTATTT
Organism: Durusdinium trenchii; assembly: GCA_963970005.1. NCBI lineage: Eukaryota > Dinophyceae > Suessiales > Symbiodiniaceae > Durusdinium > Durusdinium trenchii. The sequence goes on from CAXAMN010006102.1 coordinate 273,306, forward strand.
TATACAATTTGATTATCATATTTCATTTGGTTTAGTTCGAGAGAGAAAGGATTCTTACACTTTTTCCCTTCATATTTGTTTCATTCTTGATTCCAGCCCTGCAGCTTTGAAGCTCAAAAGAACAGTGACTTCAGCCAGCGACGCGTCAGCGGTACCGAGGCGAGAACTTACCGCTGGGTCGCTGGTGGTCAAACGCGAGACACGCATCGGATTTCAGTACTATTCCTAGGTCTTTATAAGGAGTAAACAGTGGGAAATCAGCCACCAAATCATGGCTGTATGATGGACTGATCAAGTAGCATTTATTGATGTCTACTTGGAGTGGGTCGTGCGATGAGGGATGTTAAACATAAGAGTTGTTGTCAGGCATGAACAAGCCCAGAATGAGGGACACAATGAAGGAACAGAACAGTTCTAGTGAAACGAGGCAAGAGACCTGGGAAGATCAATGAACCGGAGGTTCCAACCAATAAAGTACCATAAATTCTATAGATATTGACCGACAAAAAATAGAGTTTGGTCAATAATCAATCGGGATGCAGTACACTCCAGGCCCTGGCAAATGAACATTGTAAATTCCAAAATCCCACGATCAAGAAGACACTCATTTACCAACAAGAGAATTTTCATCACCAGATAAAGTGAAGCTACCTGATTTACCTGCAACAGCACAGGGCTATAGTAAGAACAAGGACGATGCTGATGGCCCATGGGTTTGTTGGGCAAACACAGCCCTTCTTTTGGAGGTGAGCGATGTTCCTGGTGAACTGGCCAGGGATCTCATCCGCAAATGGTGTTGAGTGAAGTGAAGAACTCCTTTTTGGCGTCAAAGTGTCAAACGTTTTTTTATTTTCCAGGGACGAGTTGACTGCAGCATCTCAAAGATCCACAGACATTTTTTGAGACCCAATGGTTATGGCGACGTCTTGCCAGAGTTTCCTTGAGGTTCTTCGATGTGTTGGGCTACCTGGGCCTCAGCAACAAGAATGCGAAGATCTTGTTCTTGGGACCCTTGGGACGGGAGAAGTCACAACAGTTTTCTTCAATCAGAAATCACAGCCCGACTTGCAAAATTTGCAGTCGTCAGAAGGCCGAAGCAACATGACAACCATGACAATTGATAAGCTATTTTATGTACATATATATATACATACATACATACAAACATACATACACATACATACATACACATACATACACACACACACATACATACATACACATACATACATACACATACATACATACATACATACACATACATACATACATACACATACATACATACACATACATACATACACATACATACATACATACATACACACACATACATACATACATACATACACATACATACATACATACATACATACACATACATACACATACATACATACATACATACACATACATACATACATACATACACATACATACATACACATACATACA
>CAXAMN010006102.1:285021-309382 GCA_963970005.1 Durusdinium trenchii
TACCTACATACCTACATACCTACATACCTAACATACATGCATACATGCATACATGCATACATACACATCTGGCCGCGCCGATTATCGTCCGGTGTTTTTTACAAAATTGCTCTGGCACTGTGGTAAATTCGGACATTTTTCTTTTGATTTTGGTGTCAAAAATGTGAACCAATTTTCAACACGTCGACAACCTTACAGCATTTGAGGCCAAAAACGATCGATATTCGCTCACACGGTTTTTCTTCTAACAGCCGGCACAAGGTTTGTCCAGTCTTTTCCATGTGTGGAACAAGCATACAGCCATAAAACTGGATTGGCACGCCCATTGATCTTTGATCGCAATGAGCTCGGAATTCCATTCTTTATAATGGCCCAAAAGGAATCGATGCCACCTAACGTAGCTTCAACTATATTATATGTGTCATTGCATATAACATAGAATCACGTGTATAAGTTATTGCATAGAATTTCTAACCTAGCATCAAGTCCATATGTCAGTACATATGAACGTTAATGCCCCACCCCCATCCCATCCCGACACCCATCTCCAACGTAGCATCAAGTCTATGTGTTAGTGCATACGAACGTTAATGCCCCACACCCCAACCCATCCCGACATTGATGAAATTGCGTTTTCGTGGGACGGTAAATAGCGCGCCAGCATAAACATATGCATATGTATATATATATAAATACATATATACATGTACACAAACATATACACACATATATATATATACATTTATTTTCCTACTTAATCTATGCATGGGTATGGCTCAACCCATGAACTGAGCATCCTGGGCATCCCAAAAAAAGACCGAGGCATGGGCTACACAGAAGCCTTCCAGTGGCTCTCGAGCTTCTTGAAGTGAGGCACCTTTGAGGCTTATACAATGTATTGATAATTTGTACAATATATTACATATTTTTCATGATTGTTCACTCCAATTGAGCCCAATTTGCCCACGGGCATCCAACAAATTGCCCAACCAATGTGGCTATGGTCATTTGTGGAAGTTTTACTGGGCACTGCACGACGTCACACCATGTCTTGCCTGCGATAGGCTCGCCTCTGAGTGGCAGAAATGTCTGGGTTGAGGTGCCGTCCAAGGGTAAAGGCACGTCAGTCTCCAAGTCTTGGAGCTTGCCGTGGGGATCATTGCTGTTTCAGAAGTTTCACACATCATATTATGTGTATCAGGAGATATCAATCATATTCAATAATTATCAATATCTCCTGGGTGAAGTCAGGTATCATACCAGCCCTTTTCCATCGAGGGGATTCCCTGTGCCCTTAGTGGGCGCACATTTTGGACCGCTCAGAGCCGGCAGAAAGCTGGAAACCCCTTGGCGGCCTCGGCCCATAATTCGGTAGAGTGGAGGTCGTCAGAATTCCACCTGCTACGACCGTGAAGATGCACTGAGGGCACCCTGAAACACAAACTACCCATCTAAGTCATTGAAGGTATGAGATATTTTGGTGAGTTGGCATTGAAGAAATGGTATTCATCCACAAAATAAACATACGCACATGTTTGATTCAGATTTTGCGAGCTAGATTTTCGAAGTATTTTCCTGCAGATTTGCATCTGCACAGGCGTGCTTTACCTGGACAGTTTGGTGAAACCAAAAAGTTACCGCCGCTCCAAGGGGGTCCAAATCATTGATTCAAATGCTTGGTGTCAGCGTCCTTGAGCCGTGGTTTTTGCTCGCCCGCTCTTGTGGCTCTTCCCATTGGCCTTTACATGATAAGTTTCCAATCTGACCTGTGATGGTCGGTTCCATTTTCCATTTTCCCACAGCAGTGCGAAGAATGAAGAGATTTGGCTGCTGATACTCCACCAAGCTAGGCGAGTGCACCTGTGCAAACCCTTACATTAAGACCTTTTTCAAATGACCCCAGTTGTAACCAGTGAACCAGTCTCTGATGTCTTGTGTTCCAACCCGCCCGGATAGGGATAGGGCTTGATTTATGTGCCGACCAATGTGTCAGTCGTTTTAAGTTGCTGTGAGCCAGTTGCTTAGATGGCCAGAGGCTGCAGCTTCTTGGGGAGTGTCTTGTACCTGGATGAGCTGTTTCACTTGTCAAAAGAAACCTTGAACCTTGTGAAAGCATGTCATGCACGACTAAGATTGCAGTACCTATTTGGTTTCAATCAAGCCTCCTAGCAGCCCTAGCATGTCTGCTTTGGAGCTGCTGGCATTTGAGTTTCAGGCCTGCCCAAAATGTCATCAGGCACACCGGGGTGAGAAAGCAACTCTGAAGTGCTGGAAAAAGCCTACAAGTGTGGGAATCATTGGGTCAGGATTTACGCTCTTCAACTTCAGGCTTCTCGACCCCACAGATTTTTTTTGGCAATCCTGGTATGGAACTCTCCGACTTTAATTTTGCCCATATTAGAAGTTGTTCTTTTGCATGCGAAGAAGCTGTGGCCAGGTATGTTCGGTGAACTTGCAGGTCTCAACGAGGCGAGCAAGGGTTCTGGACCGGTGGCAAAATATGTACATATATATATATAATAGATTATATGATATGTGCAAATGCATATGTACTTTTTGATCCATATCCATATTTGCATCCAGACCTTCATATGTAATGTATATACTCTAAGAGACTAATCTGATATGATATGATGTGATGTGATGTGATATGATGTAATGTAATATAATATAATATGATATAATATGATACGTAATAGCATAATATGATACAATATAGTATAATATGAAATAAGATAGCATAACATAATATAACATAATATAACATAATATAATATGATATGATATGATATAATGAAATTTAACATAACATAATATAATATAATACAATATAATATGATATGATATGATATGAAATGATATGATATAATATGATATGATATGATATAATATAATTCAATATAAGACAATATAATATAATATGATATAATATAATATAATATAATATAATATAAATAATATAATATAATATAATATAATATAATATAATACAATACAATACAATGTAATGTAATGTGATATGATATGATATGATATGATATAATATGATAACACAATATGATGTAATATAAAACAATATGATATGATATAATATGATACGATATAGTATGATATGATACGAACCTACGTCTATGTCCAAATATGATCGGTACGTACGGTTTCCAACAAAGCTGAACAGCTGAGACTTTGCAAAGCTCTAAGATGTTTGGATTAATACAAAATCCCCACAAAGATAGAAGTGGCTCAAGTGTGAATTGTTACTATTTTAGTCGGAATTTGGGAATTTTCTCTTCAATCTTTTCTATTTCATTGATACAGCTATTTTATATAGATGCATAGATATAGTATCCAATAATCTAATGATCTACAACATTTTCGGAGGATTCTCCACACAGGGGCGCATGCTGAATCCTGGCGCCAGGATCGCTTTGTTTACGTGCAGGCGCTGCTGATTGGGAGGACCAGAGAACGCAGACCGACTCACACACTGGACGGGTTTTGTATGTATATATTTCATAGACATTAAATATGAATGCATGATATACTAATGTAATATACATACAACATACATATATAATACAATATATGTATATGATACAGTCCCTCTCTCTATGTATACACTATGTAAGTTGATGAAACCCAAAGCACTTGCGCAACTCCATGAACTTACAGTCCGCCAGGACTGTTCGGGTCTGCACAGCCGGCGCAGCCGTTTATGAAGGCAACATGGGTTTCCCGCAGCTTTTTGGTTTGGCGAAATCGGATGGAAGATAGCCTGGCAATGATCCTGGAGATTATGGGGAAGTTTCAATGATTTCAATGTGACTTGAAAGTATGAAAGTAATTGCCATAGTCCAGAACATTGAAAGGTTGCAACTTCATACCTTCTTTCTGACCAAAGTTCCAACAGTGCGAAATCCCTTTGGAACCTTGCTTGCTTGTGCCTGGTCCTTCTCTGGATATAATATGATCTGATTGGCAGACTGCAGCCAAGGTTTGTTTCACAGCTGTTCACAAGACCAGAGTAGTGTGAACCTCGGGTTTTGCTCTTCTGCATCCTAGGGATATCTCTCCGTCATGTCTTACATAATTTGAAGTTCGCAAATCTCTGGCAACTGTTCACCCTATGCAGGACCCCAGGTTGCCAGTTGCCAACTGAGGTAGCATCGTATTGCAAGATGTGCGAGAGCAGAAGAACGGCCAGAACAGTGGAGAGGCCACCCTTGCCGCTCAGGGGGTGTCTGATGGTGAGGCCCCTGTGTTTACCACCCCCGCGTAAGATTGGATATGGTGAGCTGGTTTCCACCGTTGACAAACCCCAAATCAGCTTGTCGGAGGCTCCCAAACTTGAACCCTCAACGAAATCATAAATGGAAATCATGAATGGAAAGATACTGACCTAAGCTTGGAGGTATTCTGAGCTGACATCTTTAGATTCCAATCAAGAGGAGCTGAAGAGTTTCTGTTCGCACATTGAAGCCGTGTCGGTCCTGACCAGTACCAACCTTGTCAGGTCATTCCAACTTTGATCATTGCTGGAAATGAAGTGGAGTCCTTGCAGGCGCCAATCTGATAGCCGTTTAGGTTTACACAGAGAATTGAGATGTAACAAATTTTTTAATTATGTTGAAGATGTTTCTTTATTTTGCAACCTGAAATCCACTACTTGGGGAATATTTGGGAACTGTTTCTCTCTTTTTTAAGCGGTTCCTGAAGGCAAATCGATTTGATGGATTCCTGGCATTTGATCAATGTTGGAAAATGTTGGAATACAATGCCATTGTGGGATGTCCGATACCCTCTGGCAATCAAACATGGCTTGCTGGAACCTACTTTATGGAGGTTTCTAGCTAGGAAAATCACTGATTTCTATGGTCCCTTTTCCAGCCAGCCATGTTTGATTACCAGAGGGTTAAACACCATTAAATCCCATTAAACCACCATTTTCCTATGGTTTTCCTATGGTTTTCCTATGGTTTTCCAGAGGGTATATATTCCTGGTTTTCTTCCAGGAATCCTGGATCGCAGCCAGGCATATAATGTGCCCGTGGAGTCGGAAACTCAGCCGGAAAGTGGCGTCGGATCGGTCCATCAGTGATACCTAGGGTGATTCGTTATTGAATGCTGGTGAAATGGGGTGAAATAGCCCAATGATATCAGGTAATCACTGAAAAAACACTGATCACCTACTAGTGGAGTGAAATGGAGATTGATCCAGTCAAGACTTTCGCAACCCAGCAGGATAGTGGCATCATTGTCAACCAACAGGGTACTTGGGAGGGAGATTCCAAAGTTGCCTGGAGAACACTTCCAAGTTCCTATCCCCAAGTTCCTTTCAGTGAGTGGATGGTACATGGAACTGGCTTCAAATCGACCTTCAAGAATCATTCCAAGTTTTGAGTTCTCGCCTGCACAGATGTTGTGATGTCAGGTGCGAACTCTTTGGTGGGGACCTTAGCCACTGGTGTAGGAAGTAAAGATCGATCCTGATGCAAACTGGTGATATGTGGTTACAATATGTTACAATTGAATGTCACCTCCCAACCTGAAGTTTGACTGTGGTATGGGCCAAACCTGTGCTTCACCGTTTTTTTTTGTGTTGTTTTGCGGCGATTTTTCTCAGACTGGTACAGATACTACAGGGCGACGCGTTGAAAACGACACTGCACCAGAGTTTCGCCGTGCCTAAAGGTGCGCCTGGCAGTGAGAGACTCCACATTAGTGAGCCCGCAGGGTAACTCAGATGCGCAGCAAACACAGTAGGACCACTTGGATATGCATCCCATGTAGTGAGTCGTAAAAGTGGATGTGTCAGTCAACTAGCGGTGATACGGGTAACAAGCTACACCAGACATCAACAGACATCAACATACCATGACCAGCCCGTGATCACCAAGGTTCCTGGTGGCCATGCCGGCCAGGCCATAGAGCCACAGGAGGCGATGTCCGAGTACACACAGGAGAGGGGTCAGCGTTTTTGGACTCGCAAGGAAGAGTTTCAGGAGATTTTCGGATCTCGAACACCATTTCAATAGCTATGTTTGTTTACCAGAGGGTATAAACCATCAAATCCCATAAAACCACTATAAAACACCATTAAATCACCATTTTCCTATGGTTTTTCCAAACAAAATTGAAAGGTGAGTATTCTGAAATTCTGGTATTTTAATGAGTTCCTGACCGCCGCTACAGAAAACATTTCTTGCGCCTATTGTGGCAATATTGCAAGTCATCCATTTGTCAACCATTTTTTGGAATACCCAGTTCTGTCCAGTCACTACTTTCCAACTGGTCTGGGTTGAAATATGTTGATATCATTGATATCCTTTTTCTTTGCTGCTTACACCGTACAAGCGGTCTGGCAGGACCGTGTCACCACGATGGATCCCAACCTCATCCCCAAGAAACAGCGGGAGGAGGTGCGGGTCAGGTGTGAAGCTTTGACACCGAATTGGGTTCGGATGAAATGAATGAAACACACATATGTACTTATATACATATACACACACATATATATATATACATATATATATACATACATATATATATATACACACATATATATATACATATTTAATTTCATATATGTATATAGACAAATAATTCAGCATATACATATATATATATATGCATTTTAGGTATCAGTATCGTTTCTTCACCTGGCAATCAAGCGGCTCTGCCTCCCTTTGGTTGGATTTTCCCCAGGCTGAAAGGTTGGCCAGAGAGATTGAAGCCGGCAGGCGACGCGGTGTTGGTTGAGGATTGGTTGAGGGGTTAATAGTGGATTACCCATAAATCACCATTTTCAATGGGTAAATCCACTATAATACATTGGGAGTCTCATCCAATTTTTTGAAATCCTATTGACCAACTAGATGGATGTGGAAGATTCTAGGCGGTTGCGAGACTGGGATGAACCCAAAGAAAGCGATTGAAAAGGCTTGGAATTCACCATCTCCTGGTCAAGAATTACAAGAATTGATGGAGGAAAGAAAAGGAAAGGAAATAAATCACTATGAGGATATGGAAGTTTCCTAAAATAGGGGTACCCCCAGTCATCATCCATTTATAGATGGATTTTCCATGAAATAAACCATCCAGCTATGGGGATACCCCATGACTATGGGAACCCCCATATTTCGCTGGTCATATCAGAGTCTGCGCTGATGTTCCTGCAGTAGTTGACAGCCAAATTGCAATTTTGCGCCGAAAAAGGGTGACCCGAACAGCGTCAACATGTAGACACAAGTGTCTCACGCTAGTCTCATATTCTCATGTTATATATATATACATAATATGTATAATGTGATATATACTCTGCATAGATCCTCATCTGAGTTGTACAATAAACGACAAGGTATAGTACAGTGACTGTGATCGTAAGAATCATACGTGTCGCAGATGCACTGACTGTGAAGAAACATGAAACTTCTCCTGGCTGTAGCTAGGGCATGTCGATCTCGCTTCAGGCACCCCGCTAGTGGTGGAGGCCCGGAGGGTTGAATGGAATTGTTAAGAGGTATCAACTGAACAGTGGCTGGTATGACATTGACTCTTTTCAAAGAGTACTATCGGCGTTGCATATTCTTAGAAGAGTTTTTACCCTATCAGCCTATCAACTTTCAGAATCACAACAGGTGCGACACTTGATCTTAAAGTCGGAGGACCACAAAGACGGGATGATCAGAATGACTACTGTATATTGTGACTGTTATTGTGATTGTTATGGAGAGCAATGTGAAGATTTCTCCTCTCAGCCATTGTTGAGCCGTTTATGGCAGGTGCGTTGGAGATGCCGCAGGCGTGGATTTTTTCGATCTGTTTTTTCCGGTGAGATACATTGGTGCTGGTTTGTTCCAGATGAACGTGATAGTGTAAGTGATACTATTCTTGAACTTAGTACGTATTGTCGCCCTACATTTTCCATCATAAATATTAGTCTTGTTTTCAAATTCCTTACTGTCGGAAATTCGAATTTCAAAATATTGGGAATACGGTCTTCATCCATGCATCCAGGTTTTAAATTCAGATGTCAGCTGTTATCCAAGATCCTCCTTTTTTTTTGGATTATGATTTTAATTTTAGCTTCTGGCCACATTGCAACAGCTACCATTCGGTTCACGATGTCAATGTGGACCTCATCCGCAAACCACAAGAGACATCAGAAGTCTCAGGATCAAGAGCCAATCCATCTGCATTTGTCTCGACCCCCCAATGATAACCCGGAGTGGACGGAGCGTCCGAAGTGAACTATCAGTTGAGTCAGAGTCTTAAAGGCATATACTCCATCCTAATCAGGAGGGCGTACCCCAACTTGGGCATCCCTAAACCCAACTCAACATGGGTTTGTTTGGAAATGGGGTAAGCCCAAAATCCAATTGTTGATCATTGTCTCATCAAAGCTGCAACTTTTGCTCTTCGGAACCCAAGAATGCAGGGGTCCCCATATTCGGAGGCAACCAGCAGTTCTCCCAAGCCTCTAAGCCTAGCGGGGTTGCCGCCTCCCGACATCGCAGGCTGTGGCAGAGCTACCAAGGTTGGGATGGAGTGGGGCCAGTCTGCATGCTGCAGGATCATTGGCAGATTTTCATGAGTTGATTTCAAGCTTTCGTAACTTCAATTGAGCTCCAGGGACTTTCGGTGCAAGTTAGTTCAAGAAATCAATCTATTCGTCAGATATTGTTGAAGATTGATTGCCAGGAATACTTGCAGTATCTTGCAGTTTTCTTCTGGTTTGGTTTTGCTCATGTGAGGAAGATAAAAGTACGGCAGAGACCGCGGACGCTGGAAATTGACATCCTACGCAACCCTTCTCCCTTCATTAGCGCTTGCCTCCTCTTGCGTTTCTGGATATGGATCTTCATATCTATCACTTGTTATATCACTTGTTATATATATATGTATAATATATATATATAGTGTTCTTTTGAATACACTTTTACATTTTACATACAATGGCTTTGTCGCATGTTCGTGACGATGATCCCAAGTGACTTCATATTTTTTGGGGCTTGAAACTTGGCACCACCGTTGCAGGCAGGACTTCGGTGGCCGTCCAGGTGGGTATGGGCCATGGCGATGGCGATTTCTGGGGTGAGAATGATGGATTTTTTTGGACCTTTTGGATGGAATGGGGATGGAATGGGGTACCTATTTTTGGACAAACCCGATGTGTTTTCTTTTTGCACTTCCAGATTGGGGGACGCTTCTCTGTTTTGACATTTGAATCCTGCTCTTTCCGGTTTTCTTGGACCTTGAGTCACTCCAAACAGGCGAAGTTATGCACTTTGGGGGCTAATTTACTCCTGCCCACCGCGTCAGGCAGATCTGATCTGTTGAGGGTCAAAACGGCCCGAAAGGTGCCCCCGGGCTCTGGAAATGGGGATCGGAAGAGCAGCCAACAAGGGCCATATTCTCGTAGAAATCATGAGTAACTGACATTAGTTGTATCCTATTTTCAGAGAAACCCACATAGATCTGGGATGAACTGGAACTGAAGGGGGAAAGTGGTGTGTGATGTGCCTGAATCGCATCAGCAGATAGTGATCGTTAGCTGGCATTGTCTGGACAGCAAATGATAGCAATCATTTCAGATCTATTTTTGGAGCTGGGAATGTGGGACTTGGATGTCATTCCTCTGACGTCACCAGGACGGCGCCTGGAGACAGGCCCGGCCGTTTACATGCCAATTTTGCTGACTTCCTTGTCGTCATCAGCATCTGTTTGCAAGGTCACAGATACCAACAACTGCCGGGGAGTTTATGATTTGCCCATCAAATTGTATCAAATTGTATGATATAGATGTAATACTAATGATGTTTCAAAATTTTGGCCCCTTGTCATTGCATTTGGGTTTGTCTCAAAAGCGTCTGGGTCTGTCTTAGAAAAAGGGTGTCCCAAAATCCAATGGTTAATCATGATTTTCCCCATGAAGACAAGCATAAACTTGGGGACTATTCCCTTTTTTTGGGACGATCCCGTATCAGATTGCTGATTATATAAAATATCCAATTCAATCTTGTGTATCGATACATACATGTGTGTGTATGTATATATATTATATGTATATACGCACATATATATATACACATTGTATACATATATATATATGCATATATACATATATATATACACATGTTGTATGTATGTGTATATATATATGTACAGTTTTATTACAAGTGTCCCTATGAACTGTCATACCCCTTGGGTGGCCCTTGGGTGGTGCTTCACAGCCCACATCGCAGCCTACGGCTGGTCGCGGTCTCAATGCCATGAATTTGGAGCTGCCGATGTGCGGGGTCCCAGTGGAACATCCCCAAATCCAAAGGGTTTTCAGACTTTGCTTCCAACAGAAATTGTGAAACATCATGCAATTCTTCCAATCTTAAAGCTTGCATTTGAGCTCTGTTTTGGAGTTTTGGAACGTCACTAACGTCTCCCCATGTTTGGACAAAGCATGACGTCTCGCCATATGGCGAGACGTCAATCCCTTGGGATTTCTCTGAAATTCATTGGAGGACGAGGAGGCGGATGTGGGACTAACACATGGAGCGATTCGAAAACAACGGAAGTGAAATAAGCCCCATCGACAGATCGAGTGTTATTCATGGGTGGTCGGAGACCTGGGCTTTTTGTTGGTTCTGAATAGCCATCTCTGAAGTTCAGGCGCGGTGTCAATCACGAAACGAGGCGGGTAATTCACCGAAGCCTTTCACAGTCAGTCAACATTGATAGTTGATTGTTTTTGACCTCGCCTGGGATGATGAAAATGATGATCCCAAATTCAATCAACATGATCGTCCCAGTCGATGATCTCTGATTCCACTGGGCAGGTCGCAACCAGACGTCGACACCAACAACGAGAATCAAGTCGTGGCCACAAAAGTTCCGGTTGCTGTTGTCCATGTCTGCCAAGGGTGACAAGAATCTGGGAAAACATCAGGTCAAGTGCACGTGAAACTGAATCAATTGCACACACACACACATCACATATCATATCACATATCACATATCACATATCACATATCACATATCACACTATCACCTATCACCTATCACATATCACACTATCACCTATTACCTATCACCTATCACATATCACATATCACATCACATCATATCATATCATATACCTCATATCATGAATCACATATCATATATCACATATCATATATCTTATATCATATCATATATCATATCATATCATATATCACATATCATATATCATATATCATATCATATCATATCATATCACATATCATATCATACATCATATCATATATCACATCACATCACGCACACACACATATATATATATACACATATCTGGGCATATTCCATATCTCACTGGGCCACTGTAGGGTTATATATGCACCACTTGCCAAACTTGAAGACTTTGAAGACTGAGGAAACAACCATGAAATTTGCTGGAGTGATATGATGAGGACTTGAAGAAATGATATCCCCAAGGATGTTGGAAGGGAATGGATGAAAAGGTCATTTGATGCTTTGGTCACTTCGCAACTTGGAGTCTGAGAAAATGAATTCTTTCACAGAGGTGCTTTAACAGAGGCTTGTCCACCAGATTCATCTAGTGTTCAGACCCATTAGATTCAGAACGGAAGTCTTGCATCAGTCTGCTCAATATGCCAAACAGCATTCCAAGTTCGGGCAGACATCCGGATTTCGAGCCTCTCACGCACATCTCCCCGAAAACTTGTGGGCCCTTATAGATCCAGTTCTAACATTTCTGAGTTTTAAGCCATTTTCATACATTTCATTCACAATCTAGTCCCAATCTTTGCATATCTCTGGCTCAAATCTACGGACATCTATGGATTCGAACTGGGTCGGGTCTCCTCTTTGTCCAAGCCGAGGTGACTGAGCGAGCCTTGCATCAGCTGAAGGAACTGCAAAATGTGCAAGGGCCAAGGGCTCAGATCCACCCGAATTTGGTGGATTTTTTGGGGGGATCCTCCATTTTGGAAAACTTCCATATGGAGCCAGCAATAAACTGAGATTTCAGCAGCAAACATGGGGATAGAACTTGGCTATCCCACCCGCGAGGTCATTGGCAGATTTCATTTCTTGAATTATCAACCATCATAACGGGGATAGGTGTAACAAGCAAGCATTCGTGATGCAACCAATAATATTATTAGGATAGCTTTTCCAACAAGAAGATAGTGGTGTAAAGAATAGCATTGATTCATGTTTTGGTTGGTTTCAGTCATCTTTCAAATACACCATATTATCTTAGTATATATAGATAATACACCATTATAATACACCATATTATAGTATAATAGTATAATACACCATTATATACTACCTGGGATGGTCCCAATTGACTTTGAGGCCGCATGGGACCATGGGAAGTCATGGGACCATGGGACGCTGAGGCCTGCTGCAACCCGCCAAGTCCTGTTGCGGCAACACTATCGTTGCTTGCGCCGGCCGCTTTTTTTTTGGGCTTGGACGGAGTCTTGGGGAGTCTAGCCGAACTCGCAGCTAATCATCTTAGGTTGGGTTAGCTGGTCATGATTTGTACTGAGTTGGAAGGTTCTTGTTCTTCGAAACCTGGCAGAGACCCAAACAGATTGCTGAACTACCACTCAGTGCTTTGTTGGAAGAGAAGGTGCAATGAATGTTGTGAAACCCAATAAAGAACCATCCCAGCAACCATTTGGGGTCATTTTACAATAAAACTTGATGCTTTATTCCTCAATTTGCCACATTTAAGCGAGATCCACCAGGCAAACCTGAAAAGGCTAAGATTGTACTGATCGGAAACGGAAGCCATATCCAAACAAATGTCCTGTACGTGATGAAGAACGACACCAACCTGATCTCTAACCCCATTCGAACAGTCATCTGAGGTTACGAGGCGTGGGACCGTGGGACGCGGCACCGCTCAAAAGCGGATGACAATGATACGGAAACATGAGACATGAGAGTCAGTTGTTTCATCCACTTTCATCCACTTTCATCCACATCTATCCATTTTCATTCATTTTCTAATTCAACTGCAACTCAATACGTACCCTAGTACACTATATTATTGCTCTTGCGGACTTTCAAAAGATCAAGCCATGAATTTGGAGACACTCCTGTGCATTTGTGGTTGACCCACCAGCCTTACCCCAGTGGCCTTCAAAATCCGAAATGGAAACCACCATGGTGAGATTCATCACACTGTGCTGTTGATATTTAAATTGATTTGCTGACAAAGGAGAACAAATAGATCCCAGAAAACCCATGAGCGGAAGGTAGCTTGGGACCTCAGATTCCAAATTTCCACTGTTTGGAGACTGCAAAAATGATCTCGGCAGGGAACTCCCCCGCTGGCGGCTCAGAAATGCTTGTGCTGTGGCTGGGAACTGCCAGTGCTGTGCATGCGTTCATGCTGAGATAGCTGAGGCCGGAAGAGGGTGCAAAGCGTCACTCTATGAAAGGCCAGGACTATAAAGAAATGCTGAGCAGGTTCTCTCAAAATTTGCAACCATCATTCAGAGCAAAACACGCAGATTGAATCATATTGAATATATAAGGTACCAAAACCACACAAAGGTAATGAGATATTGGAACATCTGACCACCCAGAGCCCAGAGCCTGAACATTTTCGATCTTGCTCCATTTCATGACATTTCTCATGACATTGACATAGAGTCCATAGAGTGCACAAAACGCGTACGTGTCCATTTCATGCAGCTTTTCACAGGTCTGCGGCCTTTGGGCCTGTTGTGACCACCCAGAGCTGGATGTGGTGACGCCATTTTGGGAACCGATGGACCAACCAGATATACGTCCCGTTTTGTTCGATGCCGCTTTTGGTGACCACATCTGGCCCCCCTGTTAGCCTTGAGATCCACAGGTGCAGGTTTGTTGATCAAAGCTTCCTCATTCATGCCCTGGTCAAGTGTTTTGAGTGTACTAGGCCCCATATCAAACTTGCGTGTTTTGTGCAAACACGTATTTTGGGTTGGACCTATAGTAAGAAATTATGAATAGAACTTTAATGAACTTTACGGACCTGTGAGCCTGTGAGCCAAACAATTGAACAAATAGGGCAGTTTGGTCATACAACCCATTTGTACCACATATGGGTTCTTCTGAAAATAGGGTGCCTCCACATGCACCCATCATTTTTCTAAGTAAAGTGAAATTTTCAGATATTAAATCCACAATTTCCAGTCACACCCAGTTAGTTCTTGGTGAAATAGCCCCATGACTTTCGTGAAATCCCAATTTTGATGATAAATCCACCTATATATATATACACGTAGATACATATATAGTAAAATCATTAGATCATGAGATCATCTTCATATTTCTCCTCATTTATCCCCACGATTTCCTCATGTCCTCCATGAGATGCTCGGTAACTCGTAACTCGCGCCTGTGAAAAAACCCAGGTTGGAGCCTGTACCCCGGGGCCGCGAGGTGCGGCTTTGATTCTGGGAGTCATTTTCAGTTTTCAGATGATTTCTTTCAGGAAGTCCAATAAGTCAATAAGGATCAATGAGGACCATTTGTTGACATCCGACATGTTGGACACTTGAATACCATTGAATACCTGGCTGGAGAGAGAGTTTCCAAGAGTTTCTAAGATGGAAGATCTTGAACCACTGTTTCCATGATGCGGAAAGGAGCCCATCATGGCAGGGCCAGTGGGCCTCTCAGGGACTCCAGGTGTTGGATATCGCATCTTAGTTGTGCAGAGGCTTGTTTTTGAAGGAATTTGGAGGTTTCCTGAAATAGGGGTACCCCCAAATCATCCAATTATAGATGGATTTTCCATTATAAATCATCCAGCTATGGGGATACCCCATGACTATGGAAACCCCCATTTGGTAGATGGCTTTTTTTCTGACAGCAGCAGCGTCAAAAGCAGAGTCCTTTTGGCTCCACCTCTTGAGGTAGTTCCTGGCCTGGCGACAGGCAGCCGACCTAGCTGGGATGGTGAATGTGCAGAATGTCATCTTCAAGATGGGAATTCTCCCACTGAAACACAGACTGAACTTTCCTGAACGGTTTGGCCTAGATGATTTTCTGATTTTTGGTGGACATGCAAAAGATCTGCTGGTTTCGATACAATGCATCCTGCAGCATATACTAGTTTTGTCAACATGTTTGACATGGACATGCATTTGATAATCATTGATATACATGATATAGATCTTGACATATCGTGCAGACACGTCCAAGAAATTTGTGGTGATTTCATGACAGCTGATTCATCCAGGGTCCAATGTGGCCGCAGCAGGAGACCAACTGGGTGCCGTTGTGCTTAATGGGGATGCTTGAAGAGTTGAGCAGGTAAAACATGGCTCAAGTGGAAGGGTAGGTCAGGTGCGATCCTCAAATATCTGACAGGAAAGGTGTCCAACTCAGAATTTTTGAAGGTCTTGGTGGTGTAGCACTGAATTGGGTCAGTCCTTTCTATTCCTGTGTCGGACAGCACTGCTCTCGCTGATTCTTCGTAGGGCTACACTGCGTGCGTACACACACTTGGAAACACCCCGAAGGGAGAGGATGAACGTGTCATGTCATGTTGTGTCATGTTATGTGATCATGTCATGTCGGCATGGGTGGTTTATGGCTTAGCCACCTGGCCATATTCGACATTTGAAAATCGCAGGTACGTTTTCAGCCCTCATCATTGGCCTCTTCATTGGCCATCCAACGATGATGAGAGGGATGGCCCCCTGCTGGTACCCTTTGGTTCAGGGTTTTTCTCTCACACACACATGTGCTGTTTCCCATGGTGTTGTGTTGTGACATGGAACGTGGTGCTCAAATGTCTGTGATGTTGTGTTGCTTTCTTCAACATAAAAACCAAGGAAGTTTCACGGCGTTCAGCTCAAGTTCCATTGAAGAAGGCTGACAAAAGCAAACCACTGCATCAGAGTTTCCGGCTGTTCGGCAAGCAACCAACGACCGACAAAAAGGTTGATAACGGCAAGGTGCTGCTTTGCCTCAGTACTGGGTTGTGACATGGAACGTGGTGCTCAAATTTGTCGTGATGGGTCGTGGATGTTACCCAATAGCCCCTGCTGATACCCTTTGGTTCAGGGTTTTTCACACAGCAAGCCGCTGGGGTACGATTTTACGAGCCAGTAAAGTCGTCCTCAATGTTGTGTGCTGTTTCCCATGGTGTTGTGTTGTGACATGGAAAGTGGTGCGCACATGTCTGTGATGTTGTGTTGCTTTCTTCAACATAAAACCAAGGAAGTTTCACGGCGTTCAGCTCAAGTTCCACTGAAAAAGGCTGACAAAAGCAAACCACTGCATCAGAGTTTCTGGCTGTTCAGCAAGCAACCAGCGACCGACAAAGAGGCTGGTAACGGCATGGTGCTGTTTGTCTCAGTGCTTGGTTGTGACATGATTGCTAGATTTGCTAGGCACACATGAATTATGGATGACACGTTGAAATCTGGGGATGAAAAATCTCTATACTGGAGATTCTGCTTCTGCTGGAAATTTCTGAAAGGAAAGTTCTGGATGCTTGTGCGGAACCATCTTCTGGCAACATAATGTCTGGGAAATTCTGAAGTAATCTGGTATCCCCGGTGGACGCACCACCAAGCTTCCCTGGCACTTTATCAGAGATCCGGGCGCATGAAAGACACACTTGGAAACACCCCGAAGGGAGAGGACGAAATGAGATGAAATGAAATCGTGTCATGTCATGTTATGTCATGTCATGTGATCATGTCATGTCGGCATGGGTGGTTTATGGCTTAGCCACCTGGCCATATTCGACATTTGAAAATCGCAGGTACGTTTTCAGCCCTCATCATTGGCCTCTTCATTGGCCATCCAACGATGATGAGAGGGATGGCCCCCTGCTGGTACCCTTTGGTTCAGGGTTTTTCTGTCACACACACAGCAAGCCGCTGGGGCACGATTTTACGAACAAGAAAATTGGCCTCCATGTTGTGTGCTGTTTCCCATGGTGTTGTGTTGTGACATGGAACGTGGTGCTCAAATGTCTGTGATGTTGTGTTGCTTTCTTCAACATAAAACCAAGGAAGTTTCACGGCGTTCAGCTCAAGTTCCACTGAAGAAGGCTGACAAAAGCAAACCACTGCATCAGAGTTTCCGGCTGTTTGGCAAGCAACCAACGACCGACAAAAAGGTTGATAACGGCAAAGTGCTGCTTTGCCTCAGTACTGGGTTGTGACATGGAACGTGGTGCTCAAATTTGTCGTGGTGGGTCATGGATGTCACCCGATAGCCCCTGCTGATACCCTTTGGCAGGGTTTTTCACACACACACACATCACCGGTTTAGGTCACACACACACACATCAGCGGTTTAGGTTTTTGTTTGAAGTTTGGCGTCTGGAGCCTTCTTAACCAGCTTAGTTTGAAGGAACATGTCCAGACACATCTGCCGCAGTGAGAGTTGAGTGGACGCACCACAGGCCTGTACATTATTGATTTCAGGACATCCCCTGAATGTGTGAGCCAACAGTGTGCCAAACTCTGACAAGATGTGCGCTAGGATGGGGCAAGAATGTCGACATGGTGGCTTTAACGAAAAGCAGGGCTGCTCGGAACTTCTTTTGGAAAATGGTTGGCTGTCAAGAAATTCTGGTCCCACCGAGGCATCAACTCGTTGAACTTGGAGCCGGGCCAACCCAAGCAGCAAAATGACGCCGCCGGGGTCTCAGCTCCCAGCAGCTCCAAACAGTTCCCTTTGCTGCGAAATTGTGTCGAGCGTAGTTTTTGTTGGGTTCCAGCTATGGTTATGGTTCCCAAATATTGAATCATTTCAACATAGCAAATCAAGAAAACATCAGCCCTCGGTCCAATCAGATCCAATTCTCCTCAGCCACCTCCGATTGAAACCCCCGGAATGGACCATCAGACTGCCTGCAGTTGCAGCTACTTCATATGCCTGACGAAGAGCCCATCGGCGCCGAGCGGTCGGACACCTCGGTCGAACCAGGTAACAGGTGATGAAGCAACACATGGAGAAACCAATAGTTTCAGACAATTTCGAATGGGTTTCCTATTGAAAAAACATGTAATAAAGATATAAAGATGAACAGATGGGTTATCAAAGTAAACATCAGACAATTGGATGAGTTTCCCTATGAAAAATGAAGGCAAAATGATGAGTGTAGCATTTTGGGTCGGTTCACGAGGTCTGATACGCCAGAATCGCAGATGATGCCAGTTTTCCACCCAAAGGCGCCGGAGGACCCTGGCATTTTCTGGCGGTTTGTGTTCCTGAAATCAATGGGAAAATGTGTGAAATCATCTTCCAAGCTCTTCTCCAGTTCCAGGGGAGTGCCGTTCGAGTCTGGCGACAGATGGATCTGGATGTCCGCACGTCCAACTGCACAGTTTTCCCGGCTTTGATCCCCCCAGGAGCAAATGGAGATGCTACAGGAGTAGCTGGTCAGCAGTGAAGCTACGAAAACATCTGGGCCGTTGATATATCGAGAATGGGTCAGCTTTGTAATGATTGTCATGATTCATTTGTATCCCTGTCCCTAGGAAGGGAACATTGTAACATCAAACTTGCACCATGCTTCAGCTTTTGTCCGGACTTGGGATGTCGTGTGGCCTCACAACTCGGCGTTTGTGACGGTCACTTTTTTGCACCTCTGACCTCTTGCAACTATTTGTTGGACTTGTTGGACTATCCTTTTTCGGAGATCTGGTTTCACCCTTCATGTGAAGTGCCCTGCTAAGGCAGCAACAGCAACTGCAGCAGCAGATGCAACAGCAGCAGCAACAACAGCAGCAGCTGCAGCAGCAGATGCAGCAGCAACAGCAGTTGCAACAACAACAGCTGTTACAAATGCAACAACTTTCCCCACAACAACTGCAGCAGTTGCAGATGCAGCTGCAACAACAGATACCCATGCAGTGGGGAAGCTAAGTGGAGCGGGTCAAAATTGACTTGGAAAGGAACCAGAACATTGAAAAAATCAAGTGGGTGAACAGAGACCATACCCAGCAATGTCATTGTTGGAAAGGTAAATAGATTCAAGGTCTTGCCTTTTTGATTGTTTCCCCTGCCATTTTTTCGGTAAGCTGCAAAAAAGGAGCTATATAATTACCACAAAAGGATCTAGTTGCCACAACTTGGCAACCTGAAGGTCTTGGTACCCTTGGCACTGACTATTGGAAATTCCCATGGCTAGCAATGTAGCTGCTTCGCAGTCTCAGGAACCAAACTTCATGCAACAACCAGACGCAGAACGATCAGCCTTTGCAGCGAATGCTCTTAAATGTGTGGCATCCCAGTCTGAGATCAACAAACGACACGTAAAGATAAACACGATCTCCAACAGAAAGGGACAATTTCGTGACATTTGATGAGGATTGAAGGTTTCCCGAGTTATGAAGACACTGGCGAAGATGAAACTTTCTTTGGGTGCCCGGGCACGAAAAGCACTTTTGGATCAACCTTTGCTACCTTTGCCTCTGGCAAGGCCTCTGCTACGGCCAGTTACATGGCACAAACGGAGGTGGACTGATGTAGACCCTGGAGGGATCTCCCAAAACTGAGTGGGGATGAGTGGTTTGCGGATTTGGGCCCCGGGTGTTGAATGGCCCCAGGTGTTGAATGAAGGGTGAGTGTTTTTCCCCCAAACTGTTTTACCGTTGGGGTTCCCCATTCTCTTTTGAGAGGTGTCCGCCTCTTTCCAGGTGGTGGTGTCCGGCTCTCCGGATGTCTGTCTTCACTTGTCTACCAAATCACAGTTGTATCAGTCTGGCTGGTGGTGCCCCGCTCTTTGGATGTTTTTCTTCACTTGTCTCCCAGTCTGACTGGTGGTGTGCGGCTCTTTGGATGTTTGTTTTCAGTTGTCTCGTAGTTCATATTTGTCTCCCTGGTGGTGTCAGGCTCTTTGGATTTCCGTCTTCACTTGTCTCCCTTCATTTGTCTCCCACGCTGTCTAGTGGATGTCATTTGTGTGCTTTCACTTGTCTTTCATCATGTGTCTCTGGCCACGTGTCTCCCAATTTATCTGTCTCCCAATTAATTTGTCTCCAATCATAGGTCTGCCTTTGTGGTGATGTCCGCTTCTTTCGCCTGTTTGCCTTTTCGTGTCTTCATTTGTTGTCCCGTACTTCATCCGTCTCCGAAGTCATTTGTCTCCAATCCTATGTCTGCCTTAGTGGCGGTGTCCTGTTCTAGTTTGATCATGATTTGATTCTTGTTTCGTGCATGTATCTTCTCTTTCCTCCCTTTGGGTCTTCTTGTCGTCCCTAGATGAAATCATGTTTCACGATCGTTTTATGCGTTTTGAGACTCGTCTCCCACTTGTCTCCTACCTTGTCTCCCCCTTATTGTCTGAGATACAAATGCCGTGGCAAAAAATCTAAACCGTGTGACCGTGTGGCATCAGAAAATGTTGTGTGTCTTTCATGGCGTTCTCAATTACAATGGATCAACATTTGCCAGCATCAGGAGCTAGTATGACCAGAAACATGCATGCAGACGCTGCAATGGGGGCCTGGCAATTCACTGTTTGGGGTGACTCCGCTGCAGGTGGATCGGAGGCACGAGCCCAGAGATCGGGAACCCGTGGAACGAGATGGTCTCAAAACTTTGGAAGCTCCACATTCCATGGTTTCAAAACCAGGAAAATCTCCAGTAATTTGTGAATTTTGAGACCCATCATCATATCATCATATCAATCGAATCATATCCCATTTTTTGGTGACAGTTTGCGACATCATTGTGGCCCCTGGGTTCAGGAAGGCGGCTGGATCCTTGGAAGGTCGCAAAGATGGTACACCAAGCACTCCGTGGGGATGCCATGTTCAACAGGTAGACGGTACAGGATCCGACAGAATTATGGAAAAAAGGTTAGAATTGACAGGCGACGCCTGTCTATCACCGGAACAGTTCTAGACTTTTTTTCCATATGTTTTTTTCCATAATTAGTGTTTTTTTCCATAATTCTGTCGGCTGGAACACGTCCATCGACTTGCAGTTCGAATGCATTTTAAGGGAGAATATTGAATTATGGAAAATATGCATCTGTCTAAAAATCAAGTATACCGCATACCCAAAGCAATTTTCAGACCGATTTCAGCCTAGTGCCATTGGTTTCGATCAATTGTCCAACCTATTTCAGCATGTCTCCATTGGTTTCAGCAGTTGTCCAACCATGATATGGCCAACAGGTGGACCCCGAAAGATTATATAATTATGGAACAAATAATTATGGAAAAACCGGGTTAATTTGCTCCAACCCCCTGATTACGCAGGAAAACACAATTATGGAAAATCCTGGGCCCCCTCCAAGAATTATGGGAAAAAAAGGTTAAGATCACATCCGGCAAATGTTGAACCCTTATGAGGAAACGCTAATTATGGAAAAAACAGAGACAGGTACCGTCTGTCTAAGTTAGACTTTTTTCCTCCATAATTCTGTCGGGTGCCATAGACTGATTGTTTGATGTATGGGGGTGTCTGAAAATGAGGAAAATGAAGATCATTTGTTGGAATTGGGGGTACCCTGCTTTCAAAATAATTCCAAAGACTTAAAGATGGCTGGTGGAGACTGATGGTGTTGCTCGGAAGCCAAGGTCTTCCCTTGGCCAACCCCTGCAGCCTGGACAGCAGCCCAGCAGGTGCCAAATTGAGGGGATCATGGGCCATAGACCTTGCTTTCGAGGTGTGATTCTTCCCCATATCCTTCGACATGGAAACATGAGCTTTAAACATCTTTAAGCTAGGAAGGACGCTGCCTGGTGTCATCAAGATGGAATGGCAGGCCAGAAGAGGGAAAGCAGCGCCGTGCCAGCAAGGCTGAACCGGACGTGGCTTTGGGACTGTGGAACCAACATTTTCCTCCATTGTATCCCAAAGATGATGTGATTTATTAAAATTTATGCACTGGAGTGTAGCCAGGATAGATTTTGGAGATTATAGGATGATATCGGAGAGCCATGGATAGCCCTTGCGTCCATGACGGCAGGAGCTGGCAACGCCTGTCTCATTGTCGGAGGAGCTGCCACAGCTCTTAAAGGTTGGTTGGTTGACCCCAGTGGAACAGTGAATGGGCCAGGTCGTTTGAAGTGGTGGGATCGATTTCATAAAAGATGATGAAAGATGATGAAAGATGATGAAAGGAACAGCTGTTTAGGATTCGACTTGGTCAACTGATTTTGCGACTAAGCCACTGAGCTGCTTAGCATCAGTCTTGTAAACTGTAAACGCAGGTGATTCTCTTGGCCAAAGCAGTTTTGGATTTAGAGTATGACAAGATACCCTCTGAGCATCGGACGTAGCAGTGGATTTCTCCCATTCTTCATATAGGAAATCCTTTGCAAAATTGACATTTTATTGGAAGGTCTTACAGATCCAGCCTGGCAGATTAGTGGAGGGTTGTCGGTCGCCTAGGTCGGCAGAGAGGAGGAGGATGCTGGGATGGGCCTATGCTTGGATGGTTTTTCGAGATATGTTTTTGTGCTAAATGCCAAAGTCAAGGCACTTTCAAGATCTTTAAGAATTGATTTTGAAGATCATCGAAGGTTCAATGCTGCTGAGAGAAGATTGCCACAGTTGACCTGTGGGAAAATGATGAAAACTGCCATGTCAAGTACGACAATCAACCTTTATCCCCTGGCAGGCAAGGGAGCAGTTGGCACCCCAGTGGCATCCTTCATATCAAACCCCTCAAGCGATGGAATATGCCTCGATATGCTGAAATGACGTTGTTCGGAACAATGGTCTCGGCTTATCTTGGTGCTTCGGGGCCTTCAACAAGGTCTTCCAAACATTGGATACCGATGGTTGTTTTGGCGGGAAAATGACGCCGAGGCCAATGAGAGAAGGGACTTCTTCCACAGGCAATGGAAACTGCACGCTTAAGAGTCACGAGCCAATGCCCCCGGATATAGGATCATAGGACTACCTTTCTTGCGTTCAAAACCAGATGAAAACACAGATCCAGAATTGCAAATCCATTTAATTCTATATGAAAGATCTATCGAGCTATGGCTACGGCATGGCTCAACGGCCACCGGGACTGCAGCACCATTTTTTTTTGGCTTTGTTGGGTCAGGACGAATACGCCAAGCAACGATGAAGGTGCGTGGTTGGCGATAGACGAACGGGACAAGTGTGTTGAACTACAGCCAGCATTTTTGGATAGACCGTGAAAGCAAACCGGTACTCGAGATAATTTATAATACATATAATTCGTGTATATATAAATATATATCTTATATGTATAAAGACATACATATATTTATATACGTGTATATGCATGTGATATACATATATATATAGATACATTTCTTTACATTGGTGTTCCTTAATCATATAATATGCTTGATATTTCTTTACATGTCAGTTCCCCAAAAATGAAAAAACAACACCAGGGAGGATGCCCCCCCTGGGAACGAGGCGAACCAGCTGGGCTTCCGTTGCAGAGGAGCGTGGAGCACCGTCGGGATGCCTGGTTTCTTTCTCGTCACGAGCGAAAATAGCTGGATGGATGGTTCATTTCATGGGACCATCCATCAAAATTCATGATCCATTAAAATTCATGGTCCATTTTATCCCTATCTATAAATAGATGATAACTGGGGGTAGCTCCATGAAATGGACACCTCCCTATCCTGTGAGCTGATGAGTTGTCAGTGCTCAATCCTCCCCAGTGAGCTTCGCTTTCCAGGATCGGAACTTCCAGTCGATCAGGAACAAGGATCGAATTCCTGAAATGGCAAAAGGGAGTTTGGGAAGGTAGCTGTGGGTCGGACTTGACTAGATCTACATCTAACCCTCCAATACATTCTAATACGATCTAGTTTTTTTGGATGCAAATCTACTCTTCATCCAACTTCTCTGAATCTGAAGCACGTAAAAAAGGACTAGGGTCCAGGTTTCACTTAATTATCTGATAACATTGCCATTGTGATGTTGCTTCGGAATGAGTTGGTCATGAGCCAGAGCACTGCCCAACTGTTTCGTCAAGAGAAAGCGCCTTCAATGCGATGATCAGAGATATGAATACGTGTTGGCTTTGGATCAAAATCTGTTTTTTTAGGTTTACACCAAAAATACAAAGCTGGTTAATGGATGTTAATGGATGTTCATCCCCCCCAAGTATCTCCAAATATGCCATCCATCGTGCCCAAATCCTGTCAGGACCCTTGAAGCCAGGCCTCATGAAGCGAGAGGAGCTGTGTCTACAGGCAACCTCCGCCCTAGATCTGGCATTTTTGCCCCAGTAGTTTGAGGCTGTTTGAAACATAACTACCAGTAGAATCTAGTAGAAGCACTCGAATAATCTACAAAAAGGACGTGCCGTGTATGTGTATATACATATATACATACATATATACATATATACATATATACATATTTACACATTTACACA
>CAXAMN010006113.1:0-42260 GCA_963970005.1 Durusdinium trenchii
GTGGTTCCCGCTGCCTTTTGATAGTCGTACAAAATCTGCATGGCTCTCTGTTCGGATTCCAGCTGAAGATCAGTGGCAGCTGTGCCTCCGCGCTCTGCTTGCTCTTGATCACTGACAATATCAATTTCTGCCATGGCTTGTGGGCGCTCTTGCGCTGAGCCAGGGCAGTCAGGTGGCGTCTCTGGGTTTCTGCAAGCTGGGGTCTCCTGCCTTTGAGCGCTTCGACTGGCTAGATCATTTAGCGTGGCCGCGGTTGCGCATGTTCTGGAACGCTGTCGAGCGGTTGCCTGGATGTTGAGGCAGGTGATTTGCGTGACTTCTTTGGTTGTGCTCGCCCAGTATGAGCCTTAGGTCCTGGTCTTCGCTTGATTGGGGACTCGGAGAAGTGCGATCCGGGGCTATCACTGGGATGGACGTGCAACAGGAGAAACAGGACGATTGCTAAGGCAATCACCCACTTCTGTGGAAGAGCTGCTGGCACTATCATTATCTTCCATGTGGGCATCATCGTCCTCTGGTTGCTCTGTGCTCGGGATAGTGGGCGACTCAGATGGGGAGCTGTGGACCAGGATGACGTCTTGTGTGGCTTCCTCAGCCATTGCATCATCTGTCTCTGCAGGAGAGGATGGCATATGTCCTTCTTCAGCTTCATGTTCCTCGTTGTCTGGGTCGCGATCAGAAACAGAGAGGATATCAGACGGCAGACTTTGCTGAGGCCAGTAGCAGCCATGCACTAAAAGCCTGGTCGCGATGGCAGGATAAGATCAGAGCCTATGGCATCCAAGACCGGCTGCGCTCTCCATGCATCATAGAAGTACACACGGTGCAGAGTTCGAAGCATAATCCTGTGCACTACGCTGCTCGCGCATGCTCGGCGTCGGTTGATAGCGTAGGGAGCTTCCTACGCTGCATTGTCGCCCTGGGCCCGAGCTGTTGTGGAGGAGTCGCCAGTGTTCTGGCTGCTGCCCATCTGTTATGACCAGCCACTCTGGCTCCATCGAGGCATCTGCTGCATATCCATAGACGAGGTCATGCAAGACAGTGCCACCAAGCAGGTAGGGCCCTTCGACGAGGCTGTTAATTTCCGCTTTGGTTAGATGCGTAATTGTAGCTAAGACGAGGCGAAAGCGCCTAACCTTACCGTGATGGTGTTCTACGAGACAGACCGGCAGGGGGCCACACCACATAGGGTGAGGCAGGAGCGCCTGTTGGAAAAAGGTCGTGGCCTGCTCAACTTGTGTGACTGTAAGGTCCAGGGAGCCTACGATGTTGGGCTCTTTGTTGCTGTCATAGGTATGTATCGTCTGGACACCATGCAGAAGGGCTGCTAGGACTTGCAGGGCCCCAGGCATCCCTTGCACATTTAATGGACATGCCAGGATGGCAAGGTCGGTGGCTCGGCTGTATGCTACATTCGCTCGTGTGAGCACTCCTGGTCACAGTCTAGGTTGCGTCCTTCGCCACTGAGAAAGGTTGAATCCCCATGAATGACGATGCAATGCTTGGCCGTGGCGCCTGCTACCTTGACTGCAGTCTCTGCATTCGCCTTCTTACCGGCAATGGAGAAATAATTGCGTGGATTCGTGGCCCCTTCTCGGGTGGTTGTGAGGGCCAAGATGTCATCAGCTTCAGAGCCTGCTCTGGTAAGTTGGTCTTCAATATGCTGATACACCCGAACTGTGGGGTCATTGTTGGGATTTTGTTTTGCTTGCACATTGGGCGATGCATGGCACCAGTGGATGAATCGTAAGCCTGAGGCAATCTTGTGATCCTCTCAAATGGAGGTGGTACCTATTTGCCAGGTGTCCCCCATTCGGCTGCACAACATGGGATACTGAATACCTATCAACGGCTCATACACTTCCTGGGCAACCCTTGCACTCGTCGGCAACATTAAACTCCAGCAGTGTGGGTTTGCGACTCCCGATCTCTCAGCCGCAGTTTGCGCCTGGCGGAAGTCGAGTGGGCTGTTTGGGCTGGTGGCTGCATATCCTAGACCAACCAACAGTCCTTCCGGGAGGTCCAGGTCCACTCTGGAGAGATCTTTGTGGGTGGACTGTAGCTGACAGGCGAATGGAGATGTGGCTTTGACCTTCTCCGGGCGAAACCAGCTGCTCCCCAGTGGCCTGTGACCCACTACTTTAGCCGTTTCTTCTAGGTCGCCAAGGCCAAAGCCTCGACTGTGCCGGAGGAGCATGTGGCAGACCCCTAGTATTTCATGCGGCATGTACCAGGTTGTGGGGGCTCGTAGCCCAAGAGGTGCTTTGAGTGGGAGTGTGCGATGAGCTCTCTGTCCATCGGCCACTCCACCTGGGCTCTGCTTGGGGTCACCCAGCAGCAGACGAAAGAAGGGCTGTCGGGGGACTGTTGGCGCAAATGCAGATTTGAGGTCCATATCCTGCTGTGCCTCTTCACTGATAAGTAGGTCTACATTTTCCATATGGGTGTTGAGCGTTGAATGAGTCTGCCCTTTCTGATCCCAGACGAGTCCAGTTGTGACAATTACTACATGGCAGCCAGGGATGTATGACGCCGCGTCGCTTGCCCTCAAGTCATAGTCAGTGCAGGCTATGTTGGTTTCTGCCTCTTCTCTGCTGACTGGCCGTACGAAGTATCTCTGGTGATCTGGTCCAAGGTCAAAGGCTGTGAGTAACTTGGTGATTGCCCGGCCTGCCGGATTCTCCTTGTGTACTACTGCGATCTTAAGGTGCGTGGTAAGAGCCAGCCAGGCGAGTAGAAAGGTCAGGGATCGGGTCTTGCCTGCACCAAAGACTCCCGCTACTGCAAGGGTAGATCTGCCAGATCGGAGAGCAAGCACGAGGCTGGCAGCCATCGACACTATGTGCCCGTTGTCATGTCGGGCGGCGGTGCCTAGTGCCACAGCGAAGCTGGCAGCTTGGGGACAGTGTTGCATTGTGCTGCCAGAGGTCAGCAGCTGGAAGAGGGCATGCAGACTCTGCAGTAGGACTACTGTGCTCTCTAACTGATACGGAATGGGCACTTGGCCGGGAATTCCCAGCACAGTGGGCTTATGCTCTGCCGCTAAGCTGGCCATTTGCAAGAGATGATCTGCAGTGACGGTGTCACCTGCTTCCGCGATGGCCAAAACTCGGATCCGCGTTGCTCTAGATTCCAGCACGCAGAGGCTGGGCGGGAAAGCCCATGGAGAGCAGAGCACGCCAGGCCAGTCTCAGCTGACGTGGGCAACGGCACAAACTCTTCCGGGAACGGCGCTAAGGCGACGTCCCAGTGCCTAGGGCTGCTCAAGCGGCGTAGCTTTTCACTGGGCGCCTCATCCCCTTTGCGTTTCCGCGAAGGAGTCGCAAAGGCAAGCAAGAGTGCTAAGACTGAATAGCACTTGCCGTGCTCCTCCAGAACTAGTCGATAAGCCTTCCCCGCCTGTGAACCCATGTGAACTGTGCTTGAGGGGCTGCTAGCAAGTTGCTCATAATTACAGCTTTGGAAGTGTGCAGGGCAGAAGATGGCCGACTGTGACCACGCTGGAAAGGCTATACGATATTCACGCATACCTTGTAACCCCGTAGCTGTTGGAGTGACATCCACAACTAAGCCAAACTTGCGGACAGTGGGACTGCTCCACAGCTCTTTCTTTGTAGCAGCCTCATCAACAAATGTGAGTTGCGGGAGGAACAGGGCTAGGATGACAAACACCTCTCGGAATGGGATTGGTGCTAAAAGGTCTCGGGCCATTTCTGTCAGCCATTGAGCACACGCACTTTGATTACCTCTGCCAACCCGAAAGTTTTTCAGCAGTAGCGCATGTGCTTCTTCCATAGAGTCAATTTGCTGCCCCGCGACACAACGCTGTAGCAGCACTAGCAATTCTTGGTCAGATCGGTGGAGGTTGGACACCAACAAGCTAATGGCACCTTCCCAATCATCGCTGGTCATTACTGTTTCAAAGCGAATCCAGGAGGCCAAGCGCGTGGGGGCAGCTATTCGGTCCCGGCGAGGAACCACCTCTGGGTGTGTGAGTTTTAGCGTGGTAAGACTGACCTGGCCTGCAGGGAGCTGGCACTGAAGCCAGTGCCAGTAACTATGTTTATGCTTGCCCACCCACCTTGCAGATTCTGTTACATACGTGATGTGCAGGGATTGTTGCAACATACCAAGCTCCTCCTCTGTCGGCTTCCAGTCGCACAGACAATCTTCAGCAGCATGCGCAAGATAGTAGTTGCGTTTGTCAGGTTCTGCAGTGGCAACCAAGGCTGCGAATACACTCTTAGGCATTGCAATGGCACCTAGGCGCGCTGTGGTCTGACTGGCTGGCCAGAGGCAACGAATTGCTAAGGCAATCACTGCTCCAGTGTAGCTTCCTGCACTGAAACCATTCACTGTGAAGTGAATGGGGTCTTCTTGCACTTCCGGTCGCAGACACCCCAGCCCTGGCAAGTAGGCAAGGAGTCGTAGTGGCTGCAGCGAGAGCAGTTTCCACCACAGGCCACTGAGGAAGGCTTGGTGCGGCAACCGTCGGTGAGCAGGGAGAAGCCTCGCTGCTTTCAGCACCAGTTGCGTGCGTTGATAGATTACGGCTGCCTTGCCATACCCAAGGTCTTCCCATTTCTGGCACGGGTTCTGTATGAGCGCAAAGAGGGTGGCAACTTCATGCACTCCGGTCGACCAGCCATAGGCAACCCCCCACTCCTGATCGTTGAGGACATCTGCCGGGGAGAGTGACGGCCCATAGACTTGACTTTCTCCCACGGGAGGGCACATGCAATGGAAGTGCGGGGGGACTTCCCCTTCAAGGGCACCTCCCCCCAGCCCTCCGCAGTTGATTTGGAATACTGACGGCAGTGGCGGGAAGTTGCGTCCCATCCAATATTCGTTGAGTTGGGCGACCATCCATAGGACTGTGACCCAGACGAATTCATCCTGCTGGTGGTGAGAGAGGGCTTCGAAAACTTGCGGTGCGATACCTTCCAAGGGCATGAATGAGCCTCGAAGGTGACGCAACAAATCGTGATTGGCTTGAAGAAATTGCTCTTTTTCTCCAGGGACAAGACACTTGGGCTGTGCCAGCGCAGCTCGCAATTGCTCATACGGACTTGCTTCTATGTCCTTGTGGACTGCAACTACCCCTCTTAGCTTAGCGACTTGACTCCAAGGAACAAAGAGGGAAGGAGATAGCTGTTGCGGACAGGGAGTGCATGATCTAGAGTCAGGTGCCTGACTGCCCTGACAGCCCTGCTTCGAGTCACCTTCAATTGCCTTAGTGAGTCGGTCTGCTCTTTTGGCAGAATTGTCGGACGAGGGTGTGGAGATTGACTCCACCTCTGCATCTCCGTCCTCTGCAGGAAGACAGCTAAGGCTGTCCTCCTGCCTTTGTTCCGGAAAGAGCTCTGTCGCTTGTTTACGAATTGCTCGCCACTTTACTAACAGGCAGAAGCGCAATGCGCTGTTTCCAGTTACCCCAGAGGAGTAGCCTGTAAACTTGCAACCACCGACAGGTTTCCAAGTCTCAACGGTCCATGCAGGGGGTAGGTTGGGCATACCGAGTATAGCCATCGGCAGCGTTTCCCAACCCTGCTGCTCCAGTTCGCGTAGAGCTGTCTGTGCTCCAATTTTGGCCTTGCCAAAGGCATGAAATATGGCAGGTCGCATTCGGTTGCGCGGCAATGCACTGGCCTGGAAGAGGTGTTCTCCTGGCAGCGACGCAACTGTGCATGGCCCTGTTAGCATCGGGAGCACAGATAGCATGCCCTGTTCGAAAGTGGCTCGCGCCCAGCTGGTAACCCAGGGGGTTCGCTCTCTTCCTTCTGGGGTGAGCGCCCTGGGATGGGATTGCCGTGGCCACTTGATTGGACTTCCAGGACTAGACTCCTCCGGGCTAGGGATAGGCGTGGGCCAAAAGTGCTTACACATGTAAAGGCCGTATAAGGACCAAACCATACAGAGGTCAAGGGCGGACTGCATCGCTATCCCAACGAAGGGGGTAAACAAGGTGCCGCTCATGACAGTGTCGCTCGGATTGACAGGTGATCTGGCTCTTGAAACGAGAGCAAGTCGACCCGCCTGGAGGCTCTTTGCCAGGGTCCGGGCAGACGTGTCATGTTCCAGCGGACTGTGCTTGTTGCGATTGCCGATCGATATGACCAAACCTGCATTATACTCTAAGTGCGCTTCTGTAAAAAGCAGCATGCCTATCCCAGCACTAGGGCTAGATTCGGAGCGTGCATACCCTATGAGATCAGCCCATCGGTGCTGCTGATGTGCCAGCTGCAGTAGGTCTTGCACCTCAAATAGCGTAATTGGCACACAGTCATTATCAATGAGTGCAAAGTGCTGTGCAGGATACAGGAAACGCACTGCCTCTAGGACAAAGACCCCTGCCCAATAGTATGGAACTTTATGAAGGCCAGTAGTAGCATCAGCACAGATCCACAGTATGTCAGTCCTCTCGTCTTGGGGACCCACCAGACATCTGCGTGAGGCCCACCAGGCAGCGAAAGCCGGCCAATATGGGACAGCAGCAGGTGTTCGATTGTCCACAATTAGGTAAATCATGTGATTGTTCATGATCAGGTCTCGGTGTGAGATGAGTGTCTGAATAATGGCAGTGGTATCAGGCAGCTCTCCCTCTGTTTCGAGAGCAGCATACCCCTCGTCCTTTTTGGATGGCTGCGCACGAACGTCAGTCAGGCCAAGTGTAGGCCGAGCAGAGTCAAGACCGAAAGGACTGCTAAGAGTGTCTTTCATAGTCAGTGCTGCATAAGCTTCATTCTGGGACTGCGCCACACTATCCCCCGTGCCCCTGGCAAAGCAGGCTTGGCCATCCGTGGTCGACCAGTCTGCATGGTCACGTGTGAAGACAAAGGGAGCATGGACTCTATTCTCTGTGGTATCCGTTAGGTCCAGTGAATTGCTGTCTTCCATCCACGGGTCATGTGACATTCGAGTTTCTCTGTTTGACAATGCAGGTATAGCCCCCGCCAACTAAGGTTGGCAGGTGCCCTGGCGGCGAAAGCACACGAAAGGCAACACGAATGAAGTCAGCTAAGGCTGACCTCACTCCTGCATGCAGGGCACTACGACCTGCTGTGAGCCAAACGTTGCAGCAAAGTGCTTTTCGTGAAAGATCAACTGTATTTAGCATAGCGCCGGGGACACCTGTTCAACCTATACTGCAAAGGAAGGAAACTCACGATTGTTTCAGGGGCATATCAGGGGCCCTGTCACTACTGATCGTGGTCATCCGCATGTGGGTGTAATAGAGAAAATAACCATGCTACGTAAACCAGGCCACACAGCTGGGTATGTAGGTCAGTCAGGGGAGTGAGTAGCGCACCCTGCACATCATGAGGCAAAGAGTCCACTGTTTGTTCAATTTCCTGTACCAATGCATGCAGACTTTGCACTCTTGCATGCA
This sequence comes from Durusdinium trenchii, assembly GCA_963970005.1. Taxonomy (NCBI): domain Eukaryota; class Dinophyceae; order Suessiales; family Symbiodiniaceae; genus Durusdinium; species Durusdinium trenchii. The sequence goes on from CAXAMN010006113.1 coordinate 7,391, forward strand.
GGGCTGATTCGATCTGGTGGTGCGTACGGTCTGTGTGACGCTGTGGGGGCGGTTGCGCAGTTAGTTGCGTGTCTACTCGAAGGACATGCTGTTGTTGTCTGTCGGTAGTGGACCAAAAGCCTACTCGCCGAGGAAGGGAGGCTGAAAAGGGGCGTGTCTGCAGAAAGATGTCAAAGGGGTCTACGTTCTCTGCAATGGGCCTAGCGCTCACCGCTTCTGCCAGCACAGTGAGGAGGTGGCTTTCGTGATGCTGTATGTGTAAAATCATCCTGCGAAGCCTAGTTCGCTTTGTTCCATAGATTGTGGCCCCCCTGGTGTTGATTGCAATACAGCCCTGATGATAGAGCGGGATAATAGCATCATCAATGACTGCCCGAAGTTTGAGCAGTGCTGGCGGAAATTCAAACCCCTCCGTCCATTCGGGGAAAGGAGTGTGTACGTTTTCTTTGACTGCATCAACCAGGAGAAATGAAGTAAGTAGCACCGCTCTCTCCTCCCCCGATAGACGAAGGTTACAATGAGGTCTAAGACCCCATATCGAATGTCCTGATGGTCGAGTTCAAAACGAACAAAATCAGTGACATCAACATATGTACCATCATCTGCCAGGAACAACGGTTCTGGATGCGCCTGCATGGCTAGTTCGACTTGCAGTTTGTCTTTACACCAATGTGTGCAGGCTAGGTCAAGAGTCGAGTCGGCTGGTGTGATACAAGAGAAGAGCTGTCAAGCTATTCTGTCAAGCTATTTCTCTCACTCTGAGCCAAAAGTCTGCAGGGACAAATGGAGACAATTATGGGGGCCCATGAAAGAGTGGGGAAGGGGAGCAATCAGTCTCGTCTCAGGTTCACTGGACAGGGCACTTCTTTGAGTGCGCAAATGCACGCGGCGGTGGTAGATGCTCTTGCGTGCCGTCTTCCGCAACACGGTAATGAACATTTCCTTGTGTAATGCACTGCTGTGCCGGGAGCCTACTGCTTGTGGCCTGTCGGGGAGGCCAATCATTGGCCGGCGCCAGGGTTGGCGGCCTCGCCATCCCCCCAGGGTGAGTAGGTGGGGGATCTGCAGAAGCAGTAACGCCCCCTCGCTCCTCTGTGTCAGGGAGTTGCGCGGCTTGCGGCGCGGCTTGCGAGAGTACCGCAAGCAGCTTTTCGTGGGTGGGATCAGCAGGTGTAACCTGCGTGGGAGGATGAGCAGGCTTCTTGGGTTGTATGCGACCAGCTGTTTTCCGCTTGGGCGAAGCCTCCTCCTTTACAGGGGGGCTACTGCGCTCCTTTGCCAGCAGACCTGCTTTGACTGGGGCTATAGTAGCCGGTTCAAGCTCGTGCCCTCCCTGTGGAAATAGGGGGTGCTGTTCTGCAAGTGTCAGGAGGAGAGCATCGAAAAACTCCGCCAGTGGTAGCCTTATGCGCAAGACAACCTCAACTTGAGGGCGCCCATCTGGGCCCTGAGTGAGGGAGCACTGATGAGGGCCAACAATGAAAGGGAGGGCCATGGGCAACAACAGCTACTGTTTGTTTTGACCAGGCTGGGCAGAGGCGCGCGGTCACTGTTCTACTTCGAGCCTGAACAGCAGCAGGCTCTCTTAGTCTCATGCAATGAGCTTGAGAAACACAACTACCGGAGAAAGAGCTTTGGTCCGTAGCTTGCTACGTAGGTAAAGGGGCCCGTGATGCGAGTTAGTATGCTCGCTAGTTGGTCAGCCACAACTTAGTTGCCTAGGTTGGTCTGGTTAACTCTGGAAGCCCTTCATGTGGTAGCACTCTGCGTCTCTCTCAGGGCGGTAAGTATCATGTCCATTTCGCTAGCTAGTGCCCAGCACGCATTGGCCCCTGGCTATACATTGCAATGCTGTCGACGTGCATGTATGTTTTGAAGGGTGCGTTGGATGTCGCACGCTAGTACTCGCACTGTACTGGCACGAGTGATGAGTTCTCTACTAAGTCGTGCGTATGGCACATCTTGACCAGCACTCACATCCTGTTCCGTAAGAGCCTGCAATGCATAAACACCTAGCTGGGCAGGGGGGCGCACTGTGTCGGCTTGTGGCAAATTTGCACCTCCACATGTTCGAGTTGTCTGCTCTTGGACGGGGGTGGGGCGACTTTGCGGCAACAGCCAGGGCGGGATTGGTGGTGTCGGACGAGGTGGGGTGTCAGGTACAGCTGGCAAGGCATAGAGCTGTGAGAAAGGGAAAGAGGCTACAACCTCCCCCGGTTCTGGAGGTCTGGCCTGTCCTCGCGCTACCGCCCATCCATTGGGAGATATACATTCTGATTGTTGAAGAATGCGATAAACAATTGCCCTTTGTAGGGCACTCCTACCATGCAGGAGAACACCATCATTTGTGATGTGTGGTGAATCTTCAAAGGGAAAAAGGACCTGCCCACTAGGAAGGACAAGGGTGGATCTGCGCATTTCAGGTGGAACAGCAACTAATTGCATTTCCAATATTCGAGGGCATGTACCATCCTCGATTGGAGTCCTTGGGAAACCAGCAGCAGCCAGTCGTAGCGGGAGCTGCTTTTGGGCTAGCTTGATGTTAATCTGGACAAAGTGTACCTCCACGTCAGGGTGTTTATAGATCTGGCGAGCAAAGGGAGTGAGGTCCAATCCCCCCGGCCCAACGTCCATTCGGAAGACACGTCCTACAGACTATGTGCTCCTTTCCTTGAGGATCAGGACTAAGGTCCTAACCCTCTCACTCGGGCTGAAGTGTTCTGCTGTGTAGGACAGGGATTGTAGGAGCAATCCCCCTACCATTCGTTGGTGAAAGCTGTCTGATATATCGCAGCGGTTTGAGCCCAGATAGCGGAATCAGAGCAGAAATTTTGTACCAGTCACAGCACAACTGACAAGCGCATAACAAAATAAAGGACAATGAGCAAAACAAACAGCCAGTAGGAAGGAGATCTAGTGACTGCTTTTACTCCCATGTCAATCTTAACTAAGGAAGAAACACGCGCTGTCAAAGATAGCGACGAGAAATTATTCAAACAGGGGGCTGCTTGCTTTGTTGGCTCACAGCACGAATTATCATGTGCGTCGCCGCTTAGCATGTTGCGCTTTAATCCTTTTTGCGAGTCGCTGTTCGAGTGCTTCTCGTTGTGTTGGGTGCGCGCCAGTAAAGGTGCGTTTCCTGTGTATGCGCACGACCTCAGGGAGAGGTCCTTGCGAGGAGGCATGGGAGTGCGAACCGATGACAGGGGCCGCAGAAGCACATTCAGACAGCAGCTGAGCAAACTTGGGTTGCAGAGAGTCACACCGCATCAGTGGCGGCTCGGTAGGGTCAAAGCCAAAGGTCTGGCAGAGATGGGTATTGAGGGCCTCGAGCGTGTCATTCTCCGGTCGAGGGGCAACCCAAAAGCCATCATGCAACCAGATGGCCGAGACGAAACCTACCCGCGGCTGCAAGAAGGAGTAAGCAGCCCATGTAACCTGCTGCTCCAGGACCTCGAAATAGTGAAAGGGTGCACCTCGACCTGTCCTTTCTGGCCCAGAAGGGCACCATGAGGGAGGATGATGCATGGCATAACGGCTAGCAGCGAACACTTCCCGTGCAAAGCTCACCAGGTGATGTGACGGTTCCATTTGGATGCGTTTTTTAAGGTATTCTATAGCTTCCTGTGGAGTGGCGCTGTTAATGATGACTAGTGGCCATGTCTTGACCAGGAGGCTAATGTCAGTTTCGGCAATCTGTGCCCTACGAGCTCTTGTGAGGTAGCTTCTCATTTGCGTAATTGGCAGTAGTGATAAATGAACCTCAGCTGCCCTGCATTGCCGCCTCATGAGCTCATAGTGTGCTCCACTAATGTCTATCTCCCAATGTGAGTTGCCAAAGAGAAGCAGCCGAACCTGACGTGGCAGGCGTTGCGCGGCATTGCCAACTGAATAAAATCGACCGCCCATGGAGTTGACCGTGGGCTTGTACCCTACGTTGAGGCGATGAGAGGACGATACTGCCAAGGCAATGTAGTCCATTGCAACCCATTTGTAGTGTGGGTGCCTTCGGAGTAGTGTATGCATTTCCTGGGGAGTGAGAGAGGGGCACTCTGTGAGAACGAAGGCAGGGGCTTGCATTGCATCTCCCTGTTGAATAATGAAGCCCAGGGCTTGCGCCAAGTGAAACGGCGGGAGCGCTACATGATGCAAGGGAACAAGTGGGTTGTTATCCGCCTTCCTAGCTGCAGCACTAGCCTGACCTGCAAAGTAGTCTGCTAGCCGGTTGCACTCCCTTGGCAGATAGACCAAGCGAAGCAAACAAGGCGCTCGGGCAAGCAAGTGCTGGCATTGTTCTAAAATGGCGACTACCGCAGGTTTTTTAATTCTACCTTTGTATTGCAGGTAGTTGATTACTGGCAAGATGTCACCTTGCACTACAACACTGTCAATGGGGATGCCTTTGGACATGCAGGAGACATAATACTCAAATGCAAGGTTTATGGCAGCCCTACAGGCATGTGCTTCTGCTACTACATTATCAGAGCAAGAAAGTAAGGGGATGGAAAGCCACTGGACAAGGGAGGTGGAAGACGGCGTTACATGCAGTAGGCTGACTCCTGCTCCTCCAGTTTGCGCGTGTGCTTGTGCGCAGAGCCGTCAAATTGTACCAAGCAACCTTGCCATTCTTGAGGTTCACCTAGCAGGAGGATAGTATTTGCAGACAAATCGTCCATGGCTTGCAAACGCAAGTGTGTGGCCCCGCAGTGGCATGAAAAGGGGACGAGGCATGCGGTTGCTGTGGGAAAGGGAAGCTTTCGGTGTTGTGAAAGGAGCAAACGGAGGCGGTGATCCTGCTTAGCAAAAGTAGCAATCGTATCTCCTTTAGCAAAGGGCTGAGTCGTTGCAAGTCCCTTAGGCGGGAGCAAGGCCGCTTCAAGTAAAACCGCAGGGAAGCGCTGCGTTCGAATCTTAGTGGAGTCAGTACACGCCGTACTGCTCGGTTGTGGTGGAGCACGGAAGTGGTTAAGCAGCGTACTAGGTAGCGAAGAATAGATACGCTGCCAGAGGTCAAGCCCGTGATGTGAAATACTGCAGTGACGCACACACGCAATGTTCGGTCGGAGTCCGCCATACTCGGTAACCAGCCGCCTCAGGTGGAAAAGCGTGTAGCAAAGTGCTACTCCTATGCTGCGGGACGGCGCTATCCGCCAATTGATCTCTGGTGCAGGAGCAGCCCACAGAGCAAGCCAGGTGAGGTGTACAACCGGACAGAAGGATAACCAATGATCGACAGAGTTGTAACCACCCTGACAGAGCGCACAAGGAACATAGGAGTTATTCGCGCGACAGCCTACTGAGGATAGTAGTCGAGAAAATGCTGGGGGCAGTTGCTTGGGCTCAGGCACGAGAATTTGATGAAAATGGAGAAAGCTCTTGCTTTCTTCAGGGAGGGTGGTCAAGGTAATATCCATTGGAGTAGCAGGCAGAAGGCAGGTCGGACAGAGTGCTCCATATCCTGGTCCGCATGGAAAGCATCGTGTATGGTTGTGACACCAAACGCAAAGTTGACTGCGACTGAGCTTGCCCCTGAGGGGCAGCCAAAAGTCAGCATCTTCTCCTAGAGCCCATCGTAAAACAGCATAGCGCGGCACTGCCCCTACCTGAGTGGTAGGTAGATCCGCTAGCCAGTCCAAAAACAGGATGGAGGGCCCCATGGCCCAACCATTCTTGCATATCCGTGCAGCCAGGTGCCTATGTGAGGCTGCAAGCAATCTGCCAATGGCGAGTTGTTTGAAGAGCTGCTTAAATCCACTCGCCCTCTGCGCCGGGGTATTGTTTTGATTTAAGAGAGCTAAGAGGCGCTGTATGTCTTCAGCAGGAAGCTGCTGCTGCCAATACTTCCAACATTGTTGGATTTGTATAGCGTACGAGCCTTCTTGATCTTCTGCAAGGGACCTATGTCCTTGCCGTAAGTAGCATCCAAAGCATCGACCTGGTGTGATGGCAGGAACTGAGCATACCATGCAACCAATCTTGCACACTATGAGGACATTGTGCAAGATGACATCCTGCCAGAAGCCTTCCACACGGCTGATGCAACAAAAGGAAGCTGCAAATTGTAGTTCGGCCCATGCTGTGGAAGGCCACTCTATCTGGCAATTCCAAGAAGGTGATAGAAGAGAGCCACCCAAAAAGCAGTCAGGAGAAATTGCTGACAGAGCTCTGTGCAGCATCTAGGATTTTGTTCAATTGAACACCCAGTCACTGAGGCAAGTTTACAGGCTGGCACAACCCGTTCAACCGGTTGCACTTACAAGTCTAGTGGCATGCTACCAAGATAACAGGATCCTCAAGGTCCTCAAATCGGTCGAACTTCGCAATGCTGAGAGAGACATTCATTGTCGCGCCAGAAAAGGGTAGTTAGCACCAAGCGGCAGTCCATCCGGCTCAAGGGTGCTGGTTCCGGAAGCTTCGGCGAGCTTCACAGAGGGTGACCTGCCTGCAGTCGCCATTTGAGCCGATAACTGCAGACTGTGTGCGATCAGTTCAGTTGATCCCTCCAGCCAGCTGCATGGGCTGTCACTCCAAGCTGGCATGACAGCACGTGGGATGGTATGCTTCTTTTCCGTGCTTGTGCCTTTGCCTGTAAGGGGGATGCCCACCTAGGACACGTGCTAAGGCACCTGCCGTGGTTCCTTAACGCACTTGGAGTCAGGAGAACTCCTGAGCTCCTTGTCAAAGGCATCCGAATCTGGTCCTTCGGTGGGAAGCTCTGCCCATGGTGGTTGTTTTCAAAATTGTCGCACATCAGAAATGCGTTGTGTTCTGCCTGTACCATTAGGTCGATCTTCCCCCCAGTCAATTGCTGGCACCCACAAAAGGCCCGAATGCCCATTTTCTGAAGCTTGGTCGGAATGACGACCTCTTGGAGCGCCATGCAGTTGAGGCAAACTTCTGAGGGGAAAAGAACGCAAGCAACCCCAAAACCAAACAAAAACACCAAACAAAAACCAGAACCAAGAACAAAAACACCACCAAAGGCCAGAGGCCGTTTCTCCCTCATCTAAAAAGTGTTTCCTCTGCACCAGAGTGAGACATGTGAGAAAGACTGCGAACTGACTAGAGGCCTGAATTCACTGTGAAAGTCGGACGGCATGGTCGGCGCAAGAGCAGAGTGCAGCAAAGCCCATCAAAGAGGCTTCGCCCCACCCACCAAGCTGTGACTAAGGAGGCCACTGCATCGAATGGCAAACCGATGAGCAGGTACTGTGAAGAAATTCCATGTCGGGATGTCCACCTCGCTCGATGCTTGCAGTTTGCGATGCATAAATTTCGTTTAAGTTTGTTTGTGAAAGATTTGGAACCTGGCGGTAGTACAACATTTTGTTTCTTAATTGTTTGAAAGCGACTTGTAGCGTAGTCGGAAGTTTTGAAAGAGCTCTTCATGTGTGGAGATGCTTTTAAAAGACTTTTAATATGTTTTTGTGTATTCTTTATATAGTTTAGTGCTACGGGATATGTTTTGGCTCAAGGCCAATTCGTTTGGCTAGTGTGAGAAAAGGGTGCGAGTGTCTGAGAGCAGCTAGTGCAGCATTTGATTCGGAAGTGTAAGGGAGAGGTTTCGTACCGTACCGGACGAGTGTGAGAGCCTGTTGTGAGCTAAAGATCCAGGGGAGGTAGGTAGTCTACCGTGTAAGGTTGCTACCCGGAGTTTTTCGTGGTAGCGGAGCGTGGAGCTCCCAGGAAGAATGTCCAGTCCTACCGAGCGACGGACAGCATCGCCAACGAGGAGGCGACCAGTGAGTATGGAAGAGTACACAGGTCGAGAAAGATCTCCACCACCAGATCCAGCAGAGAGTACTGCTGCAGAAATACCGGTACCGAACAGCCCTACCCCAACGGGGAGAACGTTTCAAGAAAATTTCAACTCACCTCAGATGCCTGCGAGTCCTACCGGAGGACAGGGATTGACACAAGAAGCGTTGATCGAAGTATTGAGAAACCAACATCAGAATATCGTTCAACAGCAGAACTTGATCGCTGGACAAGGAGCGCAAATTTCAGAACTGACCAAGCTAGTTTCAGGTCTGGTTCAGATGCAGACAGATGTCTTGAAAGACCAAGCTCAACGCGAAGCGGATGAGCGTGAGAGAAAGGCAGAAGAGGAGAGAAAAGCTGCAGAAGAAGCTGCTACGTCCAGTACACCGAGAACAGGATCACTGTTCACCTCAGCACCCAAGAAATCTGACTCAAAATATTCTGGAAGCAGTGGAGGAAAGATGGAGAGTTACATACCGAACTGTCCACAACTTGAGATCAAAGATTCAGGAAGAAGACATGAGATCAACACCTGGTTATCCTTCCGAGAGCGATTTGGATCGTGGTTGTGTCTTTTGGATGAGTGCTACGCAGCGGAATTGCAAGAGGCAGTGAAGCAAACAAATACCATTGAGCAAGGGAAACTTGCCCCGGAAGCCGCAGTGAGGAGTAGTAAACTGTATCACTGGATGAAACAAGCAATGTCAGGATACAAGAGGGGATTGGACCTCGCAGTCCTGCAGGAACGAGAGCAGGGAGGACTCACGTGCGGATATGACTTGTTCAGGAGAATCAACAACTTGCTTGGAGTTACGACTCGAGCGGAAGCACTGTCACTGCGGGAAGCAGTGATGAGACTTGATGTGAATGGATTGAAGCAACTTGGATGTCCATCAGCAGGGAGTATCAAGAACCCGTTGGACACATGTTTGTTCCTTACACAGGAGTTTGCACGCTTGCGAGATCAGTGTGCAGCATTCGCAGATCTCCAGATGATGGAGGTGGACCAGATCATGGTCATGATGAGGTGCTTACCGCAAGAAATTCACCGACACCTTGCGTTCCATGGGAAGTCTTCGACTTTACGAGAGTTGATGGAGTCACTGGAGTTCTATGAACAGCAATCGAAAGCACTCGACTTTTCCAGAGACAGTCACAAAGGAAATCCTGTTGGGTATGACCGACCACCCAAGGGAAGCCCCAAAGGAGGGAAAGATCGCACACCAAAGGGTGAAGGCAAAGGTAAGGAGATTCGATGTCGTCGATGTGGGAAGCCAGGACATGTTGAGAAAGATTGTTGGTCAAAGTCACCAAAGCGTACCGATAAGGACAAAGGAAAGGGAAAAGGCAATGAGAAAGGTGGCAAACCAAAAGGTGGAAAGGATCGTTCACATTCGCCTTACGACTCAAGGAAGAAGGGAAACCCAAAAGGTGGCAAGCCTAAAGGAGGCAAAGGGGAACCCAAGGGCGGAAAAGGACCGAAAGGCGGGAAACCGAAAGGAGCACGTGCCAGTGTAGGAGAGGAGGATGAAGAAGACATTCTCGGAATGGGGTGTGTGCTAGACATGACAGTACCACCCGATGTCCTACTGAACCAGCTTCACAACTATGGCAACCGACTGACAACGTCCAGTGTCGCGGACGCCGATGCCACTGATCCACACTTTTTGGTGGACAGTGGGGCAAGCATCCACTTGATTAGTCAAAGTCTAGTGGATGAGGGATACCTGCAGATTTGCAGGGAGTGGGCCGTCAACGAACGATGCACCACAGCCGATGGACAGGAAATGATCTTAAATCGGTGTGTCGAAGCAGAGTTCAGCACGCATGCTCTCAAAAGTAGGCATGTTAGCTTTGTAGATTGCGATGGAGCCGCCGCGTCGTCGCCTTGTGCTGCTTCGCCTGTTGCTGCTTCGTCGAGAGCCGCCGCGCCGTCGCCCGCAGCGCCTGCTAGCTCAAGCCTGTCACCAGTGTCGCGCAGCATTTGCGCTGGCAGCCAACTGCAGAGGCCACAGAAGCTCAGAGTCACAGGTCTGATCGGATATGGACAGGTTAGTTTGCTGAGTGTTGCACTTCTTGCCAGTAAAGGTTGGACGTTTTCATGTTCACCTGGCAAGAGCTGTTCCCGAACCTCCAGAGAGGTCGATAAACCGGCGAAGCCACCATGTTTGTCCCTCTCACATTTTGGAGGTCACGACCAGGTTCCAAACAGAACTAAGAGTAGTAGAACTCATCTTGACATTGTTCTCTGGTGTAACGTGCCTTGGATTTCAATTGTCCACCCAGGAGCTATTGACGTCGACATGTCATCGTCACTCCATTCGTTGCATTACACGTCCGATGTTGAACCCAGTTCGCACCGTGTTGTTCGTTATTCGACCACGCATGAAGCAGTTCAAGATTCGGTCTTGCATGTTGCAGAGCGTGAAGGTTCAAGTTCGGTGCACGAGCGCATTGACTGTGCGGACCCCGTCCAGCCCAGGTTTCGTCGAGTGGAGCATGCCTTCGGATGCTTGGGTCGATACCACGGAGTTGAGCGGAGAGAAGAAGAAAGAGCAGAGTCCGGACACGGTCATGGAAGAACCGACCGAACCAGCGCCAGGCACTGTGATCGCTCAAGTCGAGCAACAGGATGCGGAAGAGGAGCCATCGGAACCGAAGGAAGAGACGCGGAGAGTTGTCCTTGTCACGATGGAACCAGAGGAGAGTACCGAAGTGATCGTGAAACCTCCAGAACAGGAACCCGAGAGGAGCACAGAAGCTACCGAGAAGCCTTCAGAGCCAGTAGAGGAAAAGGGATTGGAGACGGAGAAGCGCGAGTCAGGAGATCCAAAGGATCTTCCAGAGCCAGAGATCCCAGGGAAGCCTTTTGTCGCGGAAGAGAAAGCTCAGGAAGCAACATCCGAGCAGGAAGTGAAGTTTCGGATGAAAGCCTGGTCAAATTGGCTTCATCGACAAGATCAGAAGGACGAGGAGAAGCGGATCAGAAATCGCGCCAGACAGCGAGCGTTGAGACAGCAGCGCCGGTCGGATCGAGAGGCAGGTCTTCAGCAAGCGGTTCGGAAGGGACCATCGTTGCGACGGTCGTGGACTGTGACGGTGGACGACCCACTACCAAAGGGGTCAGTCCAGAAGGTGTTGAAGCATCACACCAAAGCCCCGCGGCGAGAGCGGATTGTAAAGCTGCGATTGATCGAGAGAGAGGTTCAGGCCTCCAGAGTCACAGCCAAGGGCGAGTACATGATCCAAAACAAGCATCGCGCTTGGATCGCTCCCAAGGCACGTCCGCAGGCGAAGTCGTCGGGATCTCGTGTGAGAAAGGAGTTCGTCGAGATCCAGCCCCAGAGGGGAGTCACGATGGTGAGCCTTACCGGTTCGGAAGCCTCAGATGTTGGGGACCTGGAAGAGATTCATGGAGCTCTTCCGGAGAGCGCTCCGACACCGACCAAAGGTCCAAAGAGCGCTTCGTCTGGTTTAACCGGCCACGAGCGGATCACGTCCGAGACCATCGTGCGTATCCACGCGGATGCGCAAGGGGGAGTGTCGGCGCGACGACAGGACATAAAGCCTGGAACCGCGTATTACATGAAGAGGAAGCCCGAGGAACCGGGGAATGTGAAGTACACGTCTCAGGTCCGAGCGATCTGGCGTCCCTCAAGCAACGCAGCGGTATCGATAGAGGCTGCATCCATTTCTGGATCGGAAGCAGGTCACCAAGTCCTGACCTTGACAGAAGAGAATTTACGCCTTCACGAAACCACCAGAAGGGCACCGAGACCAACCCCATCCTTGCTACCAATGAAGGCGAAGGCAAAGCCGGTGGGACCTCAACCCCCACCGGGTCCACCCCCAGGGTGGCAGGATCCAGCAGTCGACATACCGGAGGAGGCGGCAAGCCCGGCAGTTGCCAAGCCGAAGGAACCAGCGAGTCCGGTAAGTGTCGATCCGGAGAAGATGTTGGCAGTGATTGCTCAGACTGGAGTTCCGGAGCCGAAAACTCCACCGGTTCCGGGGCCAAAGACGCCACCGACACCAACGACGAGACCCAAAGCGAAATCGCGACCGCTCACCGAAGAGCAAAAAGCGGTGGCAGACGAGGTGTTAGCTCAAAAAGCCAGAGACCTCCTCAAGGCAGCAGACCTCAAGAGGGGTACCGGGACCCTCGAAGAGGAGAAGCCGTCCACGGCATCGGGATCAGGCGCCAAGAGAGTACCGAAGTACTTGGCACATCTGACCGACGAGGAGCGCGAGAAGCTTTTTCGATCAGAGCTAGCGTCCGAGCGACAGGCAGGAGCGATCGAATGGGAGAAGGAACTCAATCGCCAAGCGAAAGAAGAGGAAGAACGCCGGAAGGCGAAGGCGCTGTACCGTTCAGAGAGGATGGCACAAGCCTTGGAGCATGGAAAGGAGGTTCAGCGTCGCCGGCAGGAAGAGTTCGAGAAAGGAAAACAAGATCTTCTGCAATGGAGGGCAGAAGAGGAAGATCGAGAGAATTTGAGAAAGGCGAGACGGATTTCTCTCGAGCAACCCGCAGTGCCACCGAAAGCGGGAGGAGTGGTTCTGACACCCGCGCCAAAGGCAATGTTGGAACCGACGGTGATGGCGGGGGAGAGTCCCGCTACGCCACCAGAAGCGCTTCAAGCGCCATTGTCCGAGGAAGAGATTGCGTACCGCAAGCAACTGCAGGAGCATCTGTCCAAGTTTTCGGACAAGAGGGAAGACGCGAAGTAGGACGCGATGTCCGAAGCGTCGGACGCGAAGGAAGACATGATATCCAAAGCGTCCAGGTTCCTCCCAAAAGGGGAGTCGAGCCGCCGATAAGAGCCAGAGCGCATCTTTCGAATCCAGCATTCGACGCCGTGCGCAAAAAGGAAGTCATTTGCACCGTTGAGTCAGAGCCTGAGTTCGAGTTCGAGTATCCCATCGAGCTACGAGGTAACAGACTAGCTAAGCACATTTTGCAGAGTCACACACCTTATGATCCAAGCTGTGCAGTCTGTCTCATGAGCAAGGGATTGAAACGAGCGCCAAAACGAACAGATCAAGTCACCAACGAGATCCAGATGGATATTGCCAACCTATGCACCCATCCAAAGTCTCCAAACATGTATAGGTATGTTGTGATGTGGAACCGAACGCACGGGATGATAGCAACAGCTGCAATCTATGTAGATCAAGCTTCGACGATTCGTGTTTTGACAGCTGCCATCAACCATTGTTCGTCCACAGGTGCGATGGTTCTCAGTGATGAAGGCCGTGACTTGACTGCGCTCATTTCGGAACTCATTCGATTGAAGATTGTCTCAAGGCATGAGACTAGTCGTCCAGGAAGACACGCAACTGGAGCCGAGAGAGCAGTTAGGACCCTCAAGACTCAACTAGGATGTATTCGTACAGTGTTGTACCAGCACGGGTTGATGCTAGGTATTAGGTAGTGAAAGCCTTCGATACGCCGCAGCAAACGCTTGTCATGTCCACAATGCATTTCAGCTGCAAGCCAACAGTTCGCTGACACCGTATCAACGTATGCGCATCAGTGTAACTAGTTCAGGAGAAGTCCCAAACACCAATCGAGTTATGCCATTTGGATGTTTGGTTTTTGCCAGGCCGACTGATGGGTACTTGGAAAAGGTCAGAGAAGCAAACGCTCGTCACTTTGTCCCAGGCATTTACTTGACCCCAAAGTTATCTTCGTTAGGTCACTTCGTTGCCTTCGAAGGTTCACAGGATGAGACTGTGGTTGTGCCTGTTCGAGACTTGAAGATAGCCTCACCGATTCGTTTTGTCGCTGGACTTGGGATGTTGTGTGAAATTCCAAATTCCAAGAGTGGAGTGAAGCCAGATAAGATTGAAAGACTACCGAATGATCTTTCGAAACCCCAGAAACTGGTTGATTTGCTCATCCATGAAGGGGAACCACCTTGGTATTGGAGTGAAGTGAATAAGACTTCGAGATGTCCAGCTTGTTCGAACGGGAGTGAAACAGGTCATTCAGTGAAGTGTCGGAACCGTTACAAGAAGTATCTGGAAGAAGAGTACAAACGGATAGTACCGATCGAAGACGAGTCGTCTGTGCCCGTCGTACCTGAAGGATTGGAAGAAGGCTTGGATACCGAAGGAAAGCCTGAATCTCAGCAAGAGTCGGGAGAAAGAGTTCCAGAATCAGAGTCAGAACGAGAGAAGAGGAAAAGAAAGTCTATCGATGATGAGTGGGATAGATTTCATCGCGAGCATGAAGAGAAAGAGACTGGAGAGAGATTTCCAGAGTTTGATGATGTTCCGTTCCATGCGCCAAAGGGACAGGAAGCGGATACCGAACCGACGCCAATGCAAGAGGATCCAACGAATCCATATGAGATCGGAAAGAATCCGGAACCTATCGAGGATGATCGGATGAGTGAAGGCTATGAGCCAACAGAAGTACCTGAAGGGTACAGAGCACCCGAGTCACCCGGGGAGAGTCCCATGGACATTGATTTGTTCCAGAAAATCCCAAGAAGAGGAAAGAACCGAAATCATGACCATTGGGAAGTTGACCTTGACAAGCTTGTGTTGAGAAGAGTTCACCACAGAAGTCGAAAATGTGTTTTTGCAGCATCATCACTGCCATCGCCGATGCCTGAGGATCAGCTGGTAGGTATTCAGAGGACGTACTACGTCGATGCTGTTGATGAAAGGCCAGTCGATGAGATTCCAAGGGACCAGTTCAAGGTCCATGTCAGCGAGTTCGGAACTCAGACCGCGCCATTGAGGCGTCATTGGAAAGGGTTTACCGAATTGCCAATCAAGCAGCTCTACATGTATGATCATCAAGGTAATGCCATTGCGAGCTTATGAGATCTAGGTAAAGAGTTGTGGGAAAAGGTGAAAGACCCCTTGTCAAGATGTTCGGATGATGAGGTTGAAAGGTTCTTGTCATCAGTTCAAGAGGGGGTACTTGAGTATAGCAGGAAGGTTCCAAAGGAAACCGAGGAGTCCAAGTTCGACGCGAAGGCCGATTCGTGCAAAGTGTGGTTTGGAGGTAGATGGATTGTACTCCGAAAGCCATCAAGAGCGACTTCAGATATAGGTGAAGGTCCATTAGATGTGGATGCCACGTTCGAGGGAATGCACACAGAGGTCATTGCCCTAGAGAAGCACAGGACAGGTCAGGTCGTGAATAAAAACGAAGCGCAAGAGTATTGCCAGATGCATGGTATCCGAATCATCTCAACCCGATGGGTGGTTGTGAATAAGCATGATGCTATCAAAGGAGACATCGTTCGATCGAGACTTGTAGTCCGTGATTTCGCCACAGGTCCGTCAGCAGCCGAGTTGGGCGTTTCAAGCCCTACAGCGTCATCAGAGGCGTTGAAGGTTGTGTTGTCTTATCTTGATCAGAAATCAAGTTTTCGAAAGAAATCAAAGAAAGGAGGAGTTGGAAAGACAGCATGGGTTTTAGATGTAAGTACAGCATTCTTGCATGCCCCCGTGATTCACCCAGCGGTCGTTTCGTTGCCGACTGGGATGGAAGATGAAGACGGAGAGCCTTTGTTCGTCATTCTTGAGAAAGCGATGAATGGACTTCGTTCTGCAGGAATGTCATGGTATCGTCACCTAGCCGATCTGTTAGATCAAGAAGGTTTGACAGCGTGTGTGACGGAAAAGACAATCTTCGCCGGAAGATATCGAAAAGGAGTTGCAGAGACGGAAGAGGAGAATCACTTGATCGTTTTGATGTACGTTGATGATTTGCTGGTTGTCGGAGACGATCGAAATATTCAAAAGCTCGTTGATGAATTATCAAAGAAGCTTAGACTGAAAGTCACAGGAAAGCTTGAAGAAGACAGAATTCGTTTTCTGGGAAAGGTGATCGAAAAGGAAGAAGATGGAACGATTGCCTTGTACATGGAGAAAGAGTATTATGAAGGTATGATGAACTTGTATCCAGGAGGAAAGGAAAGTCAAGCGACCCCCAATTTGTTTCAGCTTTATGATCGTGATCGAGAAGAAGATCGGAAACCGTTGTCACCCGAGGCAGCAGCAACATTTCGAACCGCACTAGGTAAGCTAGGTTGGGTAGCTCAGTCGAGACCTGATCTTTGTTGGTTGTGTTCGATGCTTGCCCGAGGTCAATCTCAGCCGCTAGCTGTACATGAGACTGCGATGCGTGCGAGTATCCGTTACATCCGATCAGTAGCCGATCGAAAGTTGAAGTTCAGAAGCTATGAGTACTCAGGACCACCAAGGATTACGACCTATGTCGATGCCAGTTGGGCAGCCGAAAAGTCCACCAATAGGAAGAGTACTTCAGGAGCAGCCATCTTCGTTAGTGATTGTTGTGTCAAAGCATTCAGTAGGTTGCAGCAGAGTGTAGCCTGTAGTTCAGCCGAGGCAGAGCTATATGCTTTGTTCGAAGGAGCGAAAGAGACTATAGGTATTCAACATGCCGTGGCACATGTCTATGGATGTCAAGCTGAGGAATTGCCCATTCCAGGTTTGCTTACGGATTCGATGGCAGCCCGAAATGTCACAGAGATGTCAGGGTTGTTAAGAAGATTGAGACACATAGACATTCGAATCTGTTTTTTGCAAGATGCAGTTTACAAGGGAGTGATTTCCATCAGCTTTGTCCGAGGTACCGAGAATTGTGCCGACTTGATGACCAAGGCATTGTCAAGAGCTGTGACTTTACAACATATGGAGACGATCGGAGTTGTCAGAGCATTTCTCATTTCATTTGAAGTGCCGTATGACTGGATCGGGAGATGGTTGTGGGTTATGGATAAGGTCACATGTACCGAAATCCTAATTGTTGAGTTTTGCACATCACCGGAGTCCGAGATGAAAGAAGTCGGAAGCCGTACGGAAGGTGTTGAAGTCTTGACTGTCACTGAGGCGGATGACGGAACCCGATCGGACACAATCGAGTCAGTTCGGGAGCAGATGATAAGCCATCGGAAGAGAGGAAAGCTTGTTGTCTTGTGGTCGTCGATTCCATGTACAGGAGGATGTCCGTTTCAGTACATTTGCATCAAGAAGTTTGGTCAGGACTATATGGGTCATCTTCGAGAGTTGTACCAGATACAGAAGAAGCTATGGAAAGGTTTCTTACGGATGTCGGAAGTAGCCGATTTCGTATCGATTGAATGGCCAAAGAGATGTGCTTATTGGGGATGGAATCAGACTAAAGATTTTCTGAGGAAACGAAAGACGTTTTCAACGTTTGTGGATGCTTGTTCAGTCAAGTTGAACCAGAAAGGTCAGTTGGTCAGAAAGACCTGGAGAATTGAAACAGATAGTACTCGATTGTTGGAAAGCCTGAAGGTTTGCGTTTGTGATGGTCGTCATGATCATTTGCCGTCCAAGGAAGTCAATTGGAAGGAAACGCAACACTACCCCAGGAGATTTTGCGAGCTAATCCTTAAAGGATTTAAATCCGAATTAGAATCATAATAGCCAAGTAAGTCTTGCACGTTGTCTGAGCCGAATGGCACGTTTTTGCGAGCACTTTCGATTGCACATTTCGAAAGAATCTTGGTTTTGCAGACTGTGAGATACAGCTTTTCTTGGAATGAAGCTTATACCATCCGAGGTATGATGCCGGATGCGGAAACGGCGCTTGCGATGCTGAGCCTGGAAGCAGCGACCGCTCTGGTCTTTGCAGCTGGTTTTCTTTTGGGATGCCTGCTGACCTGCTGCTGCCTGCGGTGTCGGAAGCATGCTGAGCCTGAGAGCCAAGTGACTTTTAAAGTCGATATGCCGAAGAGCTATCCAGTTCCAAAAGGCATTGAGCAATGCTCAAAAGTATATTTTTCAGTGAGTGGGAGCAAGGTTCATTTGAATCCAACTTGCTCGGGCATGAACGTACCTATGTCGAAAGATATTTGTGCCAAATGTCTGTCCTCATTGAAGAAGAATAAGAAGGCTTAAGCCAGCCAGTTCGTTTCGAGCTTTGTGTCCAAGAGGGGGTGAAGAAATTCCATGTCGGGATGTCCACCTCGCTCGATGCTTGCAGTTTGCGACGCATAAATTTCGTTTAAGTTTGTTTGTGAAAGATTTGGAACCTGGCGGTAGTACAACATTTTGTTTCTTAATTGTTTGAAAGCGACTTGTAGCGTAGTCGGAAGTTTTGAAAGAGTTCTTTATGTGTGGAGATGCTTTTAAAAGACTTTTAATATGTTTTTGTGTATTCTTTGTATAGTTTAGTGCTACGGGATATGTTTTGGCTCAAGGCCAATTCGTTTGGCTAGTGTGAGAAAAGGGTGCGAGTGTCTGAGAGCAGCTAGTGTAGCATTTGAAGTTTTCCGAAGTATTCGGAAGTGTAAGGGAGAGGTTTCGTACCGTACCGGACGAGTGTGAGAGCCTGTTGTGAGCTAAAGATCCAGGGGAGGTAGGTAGTCTACCGTGTAAGGTTGCTACCCGGAGTTTTTCGTACTGTGCAAGACCTGCGTTGTTTATTGTCAGCCAGTCTGATCCTTGCCCAGGGGAGTCAGTGATTGCTGGAAAAAGCCCATCTCGTTGCACAACCCTTTCAACTGATACAACAGAAACGAGAGGCATATCAATTGTCAGGCAGTGGAGGCAGAGACAACGAAAAGGGTTTGCTGACGATGGTGATGCCATCCCCTCCGCTCTGTCTCTCCCTTTCACAACATCGGCTCTGCTGGCTGTAAAAACTGTAAGCGACTTGTGGAAGTCAATCTCATGCGCACAGATATCACCCCTCCTCAAGTCCACCTTCGCCCGTTGTGTTTTCTTCCCCTTCAATGATGACCTGGGCACTCTGCCCACATGGCGTCGCACTCGTGGAAAAAAAAAGCTGAAGGAGTTGCCAACCAGTTCAGCAGCACCACCAAGTTTGGGCATTACCTCTTTTGAGGCTGTATCAACCTGGCTGAATTTACCCTGCGAGAGATTCTCCAAGCGAGCTGCCGTCGCAAACCACTGCCAGCGACTTGGCTCTAGGTTGCCTCAGCTCTACAGGGACAACCACACTAACACTCACGCAGGGTTTTGCAGTCATAGGAGCACACGCTTGTGACAATTGCCACCTGCTCAAGAAAGTTGACCTTTCCCACACACAAATCGAATCAAAGAAACAATAATTCACCTTTGTGCACTGCACGAGCCTCAAAGAAGTTAGTCTTCCGATGACTCTCCACACCATTAGAGCAAGGCCTTCATGAACTGTGCGGCCCTGCCAGAACTTGCCACACCACCCTCACTCAAATACGCAGCGAGTAGAGCTTTCTTGGACTGCGCTGCGTTCAGGAGACTTGTCAAGTTGCCAGGCCGGCACAAATGGCGTGGGATTTACGCGGAAGAAAATGCTTTCGCTGTATGCCCAGACATGAGATGGCCGCCATGGCTGCACATGATTCCGGACACGGGATATGTCTCTGGTTCAGCCTGATGTAATCCTGTCTGGACACAGCAGTTTGTGGCCTTCCTGTAATCCATTAGTCTGGGTGCAAGCCTTAGCTCGGGTCCAGCCAGGTCAGCGCTCACCCTGGTGCACCTTACAGTCCATACGTACATGCATTCCATGAGCCAAGGGAGTGAAGGGCAACTGACATTTCCGTATCGCCGGTCGAAACCACACATTCCTGCCCTGCATTTCTAAGGGCTCAAGCTGGTGACTTGCAAGAGCGGAGCATGACAGCAGATGCTAGAGCCAGCCCCTCGAGGCAGCAAGGAAGGGCCGTTGGGGCAGCCCTTCACACTCATTACACTGGCCGTGAGAAGCTACCCATCGCGGTAGATCCGAATGCACACGTCTGCCTTCGGGGTTTTGAAATTGCCGTATTAGCAGAGCTCCCCTACTTGGGATGCAACAGCACCCTCGGGTGTGAATTGCAATTTGTGCAAACAGACACCTACCACCCATACAGAGTGAACTGAGAGCCAGCCATTGCTACTATGTGATTGCTCAACAATGTTTTGTAGAAGCAGCGCACAAAGGGCAAACTCAAAGGGGAAGCCAAGGCAATCCGAGTGCCACGTGGTAGGAATGATGAAATCCCACCACAAGCTTTCTCCTTTCAAACGGAAGTCCGTCATGTCCTAGTCGAAAACGGTGTTTGGATTGTAGGGGAAGCTGCGTGGAGGAGTTGTCGAGCTGCAAGTCGTCCACCTGCCAGAAACAGTGGTCAGCCTGCTGCACGGCGCCTTCAGCCGATGCCAGGTCCTACGAGTAGTGACAGCCCCTGGCTGCAAACATTTCGGCACTAAGGTCTTTGAGGAGTGCTGCTCTCTAACACAAATAGGCGTGACTCAATGCCCTGGCAATATACTAGCCCCCAAGCACAATTGCGGCCTCGTGTGTTTCAAGGATGCACGGCCCTGCATCACCTCAACTTGGGTAAGTCAGGGTGTAGTCCTGCATATCCGAACCGAAGTTTGCCTGACTGCTGCTTCCTGGAAGCAGGCATTGTCGCACTCTTCCTGCCGCCAGATTTTAACAGGATAGGAGCGGCCGCATGTGTGAGCTGCCGGCAGCTACAAACTGTTGATTTGTTCCAAACGTGTATGTATCATTGAGATTTTGGGCTCAACTTTTGCAGATTGCTCACAGCTGCAGCAACTCAGCCTCCCCCAAAATTTAGGAATCATTGAGCAAGAAGCCTTTCTCAAGTGTACCTCGCTGCAAGAAGTCTGCATCCCACCATCCCTGCTTTATATAGCGAGGCGTGCTTTTGCAGGTTGCGCGCAGCTTCGAGCAGTTCGTAAAAAAGGGAAAAGCAAAACATGGCGAGGTACATATGCCAGGCTCAATGCATTTGACAAATGTGAGCAACTAGACAAGCCCAAGTGGCTCCGATTCTTGCCGCCAAATGCCAAAGACCAATGGAGAGAAGACTTTCAAGAAGCCATACCCTAGACCGGCAACGCTCTGATGACAGTGGGGATGGATTGCTACTCTGCCGCTTCGATATGCGAGCCAGGCGTAACAAAGCTCAAGCAGAGTCACCATTTCGGCCTCACCAGCTACGATTCAGTGAGCCTCCAGGAATGAGAGCCTTAGCTTCTCGTTCCCAAAAGGCGGGTGGTAGAGAATGGTAATGGAAGGTGGCCAGGAGGAACCTTAGTTCTCTTTGCGGCGGCCATGCCATGACCATTGCTGTACAAAGAGGCACAAGTACCATGCTAGGATAGGTCCACGGTTTCACCTGTTTCACACGGGCCTTGCACGTAACAGAAGGATGCTTTCAGTTGGCACCTCTCTTTCTTTCAGGAACAGAGTATACTGCTTTAGCACTTCTTGAATGCCAAGGGGTGCAAAGGAGACCTCCCTTCGGGGGGGAATGCAGCATCCTAGTCAGCAAGCTCTCTTCGTTCGCCTCTGCCCCCACTGCCTGACCATTGATATGCCTCTCGCTTCGTTCGTGCAATCAGTTGAAAGGGTTGTGCAACGAGAAGGGACTTTTCCACGGCATGCTAGGCAGGGCAACAACTGATTTCCCTGGGCAAGAATCAGACCTGCTGACAAACAATGCAGCTCCTGCAAAGCACCCAGTTATCACTTTCGCCACTCGACGCAGTGGCCTTTTGGTCACAGTTTTGAGGGTGGAGCGAAGCCCCTTTGATTGGCTTCGTTGCACTCCGCTCGTGCGCTGACCTTTCAGACCGACTTTCGTAGCGAATTCAGGCCCATAGACAGTTTACAGCCAACTTGTCTCACCTGTCTCACCTTCGTACAGAGGAAACACTTTTAGATGAGGGGGTTTCGGCCTCGGGCCTTTTGGTTGTGTTTTGGGTTCTTGTTTGGTTGGTTTTGTTTGGCTTTTGGGGTTGCTTGTGTTTTTTTCTCCTCATCACGTTGTGTTTCCTTTCCCTTCATTGATGACCTGGGCACTCCGCCCACACGGCGTCCGTACTCGTGGAAAAAAATAGTCGGAAGTTTTGAAAGAGTTCTTTGTATGTGGAGATGCTTTAAGAGACTTCTAATATGTTTTTCGTGTGTTCTTTGTATAGTTTAGTGCTACGGGATATGTTTTGATTCGTTTGGCTAGTGTGAGAAAAGGGTGCGAGTGTCTGAGAGCAGCTTGTGCAGCGTTTGAAGTTTTCCGAAGTGTGAGGGAAAGGTTTCGTACCGTACCGGACGAGTGTGAGAGCCTGTTGTGAGCTAAAGATCCAGGGGAGGTAGGTAGTCTACCGTGTAAGGTTGCTACCCGATCTTTTTCGTGGTAGCGGAGCGTGGAGCTCCCAGGAAGAATGTCCAGTCCTACCGAACGACGGACAGCATCGCCAACGAGGAGGCGACCAGTGAGTATGGAAGAGTACACAGGTCGAGAAAGGTCTCCACCACCAGATCCAGCAGAGAGTGCTGCTGCAGAGATACCGGTACTAACGTTTCAAGATACATTCAACTCACCTCAGATGCCTGCGAGTCCTACCGGAGGACAGGGATTGACGCAGGAAGCGTTGATCGAAGTATTAAGAAACCAGCATCAGAATATAGTTCAACAGCAGAACTTGATCGCTGGACAAGGAGCACAAATTTCAGAACTGACCAAGCTAGTTTCAGGTTTGGTTCAGATGCAGACTGATGTCTTGAAAGACCAAGCTCAACGCGAAGCGGATGAGCGTGAGAGAAAGGCAGAAGAGGAGAGGAAAGCTGCAGAAGAAGCTGCCGCGTCCAGTACACCGAGAGCCTCAGCACCCAAGAAATCTGACTCAAAATATTCTGGAAGCAGTGGCGGAAAGATGGAGAGTTACATACCGAACTGTCCACAACTTGAGATCAAAGATTCAGGAAGAAGGCATGAGATCAACACCTGGTTATCCTTCCGAGAACGATTTGGATCGTGGTTGTGTCTTCTGGATGAGTGCTACGCAGCGGAATTGCAAGAGGCAGTGAAACAGACAACCACCATTGAGCAAGGGAAACTTGCCCCCGAAGCCGCAGTGAGGAGTAGTAAACTGTATCACTGGATGAAACAAGCAATGTCAGGATACAAGAGAGGATTGGACCTCGCAGTCCTGCAGGAACGAGAGCAGGGAGGACTCACTTGCGGATACGAGATATTCAGGAGAATCAACAACTTGCTTGGAGTCACGACTCGAGCGGAAGCACTGTCACTGCGGGAAGCAGTGATGAGACTTGACGTGAACGGACTGAAGCAACTTGGATGTCCATCGGCAGGGAGTGTCAAGAACCCGTTGGACACCTGTTTGTTCCTTACACAGGAGTTTGCACGCTTGCGAGATCAGTGTGCAGCATTCGCAGATCTCCAAATGATGGAGGTGGACCAGATCATGGTCATGATGAGGTGCTTACCGCAGGAAATTCACAGACACCTTGCGTTCCACGGGAAGTCTGCGACTTTACGAGAGTTGATGGAGTCACTGGAGTTCTATGAACAGCAATCGAAAGCACTCGACTTTTCCAGAGACAGTCACAAAGGAAATCCTGTTGGGTATGAGCGACCACCCACCAAAGGAGGGAAGGATCGAACACCAAAGGGTGAAGGCAAAGGTAAGGAGATTCGATGTCGTCGATGTGGGAAGCCAGGACATGTTGAGAAGGATTGTTGGTCAAAGTCACCAAAGCGTACCGATAAGGACAAAGGAAAGGGAAAAGGCAATGAGAAAGGTGGAAAGCAAAAAGGTGGAAAGGATCGTTCCCATTCTCCCTTTGACCCGAAGAAGAAAGGAAACCCTAAAGGTGGCAAGCCTAAAGGAGGCAAAGGAGAACCCAAGGGCGGAAAAGGACCGAAAGGCGGGAAACCGAAAGGAGCACGTGCCAGTGTAGGAGTGTAGGAGAAGAGGACGAAGAAGACATTCTCGGAATGGGTTGTGTGTTAGACATGACCGTACCACCTGACGTCCTACTGAACCAGCTTCACAGCTATGGCAACCGACTGACAACGTCCAGTGTCGCGGACACCGACGCCACTGATCCACATTTCTTGGTGGACAGTGGAGCAAGCATCCACTTGATCAGTCAAAGTTTAGTGGATGAGGGATACCTACGGATTTGCCAGGAGTGGACCGTCAACGAACGGTGCACCACAGCCAGCGGACAGGAAATGATTCTAGATCGATGCGTCGAAGCAGAGTTCAGCACGTATGCTCTCAAAAGTAGGCGCGTTAGCTTTTTAGAATGCGATGGAGCCGCCGCGTCGTCGCCTGATGCTGCTTCGTCTGCCGCTGCTTCGTCGAGAGCCGCCGCGCCGTCGCCCGCAGCACCTGCTAGCTCAAGCCTGTCACCAGTGTCGCGCAGCATTTGCGCTGGCAGCCAACTGCAGAGGCCACAGAAGCTCAGAGTCACAGCGCTGATAGGATGCGGACAAGTTAGCTTGTTGAGTGTTGCACTTCTTGCCAATAAAGGTTGGACGTTTTCATGTTCACCTGGCAAGAGCGGTTCCCGAACCTCCAGAGAGGTAGATAAACAGTCGGAGGTCACGACCAGGTTCCAAACAGAACTAGGAGTAGTAGAACTCATCTTGACATTTTTCTTTGGTGCAATGTTCCTTGGATCTCAATTGTCCACCCAGGAGCAATTGACATTGACATGTCATCGTCACTCCGTTCGTTGCAGTACACGTCCGATGTTGACTCCAGTTCGCACCGTGTTGTTCGTTATTCGACCATGCATGAAGCAGTTCAAGATTCGGTCTTGCGTGTTGCAGAGCGTAACGGTTCAAGTTCGGTGCACGAGCGCCTTGACTGTGCGGACCCCGTCCAGCCCAGGTTTCGTCGAGTGGAGCATGCCTTCGGATGCTTGGGTCGATACCACGGAGTTGAGCGGAGAGAAGAAGAAAGAACAGAGTCCGGACACGGTCATGGAGGAACCGACGGAACCAGCGCCAGGCACCGTGATCGCTCAAGTCGGGCAACAGGAAGCGGAAAAGGATCCATCGGAACCGAAGGAAGATACCACACCAAAGGAAGAGACACAGAGAGTTGTCCTTGTCACGATGGAACCCGAGGAGAGTACCGAAGTGATCGTGAAACTTCCAGAACAGGAACCCGAGAAGAGTACAGAATTACCGTGAAGCCACCGGAACAAGTAGAAAAGGAAAAGGGATTGGAGACGGAGAAACGCGAATCCGAAGTTTCAAAGGATCTGCCGGAGCCCGAGATCCCAGAGAAGCCTTTCGAGGCGACCTCCGATCAGGAGGTGACATTTCGAATGAAAGCTTGGAGCAATTGGCTTCATCGACAAGATCAGAAAGACGAGGAGAAGCGAATCAAAAATCGAGCCAGGCAGCGAGCGCTGAGACAGCAGCGTCGGTCGGATCGGGCCGCAGGCCTACAACAAGCAGCTCGAAAGGGACCATCCCTATACGGCGGTCGTGGACTGTGTCAAGAGAAGACCCGGAGCCGAGAGGATCGATCAGGAGAGTGCTGAAGCAACACACCAAAGCCCCTCAGAAGGAGCGGACTGTGAAGTTGCGATTGGTCGAACGCGAAGTCCAAGCCTCCCGGGTTACCGCAAAGGGAGAGTACATGGTGCAGAACCGCCACAGGGCATGGGTCGCGCCGAAGCGTCGGCCGCGAGCGTCAGGATCCCAAGAACCAGAGAAGGTGACCAAGGGATTTGTGGAGGTCCAGCCTTCAGGAATGCGAGGGATCTCACTTGTCAGCCTGACAGCGTCGGAGATCGCGGAGTCAGACCTTGCGGACTTGAGAGAAATGTCGCCAGAGGTAGCTGGCTCCAGGTCCGAGGAGCCACCAGCCCCGTCAGCGGGACCAAAGAGCAAAGGAGGCTCTTCAGGGTTGGTGGGCGAAGAGAGAATAACAAGCGAAGTTGTTCTCCGCATTTCCGCTTCAGAGAGCGGAGACCTGACGAAGCGAGCTCAGGAGGTCAAGCCAGGGACTGCTTACTTCATGAAGCGAAGGCGTCAAGAGAAGGAGAAAGTGAAGTTCACGTCCCAGGTCAGGTCACTGTTGAGGCCAGCCGGCAACGCAGCTCTGAGCGTGACCGATGCCAGTACTTCCGAATGGATGTCGGAGACAGCCGATCCCCCAGTCCTCGAGCTGACGGAGGAAAACCTGAAGAGATTGGACGAATCGGTCAAGCAGCGGAAGACGCCTTCGATCTTACCGATCAAAGCCAAGACTCGGCCTATCGGCCCTCAGCCGCCGCCAGTGCCGCCACCCGGATCGCAACCGCCGGCCAAGCAGCCACCTGTCGCGCCGCCAAAGCAACCACCTGTTGCACCACCAAAGCAACCACCGGTTGCGCCGCCAAAGAAGCCACCTGTTCAGCCGCCAGCTCCACCGGCAACTGCCGATCCGGAGGAGATTCCGGAGCCGAAGTCACCGTCGGTTCCTGGTCCGAAGACGCCGCCGACCAAACCCAAGGCGAAGAGTCGACCGCTTACCGAAGAGCAGAAAGCGGTGGCGGAAGAGAATTTGGCTCAGGAAGCCCAAGATATGCTCAGGAAAGCAGAGAGGGGTACCGCGACCCTCAAGAGAGAGAAGGAGTCCTCGGCGTCGGGATCGGGCGCGAAGAAAGTACCGAAGTATCTGGAGCACCTGACCGACGAGCAGCGAGAACATTTGTTTCGCACAGAGCTATCATCCGAGCGAGAAGCGGAAGCGATCGAATGGGAGAAGGAACTTGCCCGCCGAGAGAAGGAAGAGGAAGAACGCCGAAAGGCGAAGGCGCTGTATCGTTCAGAGAGAATGGCCCAGGCCTTGGAACACGGAAAGGAGATCCAGCGTCGTCGGCAGGAAGAGTTCGAGAAAGGAAAACAAGATCTCCTGCAATGGAGGGCAGAAGAGGAAGATCGAGAGAATTTGAGAAAGGCGAGGCGAATCTCTCTCGAGCAACCCGCCATGCCACCGCCAGTGGGAGGAGTAGTTCTGACGCCGGCGCCGACGGAAATGTCGGAACCGACGGCGATGGTGGGGGAGAGTCCCTCTACGCCGCCAGAAGCGCTTCAAGCACCATTGTCCGAGGGAGAGATTGCGTACCGCAAGCAACTGCAGGAGCATCTGTCCAAGTTTTCGGACAAGAGGGAAGACGCGAAGTAGGACGCGATGTCCGAAGCGTCGGACGCGAAGGAAGACACGATATCCAAAGCGTCCAGGTTCCTCCCAAAAGGGGAGTCGAGCCGCCGATAAGAGCCAGAGCGCATTTTTCGAATCCAGCATTCGACGTCGTGCGCAAAAAGGAAGTCGTTTGCACCGTTGAGTCAGAGCCTGAGTTCGAGTTCGAGTATCCCATCGAGCTACGAGGTAACAGACTAGCTAAGCACATTTTGCAGAGTCACACCCCTTATGATCCAAGCTGTGCAGTCTGTCTCATGAGCAAGGGATTGAAACGAGCGCCAAAACGTACAGATCAAGTCACCAACGAAGTCCAGATGGACATTGCCAATCTATGCACCCACCCAAAGTCTCCAAATATGTATAGGTATGTTGTGATTTGGAATCGGACGCATGGTATGATAGCAACAGCTGCAATTTATGTAGACCAAGCTTCGACGATTCGCGTTTTGACAGCTGCCATCAACCACTGTTCGTCCACAGGTGCGATGGTTCTCAGTGATGAAGGCCGTGACTTGACTGCGCTCATTTCTGAACTCATTCGATTGAAGGTAGTCTCAAGGCATGAGACCAGTCGCCCAGGAAGACACGCAACTGGAGCCGAAAGGGCAGTGAGGACCCTCAAGACTCAACTAGGGTGTATTCGTACAGTGTTGTACCAGCACGGGTTGATGCTAGGTAGTGAAAGCCTTCGATACGCCGCAGCAAACGCTTGCCATGTACACAATGCATTTCAGCTGCAAGCCAACAGTTCACTGACACCATATCAACGCATGCGCATCAGTGTAACTAGTTCAGGAGAAGTCCCAAACACCAACCGAGTGATGCCATTTGGATGTTTGGTTTTTGCCAGGCCGACTGATGGGTACTTGGAAAAGGTCAGAGAAGCAAACGCTCGTCACTTTGTTCCAGGGATTTACTTGACCCCAAAGTTATCTTCGTTAGGTCACTTCGTTGCCTTCGACGGTTCACAGGATGAGACTGTGGTTGTGCCTGTTCGAGACTTGAAGATTGCCTCACCGATTCGTTTTGTCGCTGGACTTCCCAGACCCTCAATCAGATCCAATTCCTGGATCGCTGTTGTTAAGCTAAAATATGGATCGCTGAGATCCATTTTTTGGATCGCTGCTCAGGTTTTGACCTGCCCAAGAGGCACTGCTATCATTGTAAGACAGCAAGAAATCGCACACATACCATGCTTTTGGGCAACTTAAGCAGTTGCTTGAGCCACTTAACCGACCCCACGCCACCACCCAAGGGGAAAAAAGAGTAGGGTACATGTTCGCAAGAGCTTCCACGTGAAGCTAGCACTTTAGGTGAAGACTTAGCACTTGACTTGATTCAAAGGAAAGAAGTGCTGGGTTGGCCTAACATACCGTAGCACATACACACACACACACACACGCGCGCGAAAGCATGGACGATTCACTTAAAAGATTCCAAGTTCTTATTTAAAAATCGAGGGCTCTTAAGTTTGAGCGTTTCAACTGTGCCCAGCTGAGCCAACTTTGTTTTCCTCAAGCGGATTCGCTATTCCACCCTTCTTAGAGGATTGCGAGTGTGTCAGTGACTACGTCCAAAGTCTTGGCGATCGATTGACTCAGCTTGGGTTCCTTAGATGGACGATGCGTGTGGGGAAAACCTTCTTCAGGCATGATTCCCAGCTTGGTTGGAACAAGTAGCCAAAGTAACAAAAAAGAATGTTCAGAGAATGCGTGGATCCTCTTCAACAGTGCTGCCACGAAAGGATTCTTGCCAGAGGGTTTTGTAGTCCGAGAACAAAGGCGGCCGCGCAAGACACTGCATCCCACTGGCACTTGCGGCCATCCAAACATCAGCCACGGCTTGACAAAACTTGGTGGTGTAGATTCCCGAATCCTTAAGTTTCTTTCCACCAGAAACGCGGAGTCGTGCCTTGCTCTTGGACCAATGCTTCTTGTAGAAGACATCGTTTCGGGCACGAAACTTGAAGGCAGCTCGGTACTTCAAAGCTGTGCGGATGTACCTCAGAATAACACACGGCATACCTTTGCCTAGTTCTTTTGGTGAGCCTCCAACTTCCAACCCACAGAACAAAAAAACAAAGTTGCCAACAAGACTGAGTTTCTTGTTTTTGTTTTGCCAGAGTTTACGGATGGCTGGGACTGCCAACAGCTTGCTTCGCAGGATGTTCTGCCATATTTTTTCCATCTTTGGCGACCACTTGCCAAACAAAGGACCCAGCCAATCTGGGAGAATATTGCTGTAGAGTACGCTGGGTTTTGGCAATGGGTGACCAAACTTCCTCATCCAAGTATGGATGCGAGTAGCGCCAACGCTCTCCAGAAACCGGGACATTTCTGGGAAGAACCACAAGAGTGAGCTGGAGGGCTGTTCCATCCTGACATATGGTTCTTAGATACAAAAACACACGCACACACACACACACCCCAAAACCTTGGCCCCTAAAACTGTTTTCTGACTGGCGCAGCTGAGTCTCAAGATCAGAACCTTTCTGGTGTGGGCCACACAAAGCAGAATGATCAGGTTCACAACGAGTTGGTTGGCCGCACGCACCTTTGCTTTGAACTGGTCTCCGTAAGGGTCATCGGACGTCCGCATGTGATAGGACGAAGATATAAACACGAAGAGGCCACATGGAGGGCCACATAGGAGGAAGGCAAACTCCACCTCACTTTAGCGATTTTGTTTTGTCAAGATGCTCTGAATCCCACCCTGCTTCAAAGAAAATAGAACCAACAATTTGTCATAGCTTGGTAACAAGTGTCCAGGGTCAGAATCTTGAGGAGCACAAAATGGAATCCTGTTTCCTTCAAGAGATCCATGTGGACTTTGTCATACAAGACATCCACTGCCAAAGTGCTGTGCCCACGGATCTCACACTCACTTGCAAAATTCCCTTTCCCAGCAAAAAGATCTAGCGACTCCAACTCCCGGCCATTTGGACAGTTACGGTCAAACGCTTCAACCATGGTCTCAATTTGTTCTAAATGTTGGGACGCATCGAACAAGCCATCACGCTTGGACACAAACCGGACCTCACTCATGGCGCGCTATGGAAGTGGCGCTACTGGAAACGTGGAGGCTCGGACCGAGCGCGCTGAGAATTTAAGGAGTGCTGAATGCCACGCCTAGTTTTCTTGAACCCATTCACCAAAATCATTTCCACCCTGGTGCAAAAGTTTTTGGAACTTCTCGGACGCAATCAAGCGTGCATGGCATTTGTCATGCAAAGCCTGGGTCTTCCAGTGGATGATGTTTGCCCACGTGCGCCTATGGCAGCTCCGTGCTATTTTGGCTATTTGGCCATTCAAAGATTCATCACGGTACGTGGAATATTTGCGAGGGTTTCCTTTGTACAAGGACCTTTGAATCAAATGTACCATAAAATGGGTCTTTGGTACCAGGGGTCCCCCAGCCTTGTTGTAGAAAGACAAGAAGCGTGAGTAGCACCCCAAAGCTCTGTGAACTTGGTTGCGGGTGAGACGCCGGGATTCAACACCAAACACAACATCTAGCTCCGAAGCGGCCTTAGACGCTTCCAAGAGAAACTTTCCTTGCCTCGCATCCGCTCGGGGTAAGCATTGCTCAAAATCACCCATGCGCCGCTCCAGGAGTTGGCGAACGAAAAGAGCCAGTCCATGCGATTCGGCAGCTTTGGCATGGAGGCTGGGAGCATCCGTAGAGCCCAGCATGGTCAAAGTTAGGTTCCAGACCTGGTGCCCCAAATCATTCGACCCAAAACTCAAAAGGTTTTGCCACAACCAACAAATTGGACACGGAATCCAAAACTATCCCAAACTTACTTGTTCAACTTAGGCTCTTCAGACCCCTTTCCCAACCAATCTTTGTCTTGCCGCTGGTCCCGGTAGAATGCAAACAGCTCAGATTTTATTGCTAGCAAGGAGAGTTTCCGTCGGTCTTGGGCGTCGCCCCCACCACCAGCCCGTGGGCCCCATAAACCTGTGTCAAGGCAGTAGTTCAAAGCCTTGCTGACCAGAAGTTGAAGGGGGCCCAAATGCCAGCTATGCATAATATCCAAAGAGAAAGTCTCCAGGCCTACGCCAGACAAATTTAGCAAAGGGCAATCGTGCAGAAGCCGCCCATCTTCTGGACCAACCCACCAGGAAGTCTCAAATGGAATCTCTTTGAACTCAAAGCCAGCCACGTCAGGCAACGTGGGCGTTGGCATCAAGCGGCTGGATTTCTTGAGGCCATATAGTGGGAGAGCGTGGGACAAACACCGACCCCGCATCTTGAATTTGTAAACCAGGTTCTGGTGAATCTTGGCCCTCATGGTCAGTGAAGTCACCTGCACAACCTAAGTGTTGACCCCATCGTAACAAAAACCAATAGGTGGCTAGACCCCATTCCCACCACAAAGGGCGTGAACAAAGTTAAGCAACTTGTACAAACTCGGAAAGATCCCGGTTGTACTCATTGGTGCCATAGCTTTCGTAGGGCATGGAATCAACTGTGATGTCGTTGAGTCGAAGTTCCCCGATTTCTTCTTGAGTCACTCTGCAGAGAGGGCACGGGTGAACCTTGTGGCTCCAATACCTGAGTCCGAAGACCTGGAGGAAAGCTGGCCAATCCCCCTGTATGTCAAGGACTGCAAATCTAGTGGGGCCAACCTCAAGGCCCTTCAAATCTGTGGTCCAGCGCAGCAAGAGGGGATAGAGGCTGCACCAGCCACGACACCCACATTGGCACATTTCTTCACTGCCTGGGCTAGCCAGGCAATCTAATATATACACTAAGTATTATTTGCCAGCGTTTTGTTCACAACCCCACCCGAGCAATTGGGGCTACGACGAAGTAGGAAGGATAAAAACTTCTGGGTACTCAAGATGTCTGTGACATAGAATGCAAAAAAGGAATCCTTCTTGGTGTACACGACTCCATCCCAGTAAAGAGCTATTGGGCGAACATGGCGCTTGATACCCTCCGCCTTGGCAGCCTTGACCAGGGGGTGGTCCCAGTAAGCATCCAAATCACCAACAATCTTGTCAAATTCCGCAGTGTTGTCAACCATGTCTTGGGTAATGTATTTTTGAAAAGCTGTGGAGGGAAGATAGATCGGGACCTCTTCCACGACGCGCTGGGAATCACGCTTCTTGTACATAGGACACTTCACAAAACCCAAACCAACTTCAGGATAGATTTTTCCAGCGTGTTTTTTCACATGCCGGTGGCCGTTTTTGACAGCAGAAGTTGCATTCAAAGCCAGGTCTTCCAAACCTTGCCCTCCAGCACGGGTTATGTGATAAGCCAATGTGGCTACCTCAGAACCAGGCATCCCCTCAATGCAAAATTTCTCTAGCAAGTATCGGCGCAGGTCCTCCCCAGCTCTTTGTCGGTTTGTTTCTTGAAGCGTCGGCGTCTCATGGCTGCCTTTGGCGCGCGCTAGTAGCCGAGCCCTCTTTAACATGTCCTGATCCAAAATGCTTTTTTGCAAAAACATCGAAACATGTGGGTTGGAGATGGTTGGAGTTGGGCATTTCTGCAGCGCCACCCTGCAGCTCACTTGATTTTGTCGCACACCTACGGTCCCGTCAGAAGAAGCAGTTCCCCCTGCCACATCTACATAGAATCCGCCAAGGCAAATGCTTGGCTTGCGAACTAGCCCCACACCTGATTGTGTTTTCACAACCAGCCTACAAAATCAAGCCTTCCGGGCTCTCTTCTTAGGCTGCGGATCTGTGCTCATGGCCTGGGTCATGTTGTGCACCTTTGTCGCAACGCCATTCATCCTTGGCTTGCTCAAACTCAGGCCCAATACAAAAGATTAGAGACCTACAAATACAACAACAACAACAACAAAACTGATCTGAACCCAAGCTGGCTTCTGGGCTGCGTGGCCTTGGCACCGATCCACAAACAGAGCGAGCATGCTCTCGTAGTTCTTGCCGTACTCTTTTTTCAAAGATCGCAAGCCTGCTTTGGTGATGACGTTCAACTTGAGCTCATCGACGAACTCAGTGAGATCTTGTTCCGCCCCCTCAGAAGGCGTGAGAGCATCTTTGAAGCGGTTGAGCAGGTCTTTGTACTCTTCCAAAAAGCCACGAGCCCAGGAGAATTGGGAAGGTAGTTCATCACCCATGTGAGAAATCTTTTCCATGATCTGTTGGGATCGCTGAAGCTTGGTAAGAATTTCCTTTGACTGCTGCTCTGACATTTGCTCTGTAGAAAGCTCCTTCTTGGGCTTCTTGGGTCTCTCTGAGCCTGGAACCTTGCCCCCCTTCCCCTTCGCCTTGGCTTTAGCCTTGGCCTTTGGACGGGGCACAGAACCATCGCCAGTGGTATCAGCATCCTTGCCTGCATCGGCGGGCTCTGTGGCCGCCTCTGACAAAGTATGGTCTGAAACACCTGGAACGACAATGTTGTAATCGCCCCATCCACGGAGGCCGAGTGGGGACTTCACAACATCATCGATGTTGACCTCCTCCACTTGAAGCCCATGATGAGCTGCGAACTTGCGGACTGCCTTGCATTTGAAAGACTCGGTCTCGTAGGTGCCGCTACCATCTGTCATCTCTGCCACTTCACGCCAAGCCTCCTCCTCCGTCTTGGAGACCAGTTTCTCTACCAAGAGAAAATTGTCAGCCTCTGTCCATGTATTGAACTTCACGAAGGCATCCTGCAACAGCAGTTGTGCTTGGGAAGGATAAAAGACAAAGGAAAAATTATGCGCACTCATTTCTTAACAACAAGCCAAAACATATAACATATTATAACATCAACCCGCTCCGGGAACTTTCTGCAATTCTTGATGTAGTTGCTGGCTTGTCTTTTCGCTTCTTCTTGATCAGTGCCCCCGAAGTAGACCTGTAGCTGGAGCTCACTCCTCCACTGTCCAATCTCCGTGTTCTTGGTGGTGGTGGAGATGCTCCGGATCCTTTTGCGGGCGACGAAATCAAAGCTTCTTGACACTGCCCAGCTTTGGCGAAACTTCTTTTTCAAATCATCGAAGAGCCACTTGTAAGTCTCGTTGGCCCCCGGACATTTCTTGATCTGCCGATACATAGCGTTTCCCATGGGCCCACGGGCTTTGCAATCTAAGCCCTTGCACGCCCAACCATCAATCCCTTCCTCCGTTTCATTCAGGATCGCTTCCGTGACGGCGCTCACTTCAATCCCATGGGCCGTGGCATACATAAACTTTGCTCGTTCCAAAGACGGTTTCATTGAGGCTCCACTTTGCCCCTCCTGGATTCACAGAAAAAAGAGGAGACCCCAGCCCCACGATAAAAACACGTTATATAATTAATACATGAAAAATTAGTGGACCAAGTGCCTGGGGCTCCGCTGCAGGATCCGGAGGAAGAGCGTTGTCCGCCATGGTACGGGCGCCCAAGATTTCCGGTGCAGACACCTTGAAAAGGACAAATTTCTGAGGAAAACGCCGACAGTTGGAACCTTTCCACCCCCTCATCGATGGCTCATCGCTCTGGTTTTTGTAGGCTAAATTGGCACGCCAAAATTCCTTATTTATTTTAAAGGCAGGGCCCAGTGATGAGCGTGCTCATCGGTGAGCTCATCGATCCCCCCTCATCGACCCCTCATCGCACGCGCGGGTGGTGTGGTGTTTCTAGACCCCCCAAAATCCTTATTGTTTTTAAAGGCGGTGACCAAGCGATGAGCATGCTCATCGGTGAGCTCATCGACCCACCCCTCATCGACCCCTCATCGCTCCGGATTTTGGCGGTTTGGGGGTTTGGCCGTACGGGCCCCGGTCGCCGTAAACGGGATACGGTGCTCTTACGGTTTACGCCAATCAGATCCAATTGAAGATCCAATGTGATACTGGATCCATTGGGGGGCACCCAACAACCAGACCTATATAGCCGATCCACCAACGCGACGACCGTGGCAGTCTGTGGGTCCAAAACAGACAAGATCTATTTTGGAAGGTGTCCGGACGGAGCTCCTAACAGTCATATAACACAGTATTCCTGGACACCTCACAAAGCAGATCGCTGTCTTTGAAGCTAGATAAAGCTGTAGAGCCATCCAACCTAGTAGTAAGGCCAGGAGTCCCTATAGTAGCGTCCTTGCTCCTAGTAGTGAGGCCAGGAACCCCTAGTAGCGTCCTTGCTCGTAGTAGTAAGGCCAGGAGCCCCTA
>CAXAMN010006113.1:42270-59410 GCA_963970005.1 Durusdinium trenchii
ACCCCTAGTAGCGTCCTTGCTCGTAGTAGTAAGGCCAGGAGCCCCTAGAGCCCTAGTCCTAGCGCAATGCAACAATGATGGTGAACCAAAACTGGAAAAGGCGGTTAAAAAACGATTCATTGGCCCCTTCCATGGAAGGTGGCGCCAAGCGGATGACGAGCAGTTGGGCCGCCCCTATATGGATTCAAAAGGCACGGCCGCCGAGTACAGTTCTTGTCTTGCTTGGAGGCGAAAAAACCCCATCTTGGAGTGGCCAAGTTACTGGTTTCCTAGACGGCCGGTGAAACGCTCCCAAACGCTCAAAATATCAAGACAGTCCTTTTGATAAATCCAGGGTCTGTCCAACAAGTAGCTTTCAGTGGGACACATGGCCCTCTGGCCATCTTTGACTACGAAGACTGAACTGCGCTGGTTCTCCAGTGTTCTCCCGTTTTCCAAGAGTCAGAAAAAGCCAACAAAGCAATCCGAGGGGAGCACCGCTAACTAAATCACCCAAAGGATGGCTTCGGGTTTATTGCTTCTCAGCCTCTCTTGGCCCCTTGTGCATGGCAAGACCCTATACACCACAGACCTTCCAACGGTTGTCTAAATTGTCCAGTGGCAGGAATTTGTTTGCAAATGATTGGAAGGCCTGGTCCCGGTTGTCTTCGGTTGATGTTCCTAGATTCCTATAGGTCTAATGTACTTAAACGTTTAACCGCAACCGCTCAACCGGGTTCAACGACCAAAGAAATGAAGCGAGGCCCTACTACCAATAAACCAGTGCCCACCAACTAACCATTGATACTTGGGTGCTTCACAGACGTCCCGCTCACAGACCTCTAGAGATCCCTGCTCGCCGACGGACCGCGCGCCCGCGCAAAGCTTTCCGTTGGATGAAGTGTCAACCACCAAACCCAAGAACAATAGCAAAGCCTTTTGCGGCCTTACTAGGGGGGCTTCCAACGAGCAATGGCCGTGTAATGTTTGAGCGCTTTTTGAACACTGGGCTGTCACACAAGGGGTTTTGAAAAGCTATTCAACGGGCACTTGGTCAACCCCTGAAAAGGGCCAACCCAAAAGTTGAACCTCAAGGTTCATTTGGGCCAATCATCCCGGCTTCACTGTTCACATCACGGCGTCAAGGCTCTCCACCGCCTCCAAATCCACGTGGCAGAGGCGAGCGCAGTCCGCCCGCGTTTATGGCGAGGGTGGGTTTCTCGCACCGGAGCGCTTATAGGGATTGAGAACAAAAAACACTTGAGATCACTTCCCGTTCCCACTGTGCTCAATATCGCTGGGGGTGGATTTCAACCGCTTTTTACTAGTCTAAGGGGTTGGCGTTATGTTCTTGTTGGGCAGTTGTGAAACACCACAGCTCGCCTGCAGATTGTTCCATAGTACTGGCCAGCTCCGCGCGTTTTGCAAGCATCTTCAGAAACATTTTGTTGCCATCGGTGTCGTCCAGGATCCGCCGCCAATATTCAACAAGTGTCCCTTTCTCGTGCATGTCTAGCAGGCTGTTCTTTTGGGGTTTCAAATCAGACAATTGAGCCTTCCCATCTAGCAGGTCAGCAGCGATGGCTTTCAAAATTGCCATAGCATCAAAAGCTAAGATGGTCGGAGGTTTGATCACTATCTGAAGTTTCTGGGACCACTTTGTTTCATCTTTTCCTTTGAACATCAGAACCACAATTGGGGACCGGCCCTTTTGCGGCTTCAACACTGTCTTCGCTTCCCCAATCTCCTCATTCACCGCAGTCTTCTCAGCCATCATCAGTTGTAAATCCGGGTGACTCGAAATTGGGTCATCAGCAGACACACCAGCGGCGGATTCTTTGGGAATCGGCGCCGGCTTGGGCTTGATGCCACGCTTGGCTGCCAAATCTTCCTAAGCTCCGGGATTCAATCCACCACAGGTTGAGGGTGGGAAGACGAAACCAGATGTTAAATAGTCGAAGTTGGAAAGGAGGCTTGTTAGTTCCCCTTCATGGACCCATACCCACGTACAACAGGATAATTGGTGTTGAAAAATTCTTTGCGTAGAGAGTGCACCATGGTGATGTGGTCAACGACAACGCGCATACCATCTTCAAATTCGCATATGATGGACACATCAGGATTGGGTTCGAGGGAAAACTCAACTGGACCCCGGAGAGTCTTGCCCCGAATTTCCTTCCGCCACGCCCGCATACTCTCATCGTTCCAGCCCGTCTCATATTCTTTCGCGGGCAACTCTGGGGCTGGCTTGCTTGGAGGCACAATTGCGGGCGCACGCGAAGAGCTGGGGCGTGGGTGACCTCAGTCGAGGGCAGGGCGGCGCGCGTGGTTGCGCGCCATGGCAATTTACATCTGATTTGTGGGTATAGGCACTTTGGCCCCGGACTCAATGAATGTCTCAATTTCAGCAGGAGAACTGTTTAGGGCAGGAGTTGGCGTTGAACCGGGCTTTCAAGAAATGGCAGCTTTCCATAAAACAGGGCAATGCCACGTAGCAAGGCTAATCAAGAAATAACTGTTCAAAGGATTTGTGAGAGAAGCGTTGCCAACCAACAGCGGAAAGGTTCAAGGCCAACTGATAGGTCTGTAGGTTTTTGGCCAAGTTCAAACAGTATATCACTTCCAAAATGCTGGACAGGATCTTCCCCCTGGCAAGCGTTAGCTTGCGCGCAACCCCCCTTTCAAAAGCTAGCGGGGTCGCCGAATCAACTTCTGAACGCTGCTTAGGATCCACCAGATGGGCGCATAATCATCTCCTCGACCAGGGAACCAAAATCGGGCCCGCCGCCAAACATGTCCTCAGATGATCGGTGAACTTGCCCAAACCCTTTAAGATTGGGCGTTGACTATTTTGTGTCGATTGTTTTGCGAGTGTTTTTGGCGCCGGCCTAGTGCACGAAACACAAATCAAAAACACACGCGCACACACACACAAACAAACATTTTGGAGCCAAAGTGAGAAACTGCCATAAGATCAAATTCGTGCTCCCCAGTAGATGGCTTCTCAGGTTTGCTTTTTGTTTTGGCTGCTGTTCGGGGCTGGGTGTTGCGCTGGCTTCCAAGCTCAGCGGATGACTTGGAGCGCTTGACTGGTTGAAGTTCTGGTGGCTTGGTTTGCTTCTGTTCTTTTTTCTGCTTGGGCTTGGGGGATGAAATCCCGCTCAAATCTGGCTTGGGCGGTGATGGACGGGTGGCTGCTGCACTGGACTGGTTGCCTTGAGAGGCTGCTGGTTGAGGCTCAGGATCTCTACATTTTCTCAATCTCTTGAAAGGTTTCTCCCCCCCCTCTTGGTCGTCTGCGTCTGCACCACCCTTTTTTGCAAACCTCTCTAGCCTCTCCTTTCTCTCTTGTTTTTTTCTCTTTTTTCTTCTTTGGATTCTTTGGCTTCTTTGTCGCCTTTGCCGTCTTTTTCTTCTTTGTCTTCTTTGACACTTTTATCTTCTTTGACTTCTGTGTCTTCTTTGCTTTCTTCGCCTTCTTTGTTTTCTTTTTCTTTGTCTGTGTCTTCTTTGTCTTCTTTGTCTTCTTTGTCTTCTTTGCCTTCTTTGTCTTCTTTGTCTTCTTTGCCTTCTTTGTCTTCTTTGTCTTCTTTGTCTTCTTTGCCTTCTTTGTCTTCTTTGCCTTCTTTGTCTTCTTTGCGTGTTTTCTTCTTCTTTTGATCGCCTGATGTCTCGGCCTTCTCTGTCTCTTCTGCGCTCTTGCTCTGGCTTGGATGCACCGTCTCACCCTTCCCTCCCGTCTCACCTTTCTCTGGAACAGCTACGTATTCTTGAGTCTCTTGCTCCTCAAACTCGGGTGTGGTAGAGGTGCTGGAAGGAGAGGGTGAACTTGAGCTTGACGAGGCAGACTGGGATTTGGACTCTTCTTTTTTATTATTTGTTTCGGTTTCCTCTTCACCGTCTTGTTTTTTGTAACGCTTGCCCGCAACTCCAGTCCACATATCCTTCAATGGGGGTGAACTACAGGGTCCCGTGCGCACGCTTACTACAAACACGTCAGAACGTTTTGAGCAAGGGTCGCAAACAATGGTAAACAATTACACACCTGTGAGGCAAACCCTTTGTAAACACTTTGCTTCAATGTAGCTTGTCCTGCGGCATCCACCGGCGGCAGTTCAAGGCTTCTTGAGACATGTGCCGGAACATAGCTGCCATCTGTAGGGCTCGATCTGCCGCCCTTAGTGTAGAAATCATGTGAGTGAAAACGCCAGCCAATATCCGAAGAAATAATTAGCTAGCACCTAGGCCATAAACCTTTTTGCCGCTGTATGACCACAAAGCAGCTAAGTGGCCACTCTTGGGATGAAGACTCTGGTATCAAGGCCTTCTCCTCCGGTCAGGCAAATCAAAACTATCAGAGAAGCAAACAGGTTTCAACCTTTTCTGGGGGAATAGCCCTTAAGCCAAGGGGAATAGCCCTTAAGCCAAGGAAATAAACGAGCCAGTGAGATAAACGAGCTCTCCTTGTTGACTGTGAGCAAAGCTGAGACGATGCTAGTTGAGGAAAAATTCCAAGTCTTATCGATGTTCTGGACGCGTTTCAAGTGCTCAAGGTGTTCCATCAACTTGTTCTTGTCTTTGGCCTTCATCGATCGGTTGGTAGTGTACTTCAAGAAATTGGATTCTGTCCTTATAAGGCAGCGCTGAACAGGTGGCTGAATCTTGTCTTCTAAAGTGGGGGTGCCAAAAAACAAAGAGCCGCCATCGCCAAAGCTTTTTTGAGAGTAGCCAAGTTACACCCATGGATTCAAAGCCCTAGCAAGGCCTTCCACATCATCACAGCTTTTTGACCGTGTAGAACCGCCAACCATGGCCGGTCTTTTCAGAGGCATGGTCGACTAAAAACAACCGTTACATCTGCGCAATTCCTCCTGACCACCCACATCGTAGTTAAGACTGATTTTTTGCTCTTGGACCCTTTCCATGTCTCCACTTGACATATGAAGGGGGTGGACTCCTTCACACGAGCCGAGGCGTTGCGCCCAGAATGAGAGGGCACATGAGTTCAGAGCAACAACCCTTTTAAAACCCACATCTATACTCTATATACAAACAATTATAATACACTTAGTCGCTTTGCAAATCAAACTTGGCGGCGCCATTTCCACTGACACAGACCCTAAGCAGTCTCCACGCACATCAAAACACTAAACATGCGAGTCAAGTGAATCCTTGAAGCTTGGAAGGGCAGCTAGCGAGCGCAAAGCACGCTCGTCATCGAGTTCGAGCGCAAAAAATTGGGTCCTTCCACAGAAGGGATTGAGGAAGGGAGAAGGATCGAGAAAGAGAGCGAGGAGAGAGAGGAGAGAGAGAGAGAGGAACGTACGGACTACCATGTCGGGTACTGAGTTTGTGATGCGGTGGCGGCGCGAAGTGTACGTCGTGCCTTGCATATATGGTATTTATATAATTATATATATATATCTCTTTTTTGCAACATATCAAAACACTGTCCCCAAACCAAAAAAAAGAAGTCACCAAAGAAAGATTGAGGAGAAACTTCCGAGGTACAAAAAATTGCACTCGGCCCATGCATGGTCGCGGACGCAAGACTATCAGAGAGCAGCCAGGGGCAAAGCCAGTAGCCCAGCAAAGTGGCGACTTGATCACCGCGAGCTGGAACAGTTTGAGCCGTTGACTGTTTGATAGTTCGTCTCTGTGGCTTACTGCATAATCGCACGAAATGTTTAAGGTGTGGGATGGTAGCGGATCGTTGCCTCTACTGCCAGAGCTGCGCCAGGGTTCTTGCAGGCGCCTTTTTTGATAGGCGCCTGCCCATTTCCTCACAAAAGCCACTTGAAGGCATCATTTTACATTTGC
Source organism: Durusdinium trenchii (assembly GCA_963970005.1). NCBI lineage: Eukaryota > Dinophyceae > Suessiales > Symbiodiniaceae > Durusdinium > Durusdinium trenchii. The sequence continues at coordinate 48,070 of CAXAMN010006113.1, forward strand.
TTTGAACGCCACAAAAATGGATCGTCAAGATCCAATTCTTGGATCGTTGCCAAACAGATCCATTTTTTGGATCGTTTTGAGGCTCTGGGTTGGGATGTTGTGTGAAATTCCGAATTCCAAGAGTGGAGTGAAGCCAGATAGGATTGAAAGACTACCGAATGATCTTTCGAAACCCCAGAAGTTGGTTGATTTGCCCATCCATGAAGGGGAACCACCTTGGTATTGGAGTGAAGTGAATAAGACTTCGAGATGTCCAGCTTGCTCGAACGGGAGTGAAACAGGTCATTCAGTGAAGTGTCGGAACCGTTACAAGAAGTACCTTGAAGAAGAGTACAAAAGGATAGTACCGATCGAAGACGAGTCGTCTGTGCCCGTCGTGCCTGAAGGATTGGAAGAAGGCTTGGATACCGAAGAAAAGCCTGAATCTCAGCAAGAGTCGGGAGAAAGAGTTCCAGAATCAGAGTCAGAACGAGAGGAGGAAAAGAAAGTCTATCGATGATGAGTGGGATAGATTTCATCGCGAGCATGAAGAAAAAGAAACTGGAGAAAGATTTCCAGACTTTGATGATGTTCCGTTCCATGCGCCAAAGGGACAGGAAGCGGATACCGAACCGACACCAATGCAAGAGGATCCAACGAATCTATATGAGATCGGAAAGAATCCGGAACCTATCGAGGATGATCGGATGAGTGAAGGCTATGAGCCAACAGAAGTACCGGAAGGGTACAGAGCACCCGAATCACCCGGGGAGAGTCCCATGGACATTGATTTGTTCCAGAAAATCCCAAGAAGAGGAAAGAACCGAAATCATGACCATTGGGAAGTTGACCTTGACAAGCTTGTGTTGAGAAGAGTTCACCACAGAAGTCGAAAATGTGTTTTTGCAGCATCATCACTGCCATCGCCGATGCCTGAGGATCAGCTGGTAGGAATTCAGAGGATGTACTACGTCGATGCTGTTGATGAAAGGCCAGTCGATGAGATTCCAAGGGACCAGTTCAAGGTCCATGTCAGCGAGTTCGGAACCCAGACCGCGCCATTGAGGCGTCATTGGAAAGGGTTTAAACCGAATTGCCAATCAAGCAGCTCTACATGTATGATCATCAAGGTAATGCCATTGCGAGCTTATCAGATCTAGGTAAAGAGTTGTGGGAAAAGGTGAAAGACCCCTTGTCAAGATGTTCGGATGATGAGGTTGAAAGGTTCTTGTCATCAGTTCAAGAGGGGGTACTTGAGTATAGCAGGAAGGTTCCAAAGGAAACCGAGGAGTCCAAGTTCGACGCGAAGGCCGATTCGTGCAGAGTATGGTTTGGAGGTAGATGGATAGTACTCCGAAAGCCATCAAGAGCGACTTCAGATATAATAGGTGAAGGTCCATTAGATGTGGATGCTACGTTCGAGGGAATGCACACGGAGGTCATTGCCCTAGAGAAGCACAGGACAGGTCAGGTCGTGAATAAAGATGAAGCGCAAGAGTATTGCAAGATGCATGGTATCCGAATCATCTCAACCCGATGGGTAGTAGTAAATAAGCATGATGCTATCAAAGGAGACATCGTTCGATCGAGACTTGTTGTCCGTGATTTCGCCACAGGTCCGTCAGCAGCCGAGTTGGGCGTTTCGAGCCCTACAGCGTCATCAGAGGCGTTGAAGGTTGTGTTGTCTTATCTTGCTCAGAAATCAAGTTTTCGAAAGAAATCAAAGAGAGGAGGAGTAGGAAAGAGTACAGCATTCTTGCATGCCCCCGTGATTCACCAAGCGGTCGTTTCGTTGCCGACTGGGATGGAAGATGAAGACGGAGAGCCTTTGTTCGTCATTCTTGAGAAAGCGATGAACGGACTTCGTTCTGCAGGAATGTCATGGTATCGTCACCTAGCCGATTTGTTAGATCAAGAAGGTTTGACAGCATGTGTGACGGAAAAGACAATCTTCGCCGGAAGATACCGAAAAGGAGTTGCAGAGACGGAGGAGGAGAATCACCTGATCGTTTTGATGTACGTTGATGATTTGTTGGTTGTCGGAGATGATCGGAATATTCAGAAGCTCGTTGATGAGTTATCAAAGAAGCTTAGACTGAAAGTCACCGGAAAGCTTGAAGAAGACAGAATTCGTTTTCTGGGGAAGGTGATCGAAAAGGAAGAAGATGGAACGATTGCCTTGTACATGGAAAAAGAGTACTATGAAGGCATGATGAACTTGTATCCAGGAGGAAAGGAAAGCCAAGCGACCCCCAATTTGTTTCAGCTTTATGATCGTGATCGAGAAGAAGATCGGAAATCGTTGTCGCCCGAGGCAGCAGCAACCTTTCGAACCGCACTAGGTAAGCTAGGTTGGGTAGCTCAGTCGAGACCTGATCTTTGTTGGTTGTGTTCGATGCTTGCCCGAGGTCAATCTCAGCCGCTAGCTGTACACGAGACTGCGATGCGTGCGAGTATCCGTTACATCCGATCAGTAGCCGATCGAAAGTTGAAGTTCAGAAGCTATGAGTACTCAGGACCACCAAGGATTACGACCTATGTCGATGCCAGTTGGGCAGCCGAAAAGTCCACCAATAGGAAGAGTACTTCAGGAGCAGCCATCTTCGTTAGTGACTGTTGTGTCAAAGCATTCAGTAGGTTGCAGCAGAGTGTAGCCTGTAGTTCAGCTGAGGCAGAGCTATATGCTTTGTTCGAGGGAGCGAAAGAGACTATAGGTATCCAACATGCCGTGGCACATGTCTATGGATGTCAAGCTGAGGAATTGCCCATTCCAGGTTTGCTTACGGATTCGATGGCAGCCCGAAATGTCACAGAGATGTCAGGGTTGTTGAGAAGATTGAGACACATAGACATTCGGATCTGTTTTTTGCAAGATGCAGTCTACAAGGGAGTGATTTCCATCAGCTTTGTCCGAGGTACCGAGAATTGTGTCGACTTGATGACTAAGGCATTGTCGAGAGGTGTGACTTTACAACATATGGAGACGATCGGAGTTGTCAGAGCATTTCTCATTTCATTTGAAGTGCCATATGACTGGATCGGGAGATGGTTGTGGGTTATGGATAAGGTCACATGTACCGAAATCCTGATTGTTGAGTTTTGCACATCACTGGAGTCCGAGATGAAAGAAGTCGGAAGCCGTACGGAAGGTGTTGAAGTCTTGACTGTCACTGAGGCGGATGACGGAACCCGATCGGACACGATTGAGTCAGTTCGGGAGCAGATGATAAGCCACCGGAAGAGAGGAAAGCCATTCCGTGTACAGGAGGATGTCCGTTTCAGTATATCTGCATCAAGAAGTTTGGTCAGGACTATATGGGTCATCTTCGAGAGTTGTACCAGATTCAGAAGAAGCTATGGAAAGGTTTCTTACGGATGTCGGAAGTAGCCGATTTCGTAGCGATTGAATGGCCGAAGAGATGTGCATATTGGGGATGGAATCAGACTAGAGATTTTCTGAGGAAACGAAAGACGTCTTCAACATTTGTGGATGCTTGTTCAGTCAAGTTGAACCAGAAGGGTCAGTTAATCAGAAAGACCTGGAGGATTGAGACAGATAGTACTCGGTTGTTAGAAAGCCTGAAAGTTTGCGTTTGTGACGGTCGTCATGATCATTTGCCATCCAAGGAAGTCAATTGGAAGGAAACGCAACACTACCCCAGGAGATTTTGCGAGCTAATCCTTGAAGGATTTAAAGCCGAATTAGAATCATAATAGCCAAGTGAGTCTTGCACGTTGTCTGAGCCGAATGGCACGTTTTTGCAAGCACTTTCGATTGCACATTTGTCAAGAATCTTGGTTTTTGCAGACTGTGAGATACAGCTTTTCTTGGAATGAAGCTTAAACCATCCGAGGTATGATGCCGGACGCGGAAACGGCGCTTGCGATGCTGAGCCTGGAAGCAGCGACCGCTTTGGTCTTTGCAGCCGGTTTTCTTTTGGGATGCCTGCTGACCTGCTGCTGCCTGCGGTGTCGGAAGCATGCTGAGCCTGAGAGCCAAGTGACTTTTAAAGTCGATATGCCGAAGAGCTATCCAGTTCCAAAAGGCATTGAGCAATGCTCAAAGGTATATTTTTCAGTGAGTGGGAGCAAGGTTCATTTGAATCCAACTTGCTCGGGCATGCACGTACCTATGTCGAAAGATATTTGTGCCAAATGTCTGTCCTCATTGAAGAAGAATAAGAAGGCTTAAAGCCAGCCAGTTCGTTTCGAGCTTTGTGTCCAAGAGGGGGTGAAGAAATTCCATGTCGGGATGTCCACCTCGCTCGATGCTTGCAGTTTGCGACGCATAAATTTAGTTTAAGTTTGTTTGTGAAAGATTTGGAACCTGGCGGTAGTACAACATTTTGTTTCTTAATTGTTTGAAAGCGACTTGTAGCGTAGTCGGAAGTTTTGAAAGAGTTCTTTGTATGTGGAGATGCTTTAAGAGACTTTTAATATGTTTTTCGTGTGTTCTTTGTATAGTTTAGTGCTACGGGATATGTTTTGGCTCAAGGCCAATTCGTTTGGCTAGTGTGAGAAAAGGGTGCGAGTGTCTGAGAGCAGCTTGTGCAGCGTTTGAAGTTTTCCGAAGTGTTCGGAAGTGTGAGGGAAAGGTTTCGTACCGTACCGGACGAGTGTGAGAGCCTGTTGTGAGCTAAAGATCCAGGGGAGGTAGGTAGTCTACCGTGTAAGGTTGCTACCCGATCTTTTTCGAACTGGGCACTACTTTGCGTCGTCGAAAGCGTGTTTTGCTGCTGGCGCAGGTGGAACCATGGGCGGGAGGTGGCAGAATGCTAGATGAAAGAGTGGGACTCTGAAATGGGCGTGAAAACTGAGGACCAATTCTGTTCCCCAGGAGAAGGCTGCATGTCGCGAAGGCAATTTCACACTCACGCTGCCCTGGAGGCCCTGAGCAACTGGCGTGAGTGGACCATCGACTCTTCTCGACTGATGGAGGGGCTATACCAGAGTCTGCCTTCCAGTTTCGCCCCGTCCGCAAAGGTCAACTGGGGCAGGAACAGAGCCAAAATGACGAAAAAAAAAAAGGAGCCTGCCGGGGGCTCTTGCAGTGCATTGAAGTGCTTGAAGCAAAACTTGTCCAAAACTTGTCCATACGATTAGCCAAATGAGGGAGATGTCTGGAGTCTCCTGCTGCTTGAACAAGATCACTCACAGGTGTACTTACTTGCAAACGAGTTCGTTGAGGGACAAGATCTACTGAGCGCAGTGCTGAATTCGTTGCCCCTGTCTCACCTCTGCCTCACCTCTTTTCACTATGCCTACCTGGCCTCTTGGGTTGCGTTATAGGTTGCTCCTTCTCTCTGTTTTGGTTTGGGTGGTGTTTGGTTGTTTTGTTGGTTTTGTTGGTGTTGTTTGGGGGTTTCTCTCTCGCTGTTGGAATACCTGTACAGCAACTCCTTCTTAACTCGAAGAAGGTGACTTGTGCAGAACCTGCACACATAGCGCCTTGACTCGTGCAAAAAAAAGAGCCAAAATGACGAAAACTTCACGAAAGGGAATCGAAGCAAACAAGGCTCGTGTACTTCCGTCAGCCAGTGCGCGCATGCACTTGGCCGATTGCCGCCCGAAAGTTGCGCAGCAACAATGCTTGGGCCTCGTCCATCGACAAAATGACCTGCTCTGGCACACAACTGCGCAGGAGCTCCAAGAGCTCAGCGTCAGGCAGGTAAATCTGGGGCACCAGGAGTTCGATCGCTGCCAGCCAGTCCTTCTGGTGCATGACTATTTCGAACCAAACCCACGATGCCAGTGGGAGTGGAGCAGCCCGAGATGATCACCGCAACAGGGACGTGGAAACGGAAACCAAGAAGCCACCACGCAAGATGACCTTGCCTGGTGTCTTGGTTGGCCAACCTCTGATGACATCGGGGAACAGGCAAGGTCGGTGAACCTCTGAGGGATTCGTTCTCGAGAAGGGGTCAACGGGGCAACCGTTGGTCTCCTTTAAGAGTGGGCTCAATGTACAGTCTGGCCACAGTGAGGACTGTCTGCGGGCAGTTCGAGCTGTGCTCCGTTGGGACCGGGGACATGAAAAGGTGTCTAAGTCTAACCCCTCCTTCTTTGGTTAGACTTCTCCTGACCTTCGCTTTGCCTTCTGAGGCCTCCTTGCGTTGGTCGGGAGTCTGGGAATCTTCGGGGGCATCATGCGCGGGTTGGTCCTTGGATTGATGGGACCCGTCGATCGATCTCTCTGCCACAGTCAAGGTCATCAATGAACATACTTTCTCGCAGTAAGGAACTAACACATATTCGGCCGAGCACTTTTGCGGGAAATTCATACGGAAGCGTTCGCCCTGCGAAATCCTCCAACTGTTGTCAACTTGTGCGCTTTGTCCTGAAGCATGGTAAAAGAACCACTTGGAGGGGACCCTGTGCGGAGAGCAACGCGTTTGACTTGTGTGCTCGGTTTCAAATTCCCAAGTGGATCAACCTCCTTCCTCCAGATGCCGGATGTGATGGCACGAGAGGTCAATTCCCTATAGCGCAAAAGTTAGATCTTATCGACGAGTCCGACCCGAAAGGCATGCGCAGGGCGGTGACCTCAGTCACTGTCCCTAGTGTCCCGCGAATTACGCCGACCCAACAGTGCGTACTAGGGATCCTGCTGAGGTGATGGACAAGCAACTTTCATGTCCGACCCTGATTGTACTCTTTTGATTGTATGGTGTTTAATATGAAGATGCTCCTGCCATTGATCACCAAACGATGCCTGCGCCCAGACCCCTCATGGCAGCTGAGTTCGAACCTGAAGACAGCACGACTCTTCAACTCACACTTATCACACTTGCAGAAGAAGAAATTCAACTGCCTATCAATTTTCGTGAGCGCAATCGGCCAGATGAGCTTGAAGATGCAGTGGTGGACTGCCTGCCTACCATCAGCCAATTGCCACGTTTTGGTGTAAGCTTGATTTCGTCCATCCGAGCACGCAAAAGCTTGTACGGGACCCCATATGGGCACTCTTCGTTGTTGCGCGCGATTTAACTTGGTGGTCAAAAGCTGCGTGGAAAGAAAGAGCGCAAACGACAACTTCAGGGGGCTAGTTGCCGGGATGTGCCCACATCAGGATTCCAGCCAATGCCACAAGCGTCATTCCGGGAATGCTTTTCATTCGGTCCCGCAGCTGCGGCGTGTCCTTAGTAGAATCTGGCGTTCACACAGTTGGAGCAAAGCTGTCACCAGCTCCAACTTGTCAATGCCTGCCACTGTAGTATGCTGAGCATTGACTCAAGCAGTTGCCCCGGGGTGCGTGAACTTTGGTCGTCGAGCCTTTGCGCAGAATGTTGCTCGCTTCAGTACATTGGCGCGAATGAAGGGGACACCAACGAGCTTCCCGCTAGGGTTTCGATTTCCCCATAATGTCTTTGAGAGTTGCCTTGCACTGTCCCAAGGTGAGTTTGCACAGACCGTTGGAGAATCAAGTCCGTCACCAGGGCCACTTTTCACTTACTTGAGGAACACCAGAAGAGAGCTTTAGTTCATTGGGGCTTGCGACTTGCTTTCGTCGACCCATCCAGCACGTCGATTGACGCCATTTGGGGATCTACTTTCTCACATTGCGTCAATCTTGAGCATATCTGGCCACCGAACAAGTTGAGGCACGTTCGCAAAGAAGCTTTCGTGTTCTGCAACGCCCTCATAGAAGTCGATATCCCACCTACACTTCAGTACATAGCTCGCAGAGCGTTAGAGCGTTCTTTGACTGTGATCAGCTACGCCTGACCGCTGCCCTAGCGCAGATGAAGACAGCTTGCCTGTCTGTATTGCCGCTGCCTCCCCACGTGGGCTACTTGCGTGAACATAGAGTGCGTGACCTTTCCCGTACAGGCCTTCCGGCCCTCCATCCAAGGGCACTAGCTCGCACCATTCCGATGCCCATGTCGATACTGCGTTCGCACCTTCGCAGCTGATCACCCTGGAGCGTTATATGCAATGATTCAATGCCCCACATAGTCTTCAGATAGGTTTTCACTTTTTGTTTCACTCATGCGTGGCGTCTGAGTCTTCGCTGCCGGCCTTGCTGTTTTTGGTTTTCTGTTGGGGGTTTTGTTTTGGGTTTGCTGGTTTTGGTTTGTGTTTTTTTGCCCCTTGGCTCCATCCGTGCAAAAAAAGTCACCAGTGGTTTTCCAGAGCGAAAAATCATGAGCAGATGAGGACGTATGCACATTTCAAATGAATACCCATTGTCTTAAGCGCAGTTAGTCGCAGTTTGTCCGACCAGATTGCCCGTGCCTCTTCAAGTGCTATGCAATATTTTGAGTACGGAGAGCACATTTTCTTAGTGCTCGGTGATATGGCCTGCTTAAACAGGCCTATAGACCAAGTGTCATTGACGTTGCCAGCAATCATTTCGAACCGCAACCCATCTTGTGGCCTTTCGCAGTATTTCATTGCCCAATATCTGTTTCACCCTTGCATGTACATCCAAGAGTCTCCATCATTGTGCTTTCTTTGTCGGTTTTGTTTGGTTTTGGGGCGCTCGTTGTCTTTGTGTTTTTTTGTTGTTTGGTGGCACCCTTTCATGCTGGAGACTCTTCAAAAAATTGCGCAAGCTGACCTGTGCACTTCCTGCATGAATGGTGGCTCGACTCGTGCAAAAAAAGCCAAGAGTTTGAATTTTTTCCATTGTTCATCCACTGCATTTGGTGGGCAGGTTCATTCGACAGACAGGATGACAAGGTATTGGAAGATCAGTCGCCTGTGGAGGTTGTCAGTGAAGTGCTACCAGCGGTATCGAGACTGGCTTCGCAGCAAGAATGTCTGAGCCTGTTGAAGATGAATCGAAGGTGATTGCAAAGCCGGCTGAGGCAGCGTGGAGGATGTTCCAGCCCATCGTGCGCGAGAGGCACACTTCGTACAGGAAATCGGCCCAGCCGCAAGCCATGTCTCCAACTAAAAGTTGTCCCAGTTTCAACGGGGATGAGAACCATCTCAATCGGTTGCCCAGAACCTGGAGGAGCGCGCAACCAAGATGGACTACGAGCCCAGTGTAGCTGATGATGCCCACATGGATGTGGAAGATTTGAATGAAGGACCATGTGTGCAAATTGCTACGTGATGGGTTTTGCCTTGTTCATCTCTACATTGATTGCTGTGGTGGTGCCTGGACCGGTTTCTAGGAACTGGGCCTATTTGTTTTTCCCCGAATGCGTAGCGAAGGGTTCCCGTTTATAGTTGGGGGTCTGGGGGTTGGAGCTATGTTTGCGTGGCGTGCGTCGTCTGGCGTCGTTTGTCGTCGTCTCTCGTCGTTTGTCGTCGTTTGTCGTCGTCGTCGCGTCTCAAATTTGCTGCCATTGGGGAAGCTTTTGCAAGTGACTTTGCGTGGACGTGTCGCGTGTCAGTTTGCGCCGCTATTCCATTGTGATTTGCATGACAATGACATGTCGCGCAAGAAACGTGATGCATTTCGCTGCACAGGCGCAGCGTTTTGTGAGATCCGCAGATTGCTGCGCAGTTCCATTGGGATTAGCGTTTGGAGAGTCGTGTTTTTTGGGGTGTTGGATGTGGCCGTGTCATTGGGATTTGCGTTTCAGAGTGTGGCATCGAAGCTCGGTTTTCGTGACAAGTCTCAGCTGAAATGGCGATTTTGGTGGATGGGAGTGTGCTCAGAACGGGTCGAAATCATTCCAAACGTGTGGTGTGGCGCAAATTTTGTTGAAGCTCACATGAGATGATATTGTCACTTTTCGTGGCAGGCGCAGGACTTTGTGCGGGTTTTGAGGTGTGGAAGTGTGATTCTCGCAGGCGCAGGGAATCGTGAGGTTGCGACATGTGACGGAGCTAACATTTCGCGGCAGGCGCAGTACTTTGTGCGCGTTAGACGTGTGGACGCGGAAAGATTCGTGGCAGGCGCAGGGAATCGTGAGGTTGTGAGTTGTGGCAGAGGTGAATGTCGCTGTCGCATTGGGATTGGCGTGTGAGCGGATGTTGTTTGGAGGGCTGGAATCGCGAAACTGCTTGGCAGGGATGCTTGATGTGCGTGCTCCGATGCGTGTTTCCGCTTGACTTTTGAAGGAAGTCTCGTACGAAACGCTCGTTTTGCAGACTTTGACGTGTGAGTTTTTGAGCAAGTCTCGTACGAAACGCTCGTTTTGGAGACTTGACGCGCAACCCTCTGCGGAGACCGTGCGTGTCGAGTGTGCGAAATGCAGGCGAGAGTGCGATTTGTCCCATGCGCGTGCAACCCTGTGCGGAGATCGCGCGTGTCGTGTGCGCGAAATGCAGGCGAGAGTGCGATTTATCCGGTGCCCGCGCCACCCTCTGCGGAGATCGTGCGTGTCGAGTGCGCGAAACGCAGGCGAGAGTGCGATTTGTCCGGTGCCCGCGCAACCCTCTGCGGAGATCGTGCGTGTCGAGCGCGCGAAACGCAGGCGAGCACTGTCGACTTTGTAGTACAACTTTAGTACGCGGAGTCTCTGGGGAGCTGGAAGATGAGAACTGGTGACTTGGTAGTACAACTTTAGTACGCGGAGCAATCTGTGGAGCTGGAAGCTGAGAACTGGCGACTTTGTTTCAACTTTAGTACGCGGAGCAATCTGTGGAGCTGGAAGCTGAGAACTGGCGACCTTGTAGTACATCTTTAGTACGCGGAGTATCTGGGGAGCTGGAAGAGTGTCCCACAAGAGTGTCCCGCAAGAGTGTCCCGCAACAGTGTTATAGTAGAGTGTCTCACAAGAGTGTCCTACAGGAGTATCCCACAAGAGTGTCCCACAAGAGCGTCCCACAAGAGTGTCCCACAAGAGTGTCCTAAAAGACTGTCCCACAACAGTGTCCTACAAGAGTGTCCCACAAGAGTGTCCCACAGAGGGTCCCCCACAAGAGTGTCCCACAAGAGTTTCCTACAAGAGTGACCCACAAGAGTGTCCTACAAGAGTGTCCTACAAGAGTGTCCCACAAGAGTGTCCCACAAGAGTGTCCTACAAGAGTGTCCCACAAGATTTTCCTACAAGAGTGTCCCACAAGAGTGTCCCACAAGAGTGTCCCACAAGAGTGTCCCACAAGAGTGTCCCACAAGAGTGTCCCACAAGAGTGTCCCACAAGAGTGTCCCACAAGAGTGTCCCGCAACAGTGTCGCTCAAGAGTGTTTCACAAGAGTGTCCCACAAGCGTGTCCCACAAGAGTATCCCACAAGAGTGTCCTACAAGAGTGTCCCACAAGAGTGTCCCACAAGAGTGTCCCACAAGAGTGTCCTACAAGAGTGTCCCACAAGATTTTCCTACAAGAGTGTCCCACAAGAGTGTCCCACAAGAGTGTCCTATAAGAGTGTCGTGTAAGAGTGTCCCACAAGAGTGTCCTTCAAGAGTGTCTCACAGGAGTGTCCCACAAGAGTGTCCTACAAGAGTGTCCCACAAGAGTGTCT
>CAXAMN010006113.1:59420-89359 GCA_963970005.1 Durusdinium trenchii
TGTCCCACAAGAGTGTCTTACAAGAGTGTCCCACAAGAGTGTCCCACAAGAGTGTCCTATAAAAGTGTCCCACAAGAGTGTCCTACAAGAGTGTCCCACAAGAGTTTCCTACAAGAGTGACCCACAAGAGTGTCCTACAAGAGTGTCCCAGAAGAGTGTCCCACAAAAGCGTCCTACAAAAGTGTCACTTGGACATATGTAGTTTTTCGAACGTGTTTGCATTCGGGTTCGTGGGTTCCATCTTGTGGCTTGGCTGCTTTGAGCCACCAAAGTGCATGGTTGGCGAAGGCACCCCAAGGACACTGTAACTTCCTGCAATCGCTTCGTGCCAACCCTATGCACGCGCCTGCGCCTGCCCAATTCAGTGATCTTTTGTTGAACCTTTTCATTTTTTGTTTCCATGCCCTATTGACAAGGACGAGAAACATCTGTGCAGGAGGCGCGTTCCTTTTCAGGAAAACTGTTTCCTGTTCACCAGTAGCTGGCGAGGCCCGCCTAGGTAAAACCATCGAAAGCAACCCTGAACTGTGGCGGGGCTTTTGAGCGTTTGGTTCGCCCTTGGTTTGGTTGCAGCGAACATGGTTGTCCAAGGCGGAACCTATGAGTGAAAACTCGAAAAAGAACAGCAGAGGTGGGTCAAACTTAGTTCGTGATGCTGGAGGTTGCGGTTCCCACGCCAACGCTTGGGAGAGGAAAGGGTTCGGATTCCTGGCGAGTCGGCGCTGGAGGAGTTTCAGGAGACAGGGGTTTGGCCGTGGCGCGGGGGGGGGGCGCATTTGCATGGGTGATATCAAGTGCCACTTTGCCAGAAAGGGCGGGATCTCCGCTTTTCCTTTCTTTGTGACCGTCCTGTGGCGCACAACTTGCAATTGCGCCTCTTCGTTCTTCAAGTCTCAACTCACCGCATTGGGTTGGTAGTTCAACCCCTTGCTGAACGGTAGTTGCCCTGGCTTCCCAAACCAAATCTTTCACTCGGGAAATCGTCCGGGAACTTTCAACAGCTGTTTCCAAACTGTTCCAATGATGTTTTGCTGAAAAGTTGCTGTGGCGGGATGTAACTGGAGCGTGCCGAACTCCGTTACCAACCTCCAGACAGGTAGTTGCGTCCTTGCCCTTCATCGTTTTCAGACGGTGGAAAATAAAACACGAAACGCAAAAATGTTCCTGATTCCTGAATTTGCTGGTGCCCCACGGACGATGTCGCAGGCTATGCCCCAGGGCTCTCTCATGTGATATGAGGGACCGCTGAAAGTGAGAATGCCAAGACCTCACTGTGACACAATCGTGCGTCACCACCGTTTTACTCCAACTACCATTTTAACAAAAACTCCTCCCAACGGCGGCTCAGATCCGGGTTCGCGCGGCGCCTCCCAAGCGACAGTTCGCAGAAAAAAAGTGGATGCCTCAATGAAAAGGCATTGCCAAACACTGAGGCGGAGAGAAGATCACAAAGTGGAACGTGATGATTGGTTTTGAGGGGTTGAGCAGGTCCGACTCTTTAGTGCTTGTACTTTAGGCTCAATTTTTTCGCGGCTATGGTGGGATTTTTAGGACGGTCCCGGGAAGGGTAGTTGTTTTTGGACCCCGCCCCGCTCTGCGACCTAAGTGTGGGTGACATTAAGGTGCGAAGCTTGTTTGGGGAAAGTGCACCGACAAATTGACACCTATATAAATGTGCGAGAGCCGGTGCCTGGCCAAAATGTGGGGTGATGAATCTTCGCAGCCCACTCAAACGTCATTAGGCATGAACCACCGCTTGATCAGGGCCTGCTGAGTGAAGAGTTGGAGTTGGCGTTAGGACGAAACGTTGGCCAAGGACCAATGAAGTCGCAGATGTTTTGGTTGCCAGCCCTTGCCGCCTGCCTCTGCGCGGCTGATGGCGTTTCACCTCCAGCCTGGTGTCAACTCACGCATTTTCACTCGGACTCGCTGCTCCTTTGGCTTCGGGTAGCACACACCGTCAAGGTCAGACGGCAAGGTTGCGAAAGGGGCACTGAGGGAGATAGGGGGGGGATTGGCCGTTTGGTCAGCAAGGCTGTTATGGTTAATGAGGGCTAAAATTGGGGACCCCGAGGAAGGATCGCATCGGCTGGCCAGTGGACTTCCACTGATTGGGCAAACCAAAACGGTGAGGTTGGGGGCGTAGGTCGGTGTGGTGACATTCTATGGAGCAGGCGAAAAAAGGCAAGCAATGCATTACTGCACGCGCACAACATTTGAGTAAAAGACTATGCTTCAAGTATGAGGGGACTAAAGGCAAACATTGAGATACATCCCTAAAAACGCAGGAGCAAGCATCAAACGCCACGAATTAGACAAGGAACAATTATTAGGACAAACCCCCACAACATCCGGCCTCGAAATTTTTTTGGCCAAACGGCAGGCCGGCCCGCCAGCGGACAAACGTTTTCAGGGCAGCAAACCTGGATGTATGAAAATTGGTGACTAGACAGCAAGTGATCACGAAAGGTAACGGTTACGCTACCAGATCCTTTTTTTTCTTCAGAAAAACTGAATTATATCCAGAGTGGACACCCATGTCACTGAGAATTGTCTCCCAACATTTCATTTTAGAGGCCGGGGGTGGGCCCTTTCAACTCCACCCTGGCGCGGCTCTTTGTCAACGGCCGCAAAAAATCATAAAAACAAATGTTTTCAGCCCCTCCAGTCTGCAAAAGTGGCCTCAAACCACGCAATTTACGGGGTTTTCTGTGGCCATCCGGCCAAAAACCTCGTAAACGCCGACGGTTTTTGAAGTGTCTAGGCTTCAAAAGTGGCCGAAAAATTGCCAAAAACCTGGAAAATGTTTGTCGAAACGTTTTTTCCGGCATTTGGAGGGTTCTAAACGGCGCAAAACGACGGTATTTACAGGGCTTTGTGCGCCTTCGCCCGTAAATTGTGATGGTTTTGGGCTATGTACGCTTCAAAGTGGAAAACACCGTAAATACAATTGACAATTGTTTTCAGCTCCTCCCGTCTTCAAAAGTGGCCTCAAGCCACGCTATTTGCAGTTCGCTTTTGTGGCGGAAAGGGTTTTTCGGCGCTTGGAGGCTTCAAAGTTGCACAAAACGACGGTACTTACACGGGTTTCCTGGCACAAAACTCCGTCAGTTGGGATGGTTTTAAGCTATGTACGCTTCAAAGTGGCCACAAAACACCGTCAACTCCACCCTGGCGGGGGTTTTTGTCAACAGCGACAAAGCACCGTCAATACCAATGTTTTCAGCCCCTCCAGTTGGCCAGAGTGGCCTCAAACCACGCAATGGGCGGGTTTTCTGTGGCTGTCCGGACAAAAACCTCGGTTATTGAAATGTCTGGGTTTCAAGAATGGTCGAACAGTACTCGGTGCTTCGAAAAGTGCCTAGGCTTCAGTACTTTCTACCGAGGGCTTCTGTTCAAACAGGGGGAGGGGGCCTGACCTCCTCCAGGCTTACGCCTGATTCCCTGCTACCTTTCGTTCAGCCCCTCCTCTCTCAAGTTTAAATTACGCAGCCGGCGCCATGGTTGTTCATGTTGAGCACCGCCATAGTTTGTTTGCTTTCAGAAAGGTGGTCAATTCGAGTCACCCACGCTCGTTCTAACTTCTTGGTAATGTTGTGTGGCCTGTTCGGGATTGTCATGGCCTGGAACAGCCGCAATCCCACAAACCATTGGCGGAGCAAGACAGGAAAAAGGGACGTGCTCTGAATTTATTGTCGTGCAACAAAGCCATGGGAATGGAAAACATTTCAGTGTCATCTGGTACTTGTGCCACCTATCAGCTCACGCCAAACAAAGTCAAAACCATCCAAAGCCAAGGCAGTGCAGCAAAAGGTAAATCCAATCCAACAATTGCAGTCCAAGATGTTTGGGATTTCGCACGCTATGTGGCAGCTCTATTTCTTGTGGACAGTGGAGGGGTCTTGGTGCCAAGCCCTCGACAATACCTGCAGTGGGCAGCGCCACAATCTGGTCAAACAGGCGTGATGGAGAGTGATTTCCGCAAATTTAACTTGAACAAGTCCAGTTTTTTTCTGGGATTCGATGGTGCCAGTGTCGGACAACGTTTAGTCATTTGCGTTCGACTGGAATGGCCAGGTGCCGCCAACTCTCAACGGCAAGGGGAAACCTGCACGCTTTTTGGATTGGGATGGTGATGGCGACACTGATGCTTTGGTCAAAGACGGAGACGGCGGGATTTGGCTATATGAACGGCTCGCCAACGACACTTTTGACAAACAGGCGCTGGTGATGTTCACACCTGTGGAAGGGCAAACGCAAAGTGGTTTTGAAGTTGTTGATTGGAACAGTGACGTGGGCAGTTTTAGGTCGATTTTATTCATTTTGTTGTTGGGTGGGTAGCACTTTGCGTGGACACAAACGACAAAAGCCAAGGTGACGGGGAACTGGACCTCCTGCACTGCAAAGTGGTGGAAAACATGGTGACAGTGAGTTTCTTGAGGCGTTCGTTTTTTCATGGTTTTCCGGCATTGAACGAATCGAACTTCGAAACAACCGTGCTGTTGACGAATGGGTCGCGATGTGAAATGCTTGCCGTCGATTTTGATGAAGATGGTGATGTAGACCTCATCCTTGGTGAAACGGTGAGGAGGTGGCAATGGAAGTATGGCAGGTATTTTGAACGCGTTGCCGCCCAACTGGTGGAACGAGTGGGCCTAGAGAATCCTTTACTAAGATTTGGCACTGTACTGGCAATGGCAGACATGGATGGTGATGGGCGTTTGGAGGTGTTGACGGAAGGTTGGGTCTCAGCTGGTTCGCACTCCAGGGACGTTCGTTTCAATTACTTTCGCCGTGCTGCCGATGGTAGCTTTGTGGAGCCGGCTGACAACCCTCTCGCCGACATCAAGATCGTTGAGGACCTGATGGAAAGAAACGAAATAGCAAGTGCTCAAACGTACGAGCAGTGAAAGGGAATGTAGCAGTCTCCCAACGAAGCTGGAACCGATTGATGCCCGAGTTGAAGCTGGAACCGATTGACGCCCGAGTTGGTCTCGCTTGTCTCCCGGAAATATGTAGTTTGTTTTGTACGAGTAACCTCATCAACATTTATCATTCATCCTGACAAAGTGGACCCGACGACCCCGGGCATTTAGGCCCAAGTGGGCAGGTGAAAACCGTGTTGCGCCGCGTTGCATGGTAGGGGAGCCCCGATCGTAAGAGCCGGGGCCCGCTAGGCACTACGACAGCCACAACGTGGCCACCACCTTCACTGGTGGGAGGAAACCCTCGTGCAAAGGGCATCTGGCTCTGCGAACTTGTGACAGGACGTGCAGTTGCAGTGACTTGTCCCCGCCTGGTTTTTTCTGCATAAGGGCGTGGGTGATGCCGCTCTTTTCCGGGTGCGTTCCCCTCATGGGCCTCTGAACCCTTTTTGCAAGTCCCTGCTTCCAACTGCTGGCGCAAGCCGTGGTTGCCTGGACGGCTGGGGCGTTAGGTTTTTGCCAATGCCGCCCAGGTTGAGGGACTTGGGTGGCCCCTTCTCCTGCTAGGTTTTCTCCGCATTGGTGCCTCTTCTGTCTGTCTCCCTTGTACAGTGTTGGGCAGGGGTGCCAGTGTATCTAGTTGCGCCACTTTTGCGCTTTCCCCCAGGCTTTCATGGTCAGCCCAAGGTTGGCCCCCGGGGACTTGACGACCTTCTATAGGTATTATATAGTAGGTGTATACTGTAGACGGGATTGATTTCAATCCTTGGGGACAAAGAAACGCTGTTTTCATTCGGTGATCTTGGAGGGTGAATTTTGTATTGGAAAGGTGAAGTGGGTGAAACCAGAGAGAGCCACCAAAGCACCCGTTCGTGAGGAAGGAAAGAAGAGGAAAAAACAACAACTCGAGAAGTGACTGTCGTGGTCCCTAGCAAGTGGTCCTTTTTGGCAAGGCTCGAATTTAAGCAAGAAGAGATCCAGGGAGACAAGATCAGTGCGTTGGTTGCGCGGTGGAGGTTCTGGGAGCTGGCAACCTATAGTGGGCAGAGCTTCGCAGAGCAACATGGTGAAGGAGGAGCAGAGTGGAGCGCCAGGAGGTTCTATCCAAAGCTTTGGAAGATCGAGGCGATGGCGGAAGAGAGTTTGAGACTCATCTCAACAGCCTTGGAGAGGCTGCAGGTGACACAAAGCACTCAGGCCTGGTCCCGGCATTTGAAGACACCAAACGACACACGTGACCACGAACTCAAAGGATCGCTCCTGGTCCCCGCTGACATCCCCACCTCCAGCCGCCTCCCCTCCTGACAACGGGGCTTGTGGCTTGGACTTGGCACCAACCGCATGGCTTCTTGCTCCCGGACTGTCAGCGCGAGAAAAACTTGGGAGACAAAAAAACATGGAGCGATTGGAAGTTTTCCTCTTGCAACTATGTGAGGGGCATGGACCCTGCCCTTGCAGCAGCTTTGGGTGCTGTGGAGGAAGACCTCAATGCAGACTATGCTCTTGACGACATGTCTGAGGAGATGCAGGGCATGGCCATCAGGCTATACAGTTTGCTGACATCCTACATGAGGCAACGACCATTGAAACTGTTTCGCCATATGAAACAAGAAAATGGGTTTGCGGCATGGCACTCACAGGGCAGACTGTGGTGGTGGGGGCACTTCAAACACCACGTCGGTGAAGATGGTGCGCATTACTACACCCCCTGATGCCCCATACGGTGAGGTTTTTGACTTGACTACGCCCCGGACAGCTGCAGACAGTGAGCGGCGCCCATGCAAATGGTGAGGCTGGCTGGGATTATTGAGCGATCAGACCAGTCAGTTGAGTGTGGAAGTGAGGAGCCAGAGGATGAAATGTTCTATGATTGCTTGGAACCAACAGTCTGGGCACTTCAAGGAGGCCCCATCGTTGCACTGGATCTACAACAGGTGGAAACTGAAGAGACCGCTTTTTACATGATCCAGATGGTCAGCGTGCCAGAAATGGAGGAAGAAAAATGCCAGGTGACGCTCGACAGTGGAGCTGACGTGTGCCGTGCTATTCCCACCATTCCCGTCTTCTATATGCGGGCGAAACCATCGCTTCAACCTGCGGAGTGCAACAGGGCGATCCCCTCGGCCCTTTGCTGTTTTCCCTGGCGCTTCAGCCGGCTTTGGTTGCGGCCCGTGGGCACTGCGACGTGTGTTTCGCGTACTTGGACGATGTGGTCATGGCTGGGGATGCAAGCCAACTCGCACAAGGCCTCCAGGCTTTGCAACATGTCACGTGCAACATCGGGCTCCAGCTGGAACCATCGAAATGTGAACGGGTTTTCCTCGGCGATCACGCTCCTCCCGCAATGCTCCAGCTTTTCCCCACCGGGATTGGGGTCAACACCACGGGCAACTTTTCTTTCTTGGGGGCTGCCATTGGAGATGAGGCATATTGCAATCGCCACACATTTTCGACACGAGTTGAGCCGGCCAAGCCATGCCTCCAAGCCTTGGCCGATCTCCCAGATGCCCAGACGGCGATGCTCCTCCTCCGGCATTGCCAGTCTCACGTCAAACTCACCCACGCCATGCGGGTCACGCCCCCTCACGGCCATGGCCCAGCGCTTCGAGCCTTTGATGAGCAGGTGCAAGCCTGCCTCGAACAAATTGGGGGGCTGCCCTTGACCCAGAACACCTGGCTACAAGCCAGTCTCGCTATCAAAGCTGGCGGGCTGGGTCTTCGCAGCACTGCCTTGCATGCCCCTGCGGCCTACATTGCGTCCATCACCCATCTTGCTGCCTCGTGCACGGAGCTTGACCCTACCTATCGGGTGGTGCCTCCCCCGGTCCACCAGGCTTTGACCTCATACAACCAAGTTGTTTTGCCTGAGGACCAAATCCACTCGTTGGCCCCGTCCTACCAACAACGGGACTTGTCGGCCACCGTGGACAAGGCGCAGCAGGCGCACTTGATAGCTGCCACCACTGGCGAAGCAGCCAAAGGCCACCTCCAACTGGTCCAACAACCCGGGGCCGGAGCGTGGCTCACTGCCCTACCAGCTGACAATCTCGGCCTTCACATCAACACCCATTTGTTCCGAGTTCTCCTCCGACTGAGATTGCGCCTTCCCATTGCACCGTCCGACGGCTTTTGCCCTCTTTGCGATGGGGTGGCGGATTCCTTTGGGACCACGCTCGAGTATGCCCATGTGGTGGAGACCGAGGCAAACGACATAACCGGTTGCGGAACTTCTTTGCCGCCAAGTTGGCTGCCGCTGGCCTCAGCCCAGAGCTAGAGAAACCTGGCTTGCTTCCTGCTCGGCCGGAAGATTCGGGCCTATGCGAAGCTGGAGTGTCGTTGAACCAGGCTTCCGCACGTCGACCTGCCGACGTGTGGGTTCCAGGCTGGGGGCTCCATGGCCCGGCTGCCTTCGATTTTGCAGTTTCCAGCGGACTTCGCTCTGGCGTGCTCCCTTCTACTGTTGGCCATGGCGGCCATGCTGCGCTGGTTTACGAGGAGCGTAAACGCATGCACCAACGAACCGAAGCCCAGTGCCGGGCACAAGGCTTACAGTTCTTGCCTATAGTTGCCGAAGGATGCGCTGGGGGTTGGGGGCCCACGGCCATGGCTGTCTTCCGGCAATTGGGGAGCTTCCTCGCTGCTCGAACCGGTGACTCCACCAGCAAGATGACTGAGCAATTGATGCAAGGTTTGAGCATCACCTTGCAACGGGAAAATGCCAGAGCCGTCGTCCGCCGCCTCCCCGACGACTCTGCTTCCTTCAACGCTTTGTCCGAGCCATGACCTTGGTCACTTCGTGAACGCTTGCCTTCCTGTGAGAGCCTGTTTTTTGTATTTTGCGGGACTGTCTCTGGCCTTGCCCTGGCTTGCGCCTATAAGGACAACCAGCTGGCCCTTCGAGCGGCTCCGGTTCTTCCTTGATGCTTTTTCACTTCCTCTGGCTCCGTACAGAGTGCGAGTCCCGAGGTTGTGCCTGCGTCACCTTTTTTTTCCCTCTCGCTTTCGTGTGGCGGGCTTCCGGCGGAGGGACCCTCTCCTGTTGCGAGCTCGCCGTTTTTTCCACCGCTTTATTGGTCAAGAGCACCACCGTTTGGACCTTCCGTCCGCTATGGCAGTGTCGAGGACAAGTTCCAGATGAACATCGCAAGCAAACTGGTCAGGGAGCAGCAGAGAACGCCTATGACCTTGGGGCAACCGAAGTTCTGGACTTGCCGTTTCTACCTGAACAGGAGCTTCACTTTGTCACTCATTTGGGAACTGCCGTCATCCAGTTGGACATCATGTACACGTACACAGGTCCAGAAGGCCGCATGGAGGAACCAACGCAGGGCAGAGTTCAGGAGAGACAAGACCAATATGGCGCCCGCTTGATCATGGCTTCAACGGAGGCCAAGGCCATCCATGTAGTGCCTGTTCCCAGTAAGGGCACAGCAAGCTTGAAGCAGTGACAGAAGAAGTGATTCGCTTTTCCCTCGAGAATGTTGGCAGAGAGAAGTGCATTTTTCAGGCGGATTCTGAAAGAGCAACACGTCAGATTCTGAGGTCAGTTCAACAAGTGAGAAAAGTGATAGGGGTTGCAAACTGAGATCCGCCGCACGGGAGCAGGACAGCACGCATCAAATGGGCTGGTTGAAAGAGCCGTTCAAACAGTGAGAAGACTTGCAAACTGTTTGAGATCTTTTGCTGAAGAGCGAGCACGGTTGTCTATTTTGGGTGACAATCACTTGTATCCATGGTCCTTCAAGCACGCATCGTTCTTGATCAACAGGTATCGTGTGCTGGAAGGTGTCGGCCGCACAAGCTATGAGTTAGCTACCGGGCATGAATAACAGGATAGAGCAAGGAGGGTGGTTCCGAAGAGCGAGCTTAGTGGCACGGCAGTTCAAAGGAAGTGTGGACATTGAGCAAACTTTCGCTCCCACATCGCTCATGATCATCCCGAAAATGATGATCCACCTGCTGCTCAATGTCTGTGCTGGCTTCGTAGCTATGACCTTAGACATCAAGGACGCTTTTCTTATGGCTGACCAGCCATGTGAGGAGAGGTCGCGCATCAAGATCGAAGAGAAGGTGTTTCGGCAGTTGAGATATGTTGAGATGCTTGCCAGGACAAAGGACATTGGCATCACAGTGGTTTCAGATGTTCTCAGGAGCCTGCAAAGAGTTCAAGATGGAACAAGATGTGATGCAACCCACGCTGTTCATGAGGCAGGGAAACATGTATCTGACGGTGCTTGTAGATGACGTCTTCATGGTGGGCACACCTCAAGTCCTTCAAGAGTTCGTGATGTTTTTGAAGGATGTGAAGAAATGGAAAGTGGAAGCGAAGGGGCCGTTTGCCGCAGCAGGAGAGAAGTTCCTATATCTCAAAAGGCAATTCAAGATCACAGAAGATCATTGTGATATCAGGTGTGACCGGAAGCAATACTATGGCCTAGAGAAGGAACTGGATTTGTTCTGCAAGGCATATCGGAAGACAACACTTGACCAGAACTTCACGAAAAAGGATGACTCACCACTCCTGGACGCCGATGCGGTGACCAAATTCAGAAGCATTGTTGGACGACTGATGTACATGGCAAGCGAATGGCCAGATGCACAATTTGGAATCCAATGTCTGGCAAAGAAAATGTCGTCCCCAGCGAAGCAAGCTCTGAAGAATGCATGGCACCTATGCTCGTACCTGCAAGGCACCATCGACTATGGTGTGAGGATGTCGAGGAGAGAGAAAGGAAGATCAGTGCTAGACACCAGAGAGGAAGAAGAGATCAACAGTGGTCCCGTGCATTTGGTAGATCGATGGAAATCTCATCGAAAGCAGGGTCAGAACACAAAAGGCCATCGAGCTGTCATCAGGTGAAAGCGAGTTTGTTGCAGTGGTGGCAGGTTGTTCAGATGGCATGTTGATCAAGCACCTGCTGAACAAGATGACGGGAGAGAGTTGCACGATGAAGGTGAGAACAGACAGTTCAGCTGCCAGATTCATGGTGCAGCGCCAAGGCATCGGACGCGTCAGACACCTGGACGCATCACTGCTGCGGGTTCAACAAAAAGAGAGTGAGAGAGCTTTCAGTGTGGCAGCAATTCCTTCAGAGTGGAACTGTGCAGATATAGGCGCAAAAGGTTCGGCCTGCTCTACAGATTGTGGACGCAGTCGTAGACAGAGTTGGCCATGAAGAGTAGAATGAAAGAAGCTAAGAAGATGATGAAGGCAAAGGGCATCCGCATGGGCTTGCTATTGTTGATGGCGAGCATGAACACAGTGGCTGGAAGCCAAGTTGAGACTGAGGAGAAGACAGGCGCGGACTATGGCTGGTGGATGCTGGCCTTCTGTGCTGTGATTGGGGCCTTGAGCACACTACAGTGGCTTCGGATCTTCATGGTTGAGGGTCTCTATGGCATGCTGGGCCATATGATCAAGAATGAGGCCACAGCGATTCAGGCGACTGAGTGGATCGATTCCTACATCTGGCAACAATATGAAGAGGAGAAAGAAGAATGGAAGAAGAAATGCACAAGATCCAAGCCGAGCTGCTGGACGCAGAAGAAATGATCGGCCATTTGCAAGAGGACTTGAAGGAGATCCGAAGACAGAGAGATGACAATCTTTCAATGTTCTTGAAGTCCCAAGAGCAGCTCATCAAGCTGGAGTCGAAAATGTGCAATCTTCGTCGTGCACCGAGTGGACATGTAATCCATTTGGATGCCAGGTGCACACACTGGCAGAAAGCCAAAGATGCTTCATTTTGTAGTATTTGTCAGGATGAAGGCCGTGCTTCCATTTAGTGAGATGTCAGAACACCAACCCAGCGGACATTCATCCTGACATAGTGGACCCGACGACCCCGCGTGTTGCGTCGCTTTGCAACATTGATTTTTGCACTGTTGTTTCAGGTGTAACTTGACAGCGGAGTTGCTGGCATGACAGGCCGTTGACATTGTTGCGCGCAGTCAGGGACATGAATGGTCTTGAGACGACGTGCCAAATGGTGGCCAGCCGCATGCCTGCCAGCAAGAACAGGGCAATGGCGCTTCCTCAGGTTATCGTGCAGTGGCCAGTTTTCAACATGAAAGAGTCGATGACTAGCCAGGGAAAGGTGATAGCGCAAGGGCAAAGGAAAAGCAAAGACCCAGGCTGTTTGTTACAACTGCGGTCGAAGTGGCCACATGGCCAAAGAGTGTTGGCATGCGAAAGAAGGTAAAGCAGGAAAGGTTCGACAGGTTGATGGGCAGACATCTGGAAGTGGGAAGCAGCACACGGACGCAACACCAGCTTCAGGTGGTTCTCAGCAGCAGCAGTCGGGCCAAGGTGCAGTTCGTCGTTTTGTATTTGACCTCAGTGATGTTGCGCCAAGCTCAACAGCATGTAAGAATGGTGCGTGAGCGTGGTTGTGAGTTTTTATGCCTACCTACATGTTCCACAGTCGAAAATGAGACCAACGGTCACAGGCTTGTATTTACATCAGCAAAAGTGTGCTTCGTAAAAAAGAGCCTGCAAGACGGTGGTAGGATCATGTGGCAAAGGACAATCACGAGATGCTTGGTGGCGAGACTCGTTTGGAACAACTCAATTTTTCGTTTGCCGCGTGGATGCGTGATTCTTGCACATGTCGATGACTTGTTGTTCTGGGGCAAAAGAAGAGGCGGTGCAACCGAGTTTGAAGGGAGTGCACGTCATTGAACCGGGATACGCAAAGATGTTCATTCATTCATTCATTCATTCATTCAGAAAAGCAGCGTGCAAAGCATTGGTTTTATGTGTGCAAGCAGTGGACAGAAAAACTGACGAAGAGCAAGGTTCCAGGTACACCTCATAGTTGTGCAAACGCTGACAAGAGCACGGCTTGGAGAAAACAAGAGCTGGCAACTGGCAACGTGTCGCAAAGGTGTGGCTAATGGGCGATGTGAAGAGCGCTGCAACATCCTGGACTCCTGGACTTGGAAGCTACCTGCTGTATCGAGGAGTGCTTTGTCAGCTGAGTCGCAGGCAGCAAGCGAAGCCAGATAGCTTGTGAAGTATACGACATTGTTCTGGAACCTGATCTTCTTCAAGACCGGCTACTTGGAGAACAGCCCAGATTGTGGACGCCGGGCCTATATACATCGAGGAGCCAACAAGAGAACAACAATCAAGGCGTTAGTGTGCCATAAGAAGATGGCGTGCTGCAATGGCAAGGTGATGCGGGTTGTGTGGGTCTCTTCAGAGCTGCAGTATGCAGACGGCCTCACAAAAGATGCAGGGCCCCACTACTCGAACAAGGAATGAGGACACAGATGACGAGGCTGAAGAGCGATGAGACTTTTCGTTCGCCCAAGATGAAGAATGCCATGAACAGGACTAGGGGCGAGAACATGTTCAATAGACCATAAAGAACCCTATTGTGCAATGTTTGCAACCTGAACACCGCAGACGCTCTGAACACCACGAAGGGTGACTTCAGCTATGAGAGAGGCGTCCTACAACATGGAAGAGAATGACAATCTCGACTGTATCGTCGTGATCACGTTCACGATACTCTTTGGCATCTTCCCTTAGCTTTGTGTGAGAGGCTGCTGGATGTCGAGAATTGCCAGGGATTGTCGTGCACAGACCATAAGGACTGGATTGGAAGAAGGGAGGCTGATCCAACTGAGAAAGGACAAGATGAAGCTGAACGATGAGGTGACCCATTTTTGCAATGAGTGGGCACTGGACACCAAGAAGCTTGACGGCAGGGACAGAAGGAGGAGCAGAGTGAGATGCTCAGCCAGAAGCTGAAGGAGTTCAGTGGCTAACCAGTGTACCTTGCAGGTCAGGGAGGCTGGTGGCATGCAAGCTTGCTCAGCGCGCCGTGAACTTGCTCTAAGACAGGAAGACATGCAAAGCGTGTGCCCGTTTGTTCTTTGAATCACGCCCTCCTGCAGCGTCGACAGGTAGTGTTCATGGCATCACGGACACGGGCGGTGACCTTTTTCCCCAAACAGTTTACTGTTGGGGGTTCTCAATGCTTTAAAGAATGGTCGCCTTGGTGCTGGATGGTCTGGTCGGGTTCCCGGCCGGCTTGTCTCCCACTTCCTTTCATTTGTCTCCCAGTTCTTTTCATTTGTCTCCCAGGCTGGGTGCTTGTGGTCGGGTTCCCGGCTGGCTTGTCTCCCACTTCCTTTCATTTGTCTCCCACTTCTTTTCAATTGTCTCCCAGTTCTTTTCACTTGTCTCCCAGGCTGGGTGCTTGTGGTCGGGTTCCCGGCTGGCTTGTCTCCCACTTCCTTTCATTTGTCTCCCAGTTCTTTTCATTTGTCTCCCAGGCCACTTCCTTTCATTTGTCTCCAACTTCTTTTCATTGTCTCCCAGGCTGGTGCTTGTGGTCGGGTTCCCGGCCGGCTTGTCTCCCACTTCCTTTCATTTGTCTCCCACTTCTTTTCATTTGTCTCCCAGGCTGGGTGGTCGGGTTCCCGGCCGGCTTGTCTCCCACTTCCTTTCATTTGTCTCCCACTTCTTTTCTGCTTGTGGTCGGGTTCCCGGCCGCGTTGTCTCCCACTTCCTCTTATTTGTCTCCCACTTCTTTTCATTTGTCTCCCAGGCTGGGTGCTTGTGGTCGGGTTCCCGGCCGGCTTGTCTCCCACTTGCTTTCATTTGTCTCCCGGTTCTTTTCATTTTTTGTCGGGTTCCCGGCCGGCTTGTCTCCCACTTCCTTGAATGTGTCTCCCACTTCTTTTCATTTGTCTCTCAGGCTGGGTGCTTGTGGTCCGGTTCCCGGCTGGCTTGTCTCCCACTTCCTTGCATTTCTCCCATTTCCTTTTATTTGTCTCCCGCTTCTTTTCATTTGTCTCCCAGGCTGGGTGCTTGTAGCCCGGTTTCCGGGCGGCTTGTCTCCCACTTCCTTGCATTTGTCTTCCACTTTTTCCCCAAACAGTTTACTGTTAGGGGTTCTCAATTCTTTCTTAAGACGTGTCCGCCCTTTGTGTCACTGCTGGTGTCCGCCCATTTCCACTGGCCATGTAACATTTCTATTCATCCGTCTCCCAGGTCTGTCACTGTTGGTGCCCGCCCTTTTCCGCTGGCCATGCAGCATTTCTATTCATGTGTCTCCCAGGTCTGTCACTGATGGTGTCCGCCCATTTCCGCTGGTCGCGTAGCATTTCTTTTCATTTGTCTCCCAGGTCTGTCACTGCTGGCGATGCAACATTTCTATTCATTTGTCTCCCAGGTCTGTCACTTGCGGTGTCCACCCTTTTCCGCTGGGGATGCAACATTTCTATTCATTTGTTTCCCAAGTCTGTCACTGCTAATGTCCGCCCTTTTCTGTTGGCCATGGCATTTCTGTTCATTTGTCTCCCAGGCCTATCACTGTCTATCACTGGTGGTGTCCGCCCTTTTCTGCTGGCCATGTAGCATTTCTATTCATTTGTCTGCTGTCACTGCTGGTGTCCGCCCCTTTCTCCTGGCCATGTAGCATTTCCATTCATTTGTCTCCCAGGTCTGTCACTGCTGGCGTCCGCCCCTTTCTGCTGGTCATGTAGCATTTCTATTCGTTTGTCTCCCAGCCTGCACTGCTTGGTCATGAGCATTTCTGTTCATCCGCTCTTTGCCGCTGGCCATGTAGCATTTCTATTCTTTTGTCTCCCAGGTCTGTCGCTGGTGTGTCCTTGTCTATTGGCCATGAAGCATTTTTATTCATTTGTCTTCCAGGTCCGTCACTGCTGGTGCCATGTAGCATTTCTATTCATTTGTCTTTCAGGTCTGTCACTGGCGGTGTCCGCCCTTTTCCGCTGGGCATGCAGCATTTCTGTTCATTTGTTTCCCGGGTCTGTCACTGGTGCTGCCGCCCCTTTCTGCTGTTTCCATTCATTTGTCTCCCATGTCTGTCACTGCTAATTTCCGCCCTTTTCCGCTGGCCATGCAGCATTTCTATTCATTTGTCCCCCAGGCTTGTCACTGGTGGTGCCCTTTTCCGCTGTTTCTGTTCATTTGTCTCCCAGGTCTGTCACTGCTGGTGTCCGCCCTTTTCGTCGGCCACGCAGCATTTCTATTCATTAGTCTCCCAGGTCTGTCACTGTTGGTGCCCGCCCTTTTCCGCTGGCGATGCACCATTTCTATTCATTTGTTTTCCAGGTCTGTCACTGCTGGTGTCCGCCCTTTTCCGCTGGGCATGCAGCATTTCTATTCATTTGTTTCCCGGGTCTTTCACTGGTGCTGCCGCCCTTTTCCGCTGGCCATGTAGCATTTCTATTCATTTGTCTCCCATGCGATTTCTTTCTTTTTGTCTTTCAGGTTTGGTGCCTGCACTGCTGTTTTTTCTGCCCTGTCCGCTGGAACAGATTCGCCTGTGAAAGGTTCTTGCTCCTTTGCAAGGGGTGCGTGACTGTCCCGGGATTGCATTCCTGCCACACTGTGTAACTCTCTCAGCTTTGTTTTCCTTTTCGGGCAACCGTTGGATGAATGACCGGATTGGATTTCGGCCGCGTGGCAGCGATCTCTCTGTTCAGTTGGGGCGGAGGGCATACGTTAGGCGCCAAAAATCAATTTCATGTCACATCCTTCGCTCCTCATGCTTTTGTTTCTTGTCTTCACGTGGTCAGCTCCCTGCTGACTGAGCAGCATGACCAGCGTCATGTTCGCGCTTGAAGAATAATTCCCCAAAAGGTTTACTGTTAGGGCTTCTCACTTCTTTTTAAAGATGTGTCCGCCCGCTCTGTACTGCTGTGTCCGTCTCTGCCTTGCAATCCTTTACATTTGTCTCCCAGCTCTGGACGTCGCAAGCTCTAGTTTCGATTTTGAAAAACACAAACTGTTTGGGGTCTACGGTGGTGTAATTTTGTCTTTGAGCTGACCTCCTCTTTCCCACGGATCGCGCGATAGAGGTTGAGCACTTGTCATGACATGGAACATGTACCGCCGCCTGGAGACAGTGGCGGGATGCACGCGCTACCGAGCAACCGCCCGTTGAAAAGGCCGTGAGATGCGGCCTGGACCACATCCGAACTTTGATGTGGACTTTGTGAACCTGGGCCCGGTGAACCGCTTCCGTCTACCAACAGCAATATACATCCCCCCGATGTCCAAACCTAGTGAGGTACAGTGAGTGATTGGCGAAGCCATTGGCCAATAAGTTGACAGCGTGTCGTTCCGCCATGAAACTCACAACGCGACTTGAAAACCTTGCGCTTATCATCCAGGTGTGGTCATGTATTTTCATACCCTCAACTACTGAGGGTCCAGGATTGGTGCACCTCGGGGTGCTGAGAGCAAAAGGTCTCACATCATTTTTAGATCACTTTAGGCCCACTCACTTTAAGCAGGTTAGACTAGACCCTAAATATCGGATTTTGGAGTCCTGGGTTTTGGAGTCCGGTCTATCGTGGTAAGCTCAAACTGCTAGAGTGGCTGCTGGGATATCATTCCAGATCCCAATTTTGAGGGCCTACTTGGTGTTCCCAGGGTCCCTGCCCACTAGTTGCCGGTATGTATTATTTTCCTGTGCTTTTCTTTGTGTTCGTGCTTTGCCGCCGTGGTTTTGGAGGACGAAGATGGCCTCAAGACTGTGTATTGGGCAGATTGGAATTCAGATCAGTTGCCAGACGTTTTGGTTGGCATCCAATGGTCTGGAACGGACTATTGGGCGTTGTCGGAATACTTCCAACATACGGTGGATAGAGACCTGATGCGCAATTCTCAGTTGGATACTTATGAGGACTTCGAGTCAAAGAGCGGAGAGTTCATGGTGGTAGATTGGAATGACGACGGCTATGAAGACATTGTGGTCTTTGAAGCGTCCGCGGCTGGTGCCCAGTTGGATTTGTATGAGTTCCAGCGGGGGGGCCTCAGGCAAGTGCTTGGTGCTTCAAAGATTCAGACGACCAACTGGGACAGTGAAGCCGGGTGGGAATGCCATTGTTGATTGGGACAAAGACGGTAGCTTGGATCTTCTCATCTCGGCGCGAGACGGCAAGCTGCACTACTATCAGATGGCTAATGGGAGTCTCCGCGAAGAACCACGGCATGCTTTCAGTGACATCCGAACCCCTAAAGATACATTTAGCGGATGGCCAGTTCGACATCACCTAGCCCAGCCTGTGGTTGTGGACTTTGACAATGACGGTGATATGGATTTGTTCCTTGGCCCGCCAGATGGGCGATACTTTGAACAGTTGGTGGATGGCAATCTTCGCGAATGGTCCCTAGAGCAGAGCCCCGTGAGGAATGTAATGAAACTGCAAACTTATGTTTGGGAGGCTGATGGGCATGTCTACACTCGCAATTACACTGATATCACCTGGCGGTTCGTGGATTGCGATGGAGATGGTGACTTTGACTTGCTCAGGGTGCGGCACTTCTACAAGGGTGCAGTACAGGCCTGCAAGCACGACAGCACGCACACATTGAGATGTGATGACAATTTCTCCTGTTTGGGCACAAACCTCAGTCGTTTCAAAGGCATCTGGGAAGGAATAAGGCACTTGGATTTGGGAAATGTGGCTGACGGCCGGCTCAAGTTCATTTCCACCCATTGGTCAAGAAAAACAGCTGTGCTGTGGAGCGCAGGTTTTTGCATTCCAGTTGATCCTTGCCATAAAAAAGGTTGGTGCTTGGCTAGACAAACGCGGTGTAGCTGCATTGTGGGCCATGAGCTAGACGATTGCTCAGGTTGTGAGCCACATTTCTATAGTGCGCAGCAGAAGGTGGGGCAGATGCACACTTGCAAAGCATGTCCAGGAGATGGCCAAGTTTGTTACGGTCGAGGCAGATGCTTTGATGATGTGACCGCAAAGGCACCTTCACAGGAGGCAACTGCCGTTTTGATGGCTTTGGGAAATGGCTCATGCATTTGCAACGAAAACCATTTCTACGGAAGTGATGAAGAAGGCCGTAGTACCTGCATGGAAGGCATGTGCCCAGCTGGCACCGAAGAGAGTGATGGTGCTTGCCGCCCTTGTAATGCTGGGTCCTTTTCGCTAGCAGGAGGCATGTGCAAGATTTGCTTACCAGGGACCTTCTCTTCGAGAGAGAGCAGCAGTTGTTCAATTTGCACGGCGGGTTCCATCTCAAAAGCATCAGGTGCAACCGAATGCGATTCTTGTCCTGCTGGAACATATGAAGTGGAGAATGTATTGTGCAACCAGTGCCCAGCTGGTTCGATTTCCCCACGAGGGAGCCACTTTTGCACCAAGTGTCCAGCTGGTTCTCATTCAGCAGTGCCGGGCAGTCCCACATGCATACCCTGTCCAGCAGGTTCTTTTGCTGGAGAGGCCAGCCCAACGTGCAGCAAATGTCCTCCTGGTTGGGTTTCAGGTGCGGCCAGCAGTTCGTGCAACCAGTGCGATGCAGGCCGCTTCGCAAAGCTGTCCTTGGCATGTGAAGCATGTCCGGGTGGAAGGTGGTCTAGTGCAGGAAGCAGTGAGTGCCGAAGCTGTCTTCCTGGACAGTTTTCTCTGACAGGAAGCGGCAACTGTTCGGACTGTCTTCCAGGGACCGTCTCGAAGGCAGACGCTTGGCAGTGTGATAAATGTCCTGCAGGGACGTATGAAGTCAACAATGAATTGTGCAGAGCATGCCCTGTCGGTGCCATCTCAGATGGAGCCCGCCGTGCCTGTAGCCAGTGCGATGCTGGGCGTTTTGCAAAGATGTCTCTGACCTGCGAAGCATGTCCTGGTGGAACCTTTGCTGGCAAAGGAAGCATCACCTGTCAGGCGTGCCCCTTGGGTCATGTGTCCCATCCAAACAGTGCTGCCTGCAGGAGCTGTGACAGCTTTCTCATCCGAACTTCCCCCGATGCAACGAAGCAGAGCTGTCAGGTTTTTGCTGTGGATGTTGCCTTTGCACTGCTGTGCTGGATTGCTTCAGCTGGTTTCGGCTTTTTCGTTTTGACTAGCTGCTTTGGCCGTATTCCGATTGCGGATTTGTCTGCGCAAGGTCGAAGGCTTGTCATACTAACCACCATGGCCCACTTTCTCTTGAAATGTCCAGCTGTGACTTTCACAAAAACAGGGGTTCCCGACTTGGAGTCGTCTTCTCACATCTGGACAGTAAAACCCTTGAGCTTGTCGCAATTGACCCTGCATGGTGAAAGCACCATGCCACTTGACACCTCAACGGGACATTTGCATTTGAAGTTCCCACATGGATTCCTGTCAGCGGGTGTGTGGCCCTGTGCATTCATTTGGTGGTGCTTGCTCTTTGGTGCGGCGTGTGCAGCCACGGCAAGCCAGCTTACTTGGCCCCTCACGTTGGTGGTTTTGGCCTTAGGCCTTTCCACAGGCTCTTTGGCTTTTGCCTTGCGCCGAAGGTGGGGAATGAAGCTGTTAGAGCCAGACAGATGGACACCAATTCAAAACAAACATGTTCCAAGTTCCAAGTATACAGTTCCAAGATGAAAGCTTTTGTTGCAGGCAAGGGGAAAAGACTCCGTTGGTGAAGAGGCGACATCAGTTTTGCAAAGAGTGGGCTTTGGCCTTCAAACCATGTAGGCGTGGACCGGATCGTTCGATGACTGCAGGAAAGCTGCAGGATTTCCTACAGTGGCTTTGTTTTGGCTTTGAAAGATGCAATTTTATTTATTTATATTTTTAGTATGAAGGAAGGTAAATAGTAGCCTACTGTCAGACTTTTTCGGCTTTCATTAGGTGCTGCTGACACACTTGGAAGTATCACACCACAGCAACACACACTACGCATGCTTTCACAGCACGATTCCAGCTGCCAAACTTGTTCAGTTTGTTTGGGCCTGAGGTTCTTTGAAGCCTTCATCAAGGAGCGTTCCATGTATTATGTTTGCTCCAACATTGTAAAACCTCTCACTGAGCCATTTCAGATGTCCTTTGCAGAACTCGTTGGCCCAACGAAGATCCAGTGGTTTGTGAGCCACTACTGGGGCATGCCTGTGCGGCATTTTCATGAGTCCATCAGGAGACATGCTCAGAGTTACGACAGGTGTGAGGGAGATTGGCGAGATTCGGCATATTGGATTTGCACCTTCAGCAATAGTCAGTGGCATGTGAAGGAGGAGCTTGGGCATGGACATTGGCAGGATTCATCATTTTACCTTGCTTTGAGAACTCGTTAGATATCTTGTGCTTGCAAGAGGTCCGTTTGTCCGAGGATAACATGCTGTCAGCCCACCATGCTGCCAAGCAGCAAGGCTGGACCTTTTTGCCCGGCCCTTGCGCGCAAGACTCGCAGGGGGCACCAACTGCCGGCGTTGCTGTTTTGAGCCGGTGGCCCGTCGAGAAGAAAGCTTTGCCTTCCCAAATTGATCCAGAACTGCAGTGCCACAGTGGCCGTTGGCAAGTACTGCAAATGCATAGGCCTGCCAGAAGACCTTTTGTTTTGGTCAACTTGTACTTGCATGCTTCGGATCGCTCAAGTGCCTGCCGACTAGGGCATCTGCTTTTTGAACTAACTGCACAGATGGGTGAAGATTGTTTATTCATAGGTGATTGGAACAATGTGCCTGATGAGGAACCTGCGCTTTCTCCACTGAGGGGAGGGCGGCTCCATTTGGCAGATGAAATTGCGGGGCCATTGCAGCTCCAGGCGCCCACTCGCACTGGAGGTAGGCACATTGATTACGCTTTGCATTCCATGTTGTTAGTTCCTTCAGACAGGGGTCAAGTCCCTGGAGTTGCTGACCATGACCTTGTGTTTTATTCATTTCCTCTGCTTGCAGAGGAAGCTTCCTTTAGGATTCAGCCTGCCAGAGCCTTGTTAGCCACTGAGCCTGTGTCAAACGAATTGTGGGGTCGCAATTTTGATTTGCAACATTTTCACACTTTGCTGGAACAAAGCCAAATCGAAGAAGCTTGGATCTTTCTGAGCAATGCAGCTGAGATTTGCTTACAAGCTAAGCCAGGGCGTAAGCGCAGTTCCGTGCCAGCTCCAAGTCAGGTGCCTCGGGCTCCTGTCAAGCCCGACACTTTGCAGACCACCCTTGAGCGTAGACTGCGAAGAACTTATAGGCGGGTTCTAGAGTTGCAGAAACCTTCTTGGCCTTGGCGTTTACTGAACAAAGTGCGCGAAGAGCTGCGCAGGTTTGCTAGAATTTTCCCTGAGCTCACCGAGTTCGATGTTTTGTCTCCTCGCCTTCCGGATATCCTTCTGCAATGCATTCAGCGTGAGAGTGATGCTTCGTCAGAAAGAAGGTTAGCTAGGTGGCACACCGACATGAATGAGAATGAGCAAGCCCTTATTCGTTGGGTCAAGGGCGCGGATAAGCTCATTGCCCCGTCAGGCCTTGACTCTGTTCCAGTGCATCCGCAGCTCAAAGCTGAGCATTTTGGTCGTGAATGGCAGGCCATTTGGTGCCCGCATAGCAATGTTGAGCCTGAACGGGTTCTGCCTTTTCTTTCTTGGATACGTGCTGACGAGTTTTTTTGTCCGGAGCCTGTTTTCACTGATACTAGCTTTGTGAGACTCACCAAACAAGCTTCTGGAAAAGCGGCCGGACCAGACGGTTGGAAAGCGGACCAGTGGCTTTTGTTGCCCGAAGGGTTTTATTCTGCATTCTCCGCCTTGTGGCGTAGAATTTTGGACATTGGGATTCTGCCTTCTCAATGGGCGCAGGTGCGTTGTGTCCTTATCCCTAAGGATGTCGGTTTCAGACCTATTAGCATCGCTTGCCTTGCTTGGCGCCTTGGCATTAGTTGCATTTTGCACCAGTTGCCCCCCTGGATTGACCAATGGGCGCCGCCGGAGTTAGTCGGTGGTTTGAAGGCGAGAAGTTCCACCATCGTACATGATGACCTTCATGAAGCTTTGCAGGAGAGCACTCTTTTCGGGGCAAAGATCGACGTGGCCAAATGCTTTGATCATGTGAATATCGAGCAAGCTTTCATTGTTTGGGAGAAATTTGGCGCTCCTGCCAAAGTTGTGAACATTTTGAAATGCTTTTATCGCATGCAAGTCAAAAGTTTCGAATGGCAAGGTTTTTGCAGCCGTGAACGCATTCGATGCACCCGTGGCATTTTGCAAGGATGTCCACGTAGCTGTGCTTTGCTCGCCGGATTGATGACTGTCTGGTGTCGGTATGTGCAGCAACAATCGCCCAGTGTCCAACTTTCAGTTTATATTGATGACAGGACTTTGTGGTGTAAAGAGCGGCAGCCACTGCAGCTTGCTCTTGATGCTTCGCAGAGCGTTGACCAGGTTTTGGGCCTCAGGTTGAACTGTTCTAAATGTGAACTCTTCTACAAGTGCCGAAATGCCCAATTGCAAGCTTTTCAGTCATGGAACGTTGCTTGTAACAGGAAGTGGAAGATGGCTACCCACTTCAAGTTGTTGGGGGTTCATTACTTTTCTACTAAGGCTCGCCGTAGACCAATTGAGCCTGCCGTTGTTGCAAAAGTGCAAGCGCGTCTCAGGCGCCTTCGAATGGCCACTCACAGGCGCTGGAGCAAGAGGCGGCTTGTGAGGTCACTTGTCCTGTCCTTGTTTTCGCACACAGGTGCTTGGACCACCATTCCCAAGAAACTCTTGCAAAAATGGAGATATGCTGTTGAGACAACCATGTTGGGTTATCCTCAATCTGGGAGATCCAGATATTTGATGTGGGCTTGCTTCCTGACGCCCGAGCTTGACCCAGAATTCGCCTTGGATTCCAGAGTTGTGTTTCACGAGTTGTGGAGACTTCGACGTGAAGCTGCTGCATGCCAAAGTGTGACTGACATTTCCAGGTTGCAGTTCACTGAGGTTG
The DNA here is from genome assembly GCA_963970005.1 of Durusdinium trenchii. Taxonomy (NCBI): domain Eukaryota; class Dinophyceae; order Suessiales; family Symbiodiniaceae; genus Durusdinium; species Durusdinium trenchii. The sequence goes on from CAXAMN010006113.1 coordinate 83,011, forward strand.
AGCCGTGTGAACGCAGCAGCCGCCTACTTGAAGTCCTGCAAAAGTGGGGTTGGGAGCGCTTGAGCAAAAGTCGTTTCCGTACTCCTTCAGGTGTGCTTGATTTGCTTTCCCATGGTGAGACTAGGGTCACAGCCGCTATGAAAGCCGCCTGGAAACGGCAGTTGTGGCTTAGCGAGCCGCGTGCGGCGGAAGTTGCCGACTTAAACGTGGAACCTGTCATTGCTGTGCATGTGGCTTGCATGAAGCAGGGTCAAAAGCAAGATCCCTTGTCGTTTTCCATTGCTTGTGCTGCAGGGCCAGCCAGTCGCAAGCTGGCCAAGAGATTTGACTTGAATCACGTGTCTTGTGTGTGTGGTGCAGATTGGCCTTCATGCCGGCATGTCACTTGGCATTGCCCTGATACCAACTTGCCTGAACACACTTCTGCACCTGCTAATGGTGTCGAAGAGAGGTTGTTGGTGCGTAGCATAGCTCCGCCGCCGCAGCCGCCTGATCTCTTGCCGGGTGACGCGCGCCCTCCTGTTGAAATTTGCTCCGCTTTCATTTCGCAGATGGCGCTCTTTGATGGAATGATTTTGGTCGCTACTGATGGTAGCTGCAAAACTCGCCACTCGCAGAAGCGGGCAGCTTGGGGTATCGCGACTGAAAGTCAGGTTTTTGCTTTTCCGATGAAAGGTTGCGACCAGAATATTTTTGCTGCTGAAACCTGGGCCGTGTTTCAAGCTTTGCATGCAGCACATCTCACTGGTGTGAGAGTGCGTATTCTATGTGACTCACAAGCCGTTGTCTTCGCTGCTGCGAGGGTGCGGCGTGGTGGATCTTTGCCACGTTGGGCATCTGGCATGTGGCGCGCCATTGCTTTGCTCAGTCCTGAAAGTGTAGTTTCATGGGTGCCGGCCCACGGCCGCTCCAAAGATTGGACACCGCCAGATGGCCACTCCCCTGCTGTCTGGCGGACTTACAATGACAGAATTGATGCGGCAGTTCAGGCCGTTGCGCAGCCCTGTGCCGATTCTTTGAGTGCTTGGGCTCGTCGAGTCGATGATGCTATGGCTTGGAGTGGTTTTGCTCTTGCAAGACAGAAACAAGCTCTGCTTGATTTGCGCAGGCATGTCGAGTCATCAGCTCTCAGCTGACCTTATGTGCTTGGTGATTCCTTTTATTCAATTTCTGCCTTGTCGGAAACGGGAAGATGTCATCAATGGACTGCACGCCGTGCAGCAGGGTTGGTGGCGAAGCTGTTTGCTTCGAACACTTTTGCGCTTTGGCGCCCCGAAAGTTGCCTCCAGCTACCCACTTCGGTGGGCCCAGGCTGTGGCAACATATAAATGCCACACACACACACACGGTTCTTCCGCTTCAGCGCATTTGGTGCCTCTTTGAGGTCTACCAAACAATCAGCTTGCCACGAAGTGGTCAGTTTGAAGGCTTGCTGCTTTGCACATCTACCGGCGTTTTGCAACAGGGAAAAGCAGGTGCCGATGTGGCAGTCGCGGTTGCGAAAACAGTTGCAGAGCTTGACACTCGTACTGCTGAAGCAACAGCGGAAGAAGACCGGCTCATGATTCATTCCCTCATAGAGCAGATGCCAGGTGGCTTTGACACGATGAATTCATTCGTCCGTGACACTATTTGCAATGCTTTGGAAGCCTCTCATCTTCATTATGAAAGTACACTGAAAGATTTGATGCATACTTTGGCTTCGAACAGTTCCACAGCGCCAGCCCCTTTGCCAACACTTCTCACAAGCAGTGCTGCTTATCGGCCCAACAAGGCAGATACCAGCCCCGACAGAGTGTGTTCAATTGATCCCGTTTGACAATTCAATGGCCTCGTTACCTCGTTTGTATGTCACTTGGAGTAGTTTTGAGATGCCGTCAACAATTTTGGCCAAGCACCTTTGCAAGCGCATCAAATGAAGGATGTGAGGTGCTTTAATATCAGTGCATCTTACTTGTACAGTGAATTGGGCATTCTTTCGAGCAGATCGCAGATCGTTTTTGTATTTTGCGTGTTTCAGCCCTCAGATGCAAAATTGCTAACGTGGCAGACCTTGCTTTCAGCAAGAAAGTCCGCTTTCGTGTGAGTGGGGATGATTGAGGCTGTGACCACTAATTGTGCAGGCACCAAATGCACGCAAAGATGGACATGTAAAGGGCTCAAGCCTTGATTTGTTTTTGGCATTGTTTTAGCCAAGATAAGCTAAAGACATTTCATCCAAGACCTTGAAAGCTGATTCTTAGGCAAGCGGAAAGCAGTGCATTTTGTTGAAGCAGACCATGCTTGTAACAAACACATTCAGCGCCGCCTTTCATGCAATTGATACACACACACACACATATATATAGACATACATATTGCTTTGGCCCTGGCTGGGGCAGTTGCACATTATTTGTTTAGCCCTGGTGTTTGGCGGAAGGCAAGCAGCTTCGGTTGGACGGGTGTACACGTGCGCATCTTGCAAGACACTCTTCCCAGTGGCTTTGAGGGCTTATGGTGCAGGGAATTCAGGCGTCCCACCCATTGGAGTGACGAAGGTGTTGTTTTCTTCAAAGATCTTGGGATGCCTCCCAGGCTTCTCATGACAGTGTGTTTTGTAGAATGCTAATGCCTTTAGCACTCTCCACGAGGTTTGGCCAACAGCCTTCGAGTTCGTGTCATGAAGAGGATGACGATGTCGCCCAGGCAATGACAATGTCGTGGAATCGATGACGATGTTGCAATAACGGTTCAGCACCCGACCCGTAACCACAAGGCCGTGTGATGATAATATTGTGATATATCGATGACAATGTTGTGATGATGATGGTTGTGAAGCCGATGACAATGTTGTGCATCCGGTAACAAGGTTGCGCAAGCAAATGCATGAAAGCACCAAACATTGCAAAACAGTGTGCAGAATGCTTTGTCAAAACTGGCGCAAAACTAAAACCCTGCGACATGCTCTACGAAATGCATGCGTGAGTGCGACATTGGTTTGGACATGTTTAAGATGTCATGCCTCACAGGTCAGATCTTTAAAGAGCGACACTGCCTTTCTTTGGCCGGAAGGTCTTTTGCAACCCTCCGTGGCAATGTTGATTGTTGGATTTAGCGGCTGGAACGGTTTTGGCAGATTGCTCGGAGTTGACGTGCAACATTGAACAAGAGGGTGGGCTGCGGAGGGCTTAGTTTGCAACATATTTAGAATCTTTAGAGGTGCACATTGTCCCTATATATCGATATGCTAATATAATATATATATATGTTTGCCTCTGCGATTTCGGTTGAGCATTTTGAGTCTGGTGGCTTTGTCGCTTTTGGTTCCCCTTGTTTCCTTTGCTTGAAGTGCAACCTTAGCTTTTGAACACCGTGCCGCCGCAACGAATATTTTTGTCCTTGCATTGCCACCAGAGGCAGGCCGACAGGAAACGAAGGCGGAAGCGAACGACAAAAAAGGGTCGTGCACTGCACACATTGGTAGAAAGCTGTTGGTAGAATACATGGCGTGCTGCGATGGAGAGTTTAGCGAGAATACATGGCGTGCTGCAATCGAGGGTTAACACGAGATCAAAGCTTGAGTTTGTTGCCTGGCTGGCACAGCACTTGGTGAACCTTGGTCTGCAGAATACACATGAATGCAGCTATGCGCAAGGTCGAGCAAATACGCCAAAGGCATGTTGAAAGTCAAAGGTGCTTCAAAGAGCCCTTGCAGTTGTTGCCAGCACTCCTGTAAGCCTTTCATGCGCGTCTTACAGCATATGAGCATCACAAATAGCTTTGCTAGTTTAAGAGTGCTGTAAAGGCTTGATAGATAGGTAGGACATTGGCACACTGATGCTTGTTGCCCAAGTCACCAAGAGCCGGTGCCATCTATGGTGTCAGGGCATTTTAAAAGCAATGGGAGGTGGTGCATCAGATTTGCAAGGAAAGCTAAAGGATTCAAGTGCTGAGGAGCTCAAGCGCACCTTCGAGGACGAAAATCGTTCGGTCATTGCCACCCCTGTGTTAAACTTAGAAGCCTTTTGAAAAAAGGAGCATTTTGAGTTCAACTCCCTAATAAATCACACTCGTGATTCGACACTGTTGTCAGTTTTCTTGCTGCGTGCGCGTGAACGGCATCCAGTGGTTTTGATATTTTACGGACCTTGCCAAATGACTGGAGGATCTTAGCATTGAAAATCGCCAGTGGATTGTGGCAGCAATTGAGCAGGTCGAGGTGAGGCATTCGGTCGAAACTTGATCATCACAAAGTTCTGTGATGCAAAGGTTTTTTAATCTTTGAAGAAGATGAGAGAAACCCCGTCGTCTGAGTCGTGACAGCCAGCTATTCAATGAAACGCCTGGGAGGCCGCTCGGAGTATGGATCTGTCAGCAGTGGCAGGTGCGACTTTCAATGGTTGGAGCAATTCAAGCACCAAAACGGTAAGAAGCTTCCAGGTGCATACACGGCACATGCTTCCGACGGAGACTGGGGAAGCTATACGATCCTGGATGTTGAATCGCTTTTCTTGTGCTATTACACTGCGACCATGAGATGCTCCATCCACCAATGTATTGAACAGAATGCTTGACATTTGAGAAAGGAACATGCACCTGAAGCATATATATATATATATATTTATTTTTTAGAGCCAAGGATATCAGTTCGCATTGATCCAGATGGCAATGGGAAGGCGCGCCCAAAAACTTCGAGATTTTCAGCAGCTAATGACTGCTTTTACCTTGGTCCAGAATCCAGACATGTAACGCACAGATCTATGAGTCAAACTGCGACTTCCGGGACAGTCCTGCGACCAAAACTGAGAGGCGCAAAAGATGTTGCTGGATTATGGATTTCCTAGATATCAAGGAAGCACATGACCAGTACGTGCGCTTTCCCAGTCCAGTAGCTAGTGGCTAGTAGTTTTTTACCCCTTACTACTAGCTACGTGTTAGTCTACTCAGTGGCTCCAGAGTGGTTGCCAGGAACGGGACATTCAGCATAGTCGGCGATGTGGTTACTTTCAATGCGCCACAGCGGACGATCACCACTGAAGGGGCTGCTGAGCTAAAAGCAGCTGGCCTTTGGAGCCTTATCAAACACCACTGTCATATGAGTCATATGTGGGTTGCCAAATGGAAGTGATTTGTTTGAGGCTGGTGGAACGTTCACTGAGACTAAAGAAGAAGTAGAGCGCCTTCGCTTCAGAGTCAAGGCGCGTGGTCAACGCTCAGCTGGTCATTTCAAATCCCCTCCAAATGTTCCATGCCAAAGGTACATTGGTACATTGGAAGGTGCAGATAATGTAGAGCCAACAAAAATATGCAGTTTTGTGTTTATTCTCCCTTCTTGAGTTTGGTTGCTGTCCAGGCGAACCAGCTTCTGCAGCTAAAGGGTGACACTGATGAGGTGCTTGCAACTTCGTTCCGATTGGAGCATTTTGATTGGTTCGAAGCAACAGGTTTGTGCGCCAGAGACTTGACTGCGCATTCGGAATTTCAGGTGGGCACAATCTCTGGTGGTATAGCCGGAGATCCACAGCCAGCGGTTTTGAACAAAAGTTCTTAACCTGTGAGGCTGCCTCCAGATTATTAGAATTCATGATGTGATCTATTTGCCAAATCCTCGATGGAATCCGTACATTGAAATCGGTAGGTTTACTGGAAGGTAGACTCTTTGGTTCTTGTGTTTTGGCAGCCCCTACAAATTTTGCGGATGGTGTGGCCAAGAGTTCTGATGATTTGCTAAAGGAACCGCTTGAACCTTCTCGGCGACTTGATGTATCATGGCGAATGGCATATTTGCTCAATCTGAATGTAGGGTTCTGTGACAAGGCGGAGCCCAATCTTGTTTCAATATTGTGAGGGGCTGCTGCATCCCAAACATGTCCAAAAAGCTTGAGGTGGGTGTTGCGGGCTGAGTTGCACCGACAGTTCGTTTGCAAACAACTTGCAAAACACAAAGTCGAGGCGTTTTAGGTGGCGAATTTGTTACAGAAAGATCGGCCAACCAAACTTGCTTTTTTGTTCCCCAATAGCCATGCTATGGGGTCTTGCAACACTAATAGGCGGACGGGCGCCGTCGGGTCACCGTCAGAGCTGGTGGGCGGATGGTGTCCCGGTCATGTTTTGATGGCGTCCGGGTCATGTGATGCTGGTGTCCCGGTCATGTTTTGATGGTGTCCCGATCATGTTTTGATTGTGACCCAGTCATGTTGTGATGGTGTCCCGGTCCTGTTTTGATGGTGTCCCGGTCCTGTTTTGATGGTGTCCCGGTCATGTTTTGATGGTGTCCCGGTCATGTTGTGATGGTGTCCCGGTCATGTTTTGATGGTGTCCCGGTCATGTGATGGTGTCCCGGTCATGTTGTGATGGTGTCCCGGTCATG
>CAXAMN010006113.1:93424-152810 GCA_963970005.1 Durusdinium trenchii
ACACACACACGCACACACACAATATAATCATTAATGTTAGCAATGTCGCGTCAACATTTTGCCATTATTGGCAGGGCTTTGCTTGACATTGCTGTGCTACCCAGATGAACCCTACGGCCCCCAACGGCTTGGTCGCTGTACCTGGCCCAGCTTGCCCAAGTGCTGCAAAGATTCCAGCGCCAGAACTGGCAGAGCCATCGGCTTGCAATGTTGCAGCCATCTTGGAAAATTGCGAACGTGGTTGTTTTTGCTGTCATTTGCTTGGGGGGCCACGTCCGGCGGTTGGTGCACTGGTGCCTTCCTCGGAGAGGTGAGCAAGAAGGCGGAAGCAGAAGCACAGAGCCCTGTGGCCACAAAGCCTTTGGTTGCGTGGATGCCATTCTTATCAAATGCAACGTTCTTTTTTACACCAGGCATTGGGGCGCTAATAGATTCCTGGGGCTTTGTGCCTGCTATCCACTTGCTTTGCGTGGCAGTTCTGGCATCAGTTCTGTCACTGGTGCTTTTACCTCTAGCTTGGCAATGGTTGACACTACTGTCACTCAACTGGCTGCAAGCCGTCACATACACGCTCCAATTCACATACATTGCTCGCAAATATGCACCAGATCAGTTCGGAACGGTGATGGCCTTGAGCACCTTGGTGCAGAGTGCCGTGAATCTAGTTGGGCTGTACTTGCTGACCTCACGGCCTCTCGTTGCAGCCACAATACTGATTTTCCCATGCATTTGTTTGTGCCAGTTGTGGCATTGGAAAGAGAGAAGGGAACAAACAGAGAGAAGGGCTATGACCACCATGTCAAGGGATGAGTCAGCGTTGTAAAAGAGGCACACTTACTGTAGCTGCTTGGTTGGAATCAATCACATTTGGAGATTAGAATAGAATATATACATGAAGCAAGATTTGCTGCTGTCACGTTCTGATTCCGTGGGCAGAGCATCGAGCATTCATGAAGTTAGTACTCCAGTTCAGCAGCCAGATCGCAAGGCTCAAAATTGTTGGTGAGAAAAGTGCAGACTCCTTGACTCCTTGTCATGCAGTTTTCTTCTATTTTACTTTTTAAATGGGTTTCATTTCACAGCAAGGCAACCTAGGACCTAGATATATTTTACCGTTTACATGTTGGAGCAACTTCCCCAGCAATGCCAACTTCATGCAGAACAAGTTCACCAAAGCCAAAACCTTGCACAAAGGAGACAGTTTGGAAAACAGTACTTGATATGTTGGCTTTGCAGTCGGCAATCCAAAAGTTGTGATCCAAAGTTTATTTCAGGAATCAAAGGAAAGTGGAGAGAAAGCCAGTCGTCAAAGTCAAAAGGCGCGTGCACCCCCACACAAAAAGCCCAATGGATTGAGCGACCCAGCTCTTGCCAAGTTGAAAGCAGAAGCCAAAAAGATTCCCAGACCTTCGGGAGTCTTGGCAGGCAATTTTTGACTTAGGAATCAGAGCATTAATTCTTGTTCGGCTTTGAGGTCTGCAGTCCAGCTTGTTAAGACTTTATGGTCTTGGGCTTGGTTGGATCTCCCATTGTGAGTGGACATGTTGTTTGTCAACGAAGCTGTATGCAGATCATGCAGATCATGCAGGCAGTCTTGGGATTGGAATCTCCGCATTTGCTGCAGTGGCTGCTCCTTCGACACAAATCTTTGGACAAGATCAGAATGTAGATTCATGTGTTAGCCCGACAGTTGCTGCAATGTCGGCTTGCTCGTCCTAGGAGATGATGAGACATCAAATTCCCACGGGCCATTTTGAGCTGCGTGATGGTCGATTGATCAATATCAGCCATTTTGATCCACTGGAGCTAGGTAAGGGTTTTGAGTGCTTGTAGGGCTTGGAGTGGGGTAGCCTTGGCTTGTTTGCCTGCTTTGCAGGGCCGTTTCCAAAGTGCCACCCGCATTTTGGGGAGCACCGGGTGAACGATACATGGGTCAAGACGCTTGGCCGCAGCGGAATTTGCCCTGGCCCGCCATGTAAGGAGTCCGTCATTTCCTGAGGATTGCACATGTTCCGGCCGGTGGGCCGTTCCTTCCTGGTCATCCGCAAAATCCAGATGCTAGGCGTCAAACTGTGAGGTTGTCTGACTTGCAGGTTTGACTGTGCTCAACTCAGGAGTGGCTTGAGAAATCTCGAATGCAGCAGAAAGAAGACAACCTCACGTGGTGGCATGCTGAAGATGGTGGGGTAGGACCCTGTGAAATTGCTGCTGAAAAAGAACATCCTGCTAGCTTAGGCTTCTATTCGGGAATTGCTTTCTTTTTTGCATTTTGTGTTTGATAGTACTTTATCCAGGTGCCTGTTGGTGGCTTCTGCTTGCTTTTGCTGCATTTTGGCATTCTTTGGTGGCTTTGGGTTCGGTGGCTTTTGGCAGTCTTTTGGCTTTTGCTTTTGTCGCTTGCTTTCTTAAGTTTGCCTTGTGGCCCATGCGGCATGCCAGATAAGTTCTAGCTGGGTTTGCTTTTGTTAGAGTTTAGACCCTTTCTGAGGAAGGCCAATTCCTTATCATTATATATCCACTTGTCACTATTGTTTCTGTTCTAGTTCCTTTTCCAAAGGGAGTTTTGTGGATGAAATTCTTAAGGACAATCGCTTCCCAAGTTAATGTCGAAGCCCACTAACTTAGGGAAGCATGACATACATGTGCAGCACGTCAGTGTCCCTGATTTGTTCTGAGGAAGAGCTTTCAATCTTCTCTACATATGGTAGTTCTAGCATCTCTTTGCGTGTTACCTGGCTTGACTGGGAACTGTTTCATGTGGTTTGAGATTGGAAACGCATTCTTGTGACGCAGGTTGACAGCATCCAAGCACAGCTTGTGGACGCTGACAGAGCCAGCTGCGACGCAAAGAAGCACACACACGTTGGAGCAAGAGGCGCTTGACCTTCAAGGGAACTCTCGTGATTTTCCAGGTCACGGGACAGCTGTTGTGGCCGTAGTGCAGGGAGTAAGTACTACGCACCCTTCGTCTTTGGCGCCAAGCATTGGCACAGGTTTGACAGGCAGGACTGTTTATACATATACATATATATGCATATTTATTTATATAGGACTCTCTCTCTCTCTCTATCTTGTTTTTTTTTTCCTCTCTCTCTCTCTATATGTACAAAACTTTTTGCAAGATGCTCGTTGTTGTGCTTGTCAGGATGCATACTGGCTTCCACTGATAGGATCAGGACACATCGTTGGTGTTTCATCGATCACTAGAGCTCCATGAGGTAAATGATGAACATGGTGTTTGTAGCTGCTTTGCTGCTGTGTGGTGGACTTTGGCCAGCGTGAAGGATTCTTATTTGCCATTTTCCTTGGCTTAAAATATTTGAGCCCTTCAGCGAAGACGGACTGTGACTGTGAACCAGCATTGCAGACTGCAAGCAAACTAAACCAGCTTTCAAGCCCTTTTCGTCGGGGTGGACCCCAAATTCTCAGGCATCGACTGGTTGAAAGAGATTCTGCAAGTGTGCATCCTGAGCACATGTGCCATTGGTGTCGGAGATAATGCAGAAGAATTATGGCAAGTTTTTGGCCACTTGCTCAAACATGTCTAGTCGCAGAAGCATCGAGACTGCAGACTGACAGCAATGAATTCGCTTGCATTTATATATACACCATTTTTTCTGTTGGAAGTCAAGGAACGCCTAGCAAAGTTGCATGACACATACCATAGGTTCCAGGAATTGTCCCAAGCCTCAGGCCGTCAGGTAGAATGTGAAGGCTTGTCCGCCTCAGGTGCTCCAGGGCAGGCAGAGCCGACATCAACCTTCACAACACTCTTGAAATTCATTCCAGGCTTTGGGATGGCCTTGGCTTATGCAACTCGGCTTCCAATGTGGTTGAGTTGAGAAGTGCGTTGTTTCTGGAAGCGAGCCTTCGTTTCTGTGATAGATGTGATGGCTGTAATTGACACGGATGTGCTGCACTGAGGCAATTTCAAAACATTGGATGTTGAATAACATCATGGGCTTGTCATTCTGTTTGATGGGCATCAGGCACACTGAGATCACCTGTGCTATTTTTGGAACTCTGTCCAAGTTGGATAGTGTATGCTTCCAATGCTGCAAGGTACGTGAATTTGTCAAGCTTTCGAACTGGAGTTGTTCTTCTTGCTGGCCTATTCCTGTATGATGTGCACAGGGGCTGCATTGGACACAGAGCACTTTGTACGAAGGCTTCATGCAGCTGGTTTCAATGCTACCTTGGGAGATTGAGGTTCTGGGTGTTTCTCAGCAAGCCGCTTTTCGGTGCAAATGTCATGGTGTCTGTAGCCAAGGGCATTGAGGTGCTTCGTTGTTTTCATTTGTCTTCACGTTGAAGAAGAAGATTTGATTTAGTCGTGGTGATGACCGATGTTGCACCAGAGGCACCCATGAAACTACTTCTCCCACGCGATTGTGGTGGTTGTGGAGACTTGAAGTGCCTTGGAATTGTATCGTTGACTCAAGAAATCTGGGATCAATCTTAACAGGAGGTCGTTTCAAGCTTGTGCCACGATCCCAACAAGTTGAACTATACTAGGTACAGATGACACAGGACTTTATGGTCAGTTTTGGGACGCACTGTATGCACATGAGATACATACCTTGAGAAGGTGACAAATGCCGGGAACACATGAGATGCATGTTTCTTGTGTTTTTTTTGAATGGTATATGGGTGGTATGAATCAAAAAAGAACAGATGACATGGGACTCCCTTCATTCTCATCCTCACAAAACGCCGCCGCCTTTCGTTTTCATCCTCACATTCTCCCGATCCCATGCTCTAAAGCGTCTCTAGTGCTGCCAGCTGAGACTTCCAAGAAATCACATCTGACGGTGCGTGCAGTATGTGCTCTTTGATCAGATGCTTCAACACCTTGACCAAGCACTGGAACGGGGTCCTAGCTCCAGACTTCCAGGAACAAGTAGACCATGTTGAACTAGATGAATAGCGACACGACCAGAATTGGCTGCTTGTATGACGGAAGACGCCACAGCCAACTACTGGAGGTATCCTGTACAATTCAATCTGGCGCTCATCAGACAAATTCTTCAATTTGATGTACTCCTCCGAATTATGATACTGTTTGGTGCGATGCACTGCTTTTGCCGCTTCTGGGGGTTTGACTGCATCAGGACCGCCATGGGTCATTGAAGCAACCATTGAATCCAAATCCAAATCTTCTTCAGAGAGCTCGCCGTCGGCATCCTCTACGCCCGAACTGGCCTCCTAGTATGTTACAGAATCTGAATGCAGAAACGTATATATATACAGTATATATTAACCCAACAAGCTCACATGAGATGGGACCTGGAGGCCATGAGGGGCTGGTATATGACAGGGAGTCCATAGCAATCCCTGATAATCTAGTATGTTTTATAATCAGAACGCAGAACCCCCAGAAAGGTCCCAACGCCAATGGCACAGCATTATATAGCTCCACGGCACATGAGATGGGACATGGAGGATAGTTGGGGTTGGTATAGGGAGTCCATAGCAATAGATGCAATAGTATGTTATATATTATATAATTATATAATCAGAATACAGAAAACCCCAAGAACACGCAGTTCCCAGAGAAACCAATTCAGTTAGAAAGCTGATCTGAGATTCAGGCCTCATCAAAGGCCGCCATGCTCAACGTGCAAGCATCAACACAGGAATACAAGTAACGAGCACAGGCAAAATGAACATTGACATGTGAGAACTTTGTATACACACCGTGCATAAATACACATATCACATATCTGGAGTTCGAATCCTTTTCTGGAATCAAATCTGCAGGTCTTATCTCATGCAACCACTACCTGTTTGTCAATCCCGGCATTATAGGTTGCGGATATATGAGATGGGACTCTGACCTACTCATAACCACATGAGCGATTTGGTTCTTGTCATGGACTCTGTAGGGCTTGGGCCACCTTGCAATCTGAGATTCTAAGGATTTGAGCAGATGAGATGCGTTTTGTTTTTTTACATTTCTGTCCTCTCTTTTTGGAGACCGTGGACAGATGAGATAGGAAAGGTGATAATTTGGAGGTTGTTGCACAATTCACGATCTCATGTGTACCTAGTATAACTTTGCTGATAAACTGAGGGCCCATCATTTTAGACGGTGGCGGACTTCTGGTCTGTGAGGGCTACATGACCCGTCATCGAAGAGCCTACAGGAGGGTAGAAGCCTAGAAGGGTACCATAGGCGGCCATGGTTTTGCATGTTGCATACTCCACAAGAATCTGTAGGAAACTTGGAGCAAAGCCAGACCACCATGTAAGGTTCTTCGATGTTCTTCGGTCCTTTAAGCTATGCAACCCATGCTGAGCAGTTTAGCTCAAGGTTCGGTATGTTGGGCCTTGGAGATATTGCTGTTCCTGGCCTTTTCACTTCCTTCCTGGCAAAGTGGGACGCAGCTCCTTGGTTAACACAGGCGGGATTTGTGTGGAGATGAAAGCACCTGGGTTAAGGTGAAGATGAGCGAGGGCTCGAGCACTGGCTTCATTTACTTGAACGTAGCCATTATGATGTACATATTGAGTTTAGCGGCTACAATTGTGAAGACCCCAGACATAGTGACCGCTGACGAATTGTGATTTTCATTTTGGTGAATTTTCCTCAGTATTGCGTGTCAGGGTGTTTCGGTTTTCTGTGAGTTTGCCAAGGCAGCCATGATCATCTTCAACCATGCTCAGCCAGCCCTTTTGTACATTTGTCCCGGTCTTTTACTTGGTTCGATTGGAGTGGCCTTTGCCCGTCAGGATCTTAAGAGCCTCCATTCAATGTTTCTGAGCCCCCTTGCAGTTTGTGCAGGTGCGGAAACCTCACAGTTGCTGACATACTCTTTGCCTGGTAGTCCAGAAGCCAAGCTGCATAGACTGCATCCACTGCAGCGGTAAGCTGTGACCTTCCTTGGGAATGATGGTGAATACTTGCCAACACTAGGGTTGTCTTGCCCGGGTCAATCTGAGGAGAAGAAGCAGCCTGAGGAGGAAGAGGCTGCCAAGAAGACAAGGTAGCGGTAGCAGGCACAAAATGGCACGAATCCAGATGGAGTTCGACCTGAAGATGTTCCGGGACCAGCCCGCTTCCGAATTGAGATTGGAAATTGGAAAGATGGACTTAGAAGTTCGGAGCAAAGCTGCAACCTTTGCAGCTTTCGCGCGAAAGAAAAAGCTGCAAGCAGCCTCTGAATGTTTACGATGATGCCAATGTGCGCTTCATGCTTGTGCTACAAACACTTACATTCAATCACTGTCCAAAACACCGGAGGGCTTGCACACAAGCCTCTTTTTTTAAAATATATACACGTGCATATACAGTTGAGGTATATGCATTATATATATATATACACATACACGCTAGTGACTAAGAGCGCCAGGAAGCGACAATTGGATGGGCCCGGGGGCTTTCCTGAGGCCAAACTTGGGCAGAGTGGGCGGGAGTGAGTTGTGAGGGTCACTGCATTCGCTCCCTGTTTTTGCACATTTTTCGTGCACCCCGGAAGATTAACATGGAACTTAAACACCACCGGGTCGTAGAGGAAAATCGCATCTTCCAAAGCCATTTTCAGGTTCCATGTTATACTGTATCTGGCATTTCCCCAAGGTTTTGGGAGGTGACCTATGACTGGACTGCTCATGCCCATGCTGCTGAACAATTGGACGTTCATGATTGGCAATAGTTGATATTGTGTCAGTGCTGCTGCACGCACATTCTACATATAGATGCTGGTAGAAGATTAGACCACAAAAGCAGCTTGTGTGGGTTGGTGCATCGACTTTCCAACATGTGCATCAAACATTCGACAACACGCTTTCAAACATTTCATATATACAAGAAGCTACTAGGGGCTCCTGGCCTTACTACTAGGAGCATGGACGCTACTAGGGTGCTCCTGGCATCGCTACTAGGAACAATGTTCGCAAGATGCGACCTTGCGGCGTGCTCGTATTCACAGCTGCCTCCTGCCATGGCAGCTGAAGTGGAGGGAGTCACAGTGCGTATGATGTCAGGCGAGGTTTGGACGTTCCCCAAAGTGGGCAACCTCAGGGATCTCCAAGCTGGCATTGCCGAAAGAGCCAACACTTCTGCGGAGTTTCTTCAACTGGTGCAAGGACAGCATATGCTTCAGGAACCGATTGACGCCAATAGTTTATCGGGCGTTGAGCTTTCCTGCATCATAAGCCCTAGCACCCCAACAATCATCAAGGTGCTAAGCCAACATTCCTACCACTTCAGAGGGTTAAACGAACATGCCGCCAGAAATCCAAAAGGATTGATTGGATGCAACTTGCTACATGCAGCTGTTGTCATTGGACGGCTGGACATGGTCCGCTTCTTGCTTGAAGAAGAGGATTTCCGGGGTATCAACGGCATATTGGTCCGCACTGGACACAATGCAATTCATTTGGCAGCTCGAGAGGGACATGCAGACATTTGCCAGGGACTGCTGTCCTCCGAGCGCTTCTCCGGGGCGAATGACTGCATAAGTGAGGGAACAGCCCTTCACATAGCTGCACGGCATGGCCACCTCCAGGTTCTGCGGGTTTTGCTGGACTCAGAGCGCTTCACCGCAGTGAATGAGACAATACAGGGTCCACCAGGGTCTCAGAGGACTGGACAAACTGCCTTGCATGTGGCTGCTGAACATGGCCAAGAGGAGGCAGCTCAAATGCTCTTGGACCACACCCGCTTTACAAAGGCCACTCAGGCTTTCTACGGTACACATTTCAATTTTTTCATGAAGGCTTGCAAGAAATCTTGCAGAGTCCTCTTGGTTCATGTTTTTCTCCTAGGAAGTCAGTGGGAAGGGGTAAGAATGGGTTATATATAAGTATAAGTTGTGGTTGCATCCTTAAGACGATTCTGATTTTTCAATCCTCTTCGTAAACAGGTTGGCGCGCTGACAAAGGGCTACAGTGATGCCAGTGCTGTGGCAGATGCCTTTGGTCATTCTGGGCTGGCCAGAGCGATCCGAGATCATTCCAAAGTCCTTGAGTTTCGACGTCTTCCGACCAGCTCTCGCGGTTATGGCGGCTTCATGCGCAGATCCGTGGGGATGCCGTAGCAGCGACAAGTCGATGGCAAAAATGCATTTGGAGGACGACCGACCACGAAGAGCAAGCACAAAAAGCGCTTTTGTTCTGGCACCCCCTTCGTTCATCCTTAAAGCTTAACTGAAGAGCGGTTGTGCACTACCTGACAGTAATTGCAGCTCTTCCTCGGTCTCAACAGGGATTTTGTCTTTCGGCACTGTCTTCCATGCGATAATCCTGCATGCTCAGGCGGCAAGCTTGCTATCTGGTCAGGGTACACCGCCTTTTTATGCAAGCTGTGTTTTGCTTCAATTCTGACTCGACTTGTGAGTCAATTGAGCCCCTTTGTTCAAGTTCAGCTGTAGTGTGCAGGTTCACCGACTGGAATTCACAAGTTTGCGCCTCCACCTCAGTTTGACAATGACTCAGCTTGTATTGCTGCCAATTCTCTCGATCTTTACACACGTGCCTATTGTTTGACTGCTTCGGTGGTTGCTTGCTAGGCCTGGGAACCCCTACTTGGTCTCAGTGATGCCAATGCCTTGTTTGAGAGCATGATGGACAATCCCAATCTCCTTGCCCTCTAGAAACTTGCAGTTTTTTGTTGACCTTGTAGTTCGACTTTGCAGGCCTCTCTTGCTGAACATGGCCACCGTTGAAGACTCGGGTCCAGTTGTCAACCTCAAGGCCCCATACTAGGGGCTCCACCCGTCAAATTCGCAAAAATAATGGTCGCAAAGTCTCGAACCAAGGCATGTGGCCCGGCTTTCGAGAAGAACGAGAAGTCTAAGCATGTCATCACTCAGGCGGGATTTCCAACTCAACATGTACTTGTTCGAGGTAAGATGTACACATATATACTGTATATGTATATATATATATGTATTTATAGATGCATGTCGTATAGCATATATATATATGCAATATGGATGTGTTTAAGTATGCCTCTTCCTCGGGGTCAGCCATGCACACAGAGTCACAGAGGCACACATAGCCAGCTAGTGCCACAGGAAGCAGATTGTGAGTGAGAATAGCTAAGCTTTGGTGAAGCAGGACTCTTGGCGCCTGGTGAAGATTGAGCCGGAAGTGCAGGATGTTTTGCGTGTCTTTTCATCCCAAGTTTCCAATATTATATACTTTGTTGCATGTTTCGCTGCTTGGCGCCGATGGCAAGACCATTGAGGAAGTGTTAGTTTTTGTCCGGAAGGATATCGCAGACCATTTCGGATTGGATGAGCGCATTACTGGGAAGCTGCAGGAGGCTGTGTGCTTTGTGTGCGCAGAGGCGGCTGAGTCCCGCTTCAACCTACTTTTGTCAGTGTCAGGCCCTGAACACACGGCCAGATCCTGGCACTGACCTTGAGGCCGGGACTTGTGGTGAGTTGCAAGAAGCCCTTTGGTGATTGCAGAGGTGATGTGGGAAATCCTGGACGAAGCCAGGAATCCGCCAGGTCTTACCATGATCAAGGCCGAGAATCGCAGCCAAGCAGAATAAAAGATGCAAGCTTGAACCACCCCCGGCTACAACTACGACAACAACAACAACAACCTACTGCTACTGCTACAGCTACAGCTACAGCTACTGCTACTGCTTCTGCTACTGCTACTTCTGCTACTACTGCTGCTACTACTACTGCTACTACTACTACTCCTCCTCCTTCTCCTACTCCTACTGCTCCTAGTGCCACTGCTGCTGCCACTGCTACTTACTGCTCCTGCTATGCGGCCACTACCATGACGACGACTACGACATCAACCGTCCACTAAATATATTTTATAACTACTCCCACGGGTGGGGTCAGTTGCAGGAATAATTGTTGGAATAGGAATGGTATTTGTTGAGGGGGTCACGAAAACTTCTTCAAGAAAACTATGTATATAATGGGGGGAGGTAGTATAAAGAATACGCTGATGCCAACCACCCATGAGAGTTCCTTTCCTACATATGATAAGCTTGAACTCAACAACCCGAAAATAACATTTTGATGTTAACAGCCCCTGAGAATATTGTATAATTTTGTTGAACGCACCATCCCATTGCCTGACATCCGATGACTCTCGGTGACTGTCAATGACCACCATGTGAATGCCAGATGTCGTCCACATTTGCGGAAAAACTTTTTTGGCTCAAATTATTCCGGTATGTGTAGATGTGTCAGAATAATTTCATGGAATCATGCCTAATTTCAGAAATATTCCACCCGGGGGGTTTCCCAAAATCGATTAAAGCACGGCCCATACTACAACTACGACTACGACAGCGACCACTACCACTACTACCACTATACCACTACTACCACTACTGCCACTGCCACCTCTACCACAACTACCACGACTACCTGACTACCACCGACGACAACGACGACGACTACGACTTGACTACGAACGACTACGACCACGGCTACTACTACTACTACTACTACTACTCCTGCTGCTGCTGCTGCTGCTCCCACTGCCACTGCCACTGCCACTGCCACTGTCACTGCCACTGCTGCTACTACTACCGCTACTACTCCTACTGCTACTCCAACTACCTGTGCTACTAACTACTACGGCTACGACTATTCACGAAAGGTAGCGGTTACGCTACCTGAGTTTTCCTTTTGCTTTAGCAAAAATGTATTAACCCAGAGCTGCAGCCTATCTCTCGGAGAAATGGTCCCCGACATCTTCGTTTGCTGGCCGGGGGGGGGGGGCCCCCCCCCCCCCCCCTTTCAACTCCACCCTAGCGCGCCTCGGGGTCAACCGTTCGAAAACACTGTAAATATCAGTGTTTTCAGCTCTTCCAGTCCTCAGCAGTGACCAAAAATCATGGAATTTACAGCGTTTTTTGTGGCTGTCCGGCAAAAAACACCGCAAAAACCGATGGTTTTTGATGCGTCTCGGTTAGAAAAATGACCGAAAAAAGACCAAAAACCAGGAAAGATTTTGTCAGAAAGGGTTTTTGAGGCTTTTGGAGGCTTCAAAATTGCACAAAACTATGGTATTTACAGGGTTTTGTGCACCTTCCCGGCAGAAAACGCCGGTATTTACACGGTTTTCTGCGCTTTTCCAGCGCTCAACCGTGGTGCGCCTTTGGATCGACGGCTACAAAATACCGTAAATACCAGTGTTTTCAGCTCTTCCTGTCTTCAAGCGTGGCCTTAGACCTTGCCGCGGCTGTGGATCGACGGCAACGAAACCTCGTAAATACCAGTGTTTTTGAGCACGTCCTGTTTGCAAGCATGGCCTGCGGCCACGCAATTTACAGGGTCGCCGCACGTCACTATGTAAATCCGAAGTTGCATTTGAGAAATATGTGACTCCTTTTGAAGGCACGTCAACCTGTATTGAAACCGCTAGACCGCTACAGCTTCTGGAGGTTTTGTCAAGCGTTTGTGCACTAGTCTTTCTTTCATCACGCTCACTCACTTCTCTTCAAACAAGTGGGGGGCCTCTCACCTCCTCCCGGATTACGCCTGATTCCCTGCTACCTTTCGTTCACCCCCCTCCTCTCTCAAGTACCACAACATCGACTACGACGACTACTGCTGCTACTGCTACTGCTGCTACTCCTGCTGCTGCTGCTGCTCCCGCTGCTCCTGCTACTGCTACTGCTACTGCTACTGCTACTATTACTACTACTTCTGCTGCTACTGCTACTGCTACTGCTACTGCTACTGCTACTACTACTGCTACTACTACTACTACTCCTGCTACTGCTACCGCTATTGCTATTGCTATTGCTGCTGGAACTGCTGCTACTGCTGCAGCTGCAGCTGCTGCTGCTGCATAATCATGAACGCTTCCTCTTTATAAAATGCTACCATTTGCAAACCAGCACTAACTTGTCACACTTGCCAGGTGAAAGAGATGCTGGAGGGAACCTTCCGGATGGGTGAGCAGAAGGATGTTGCAGCCTGAAGTGATTGAGTTTCGGTGAACATGCCCAGTTACACAAGCGGCAGGTTGCCAGAACAATCGGCAGCTATTTCAGTGGGGGCGATCTGTCAACCTCATGCTTTACAGGACACTAATCAAAGTTGCAAGTAGCGAGACGGGGAGTGTGTCGTATAGAGAGCACGAGCGCCTTGTGAACACTCCTGACACCAAGCGATTCCGATTAGGTGAGCCAGCAGCTAGGATGCCACACGCACGCTGGGCAGACACGGATGGTGCCATATTGGAAGTCCAAAGATGAGACATTTTTTGAACGCAACTTTTGACACCGCGGTGCCATGCCTCGTCCACACGTGGCGGAGCGCTATGCGGAGTGCCCTCTTTGCTTCAAACCTTTGCATTTGGGTGCTGTCGCAACTTGGAGAAAACTGAGAAGGATCTCTCACGGGAAAGGACATTGTGAATATATATATATATATATTCAAACATAGTAGTATGTCCTACAGTGTTGAATGACAGCACTTTCACGCTCAAAGCTTCTGGTTCATGCACCAAGCATTGGTGGAAACAGCTAGGTCTTTGAGTTGGGGCGCCAGCTCAGGGTGGTTTGGATTGGTGTGCCCGGCTCACTGCAACTCGTCGGCCATCCTCCTCCTGGCCGTCTTCTCGGCCGGCTTTGCTCTGGGCTCCCTCCTCTCGGCCGCCGTTGGACTTTGGATTTTCTGGGGCTCTCCTCTGCCTCCAGCTTCATCCTCTCCTCGGCCTGCCTCCAGGTCTGTTTCCTCCACTGCCTTACGCCTGCAGGCGTACCTTCATGAGCGGCGCCGTCCTGAACATTCTCATTGAATCGGTCAAGGCTGTTGCTCTCACACTACGGACGCTGGCAGATACTTTGGACGCTGCTGCAAACAGGGCTTCGGCTGCTCGTGGCCTCGGCCCTTCGGGTGATCAGATTGCTAGCGGCTTGGAGCCGCATCCTGAGGATCGTATTCCTGACTCGGTGGACTGGGACTTGGTTAGCTACGTTTCAGTAGTGGCGACTCCCCTCCAAGGCCTTCTTCGGCTCCCCGGCTCTCTGTCAATCAGGCCTACGAGTTGGTGGCTTCACAGATTCCTCATCTCCCTGATACTTGCCTCGAGTTGTGCAACCGTCTCGCTGGCTCCCAGGACGAGGTACGTGCAAGAGCTGACAGGGCTTGGATTGCTGGGCATTGGGCTCGTGCTACATTGGCTGGAACTGTGCCAAAGCCTCGGCCTTCTCCAAAGCTCACGGCGAGGCCCACGGTCTACATCATCCTCAAGGCAGCCTCGATTTCTCATCCAGTTCGGGTGTCTTCTGCTGCTGACTGCTTCCGCCTGGTGCCTCGGTTTGAGGACAGCGTTTCTCATTCCTTCCCATCGTTGGCAGAAGGAAAGGTCTATTGCTTGGCCGCTGGAGTCGCGTTCCCTGACCCAGCGTCTGGGACGCAATGACCGTCATCCCAGAAGACTTCAAGGTCCTGGACCCGGAAGCTTTTCAGATTGCTGTATTGAGGTTGGACTTCGATGCAGAGCATGGCAACGGGTCGGAGGGCTTTGCAATCCCAGTTTTGGCACGTCAGGATGGCTTTTTGTTGGCAGTCCCAAGGAATTTCATCTGTCAGGAGATCATAGATCAAGGAGGCTATGCAGCTATGGACGACTTGGTAGGCCCGTCTCGGGTCGTAACAGTGCCTGCTGTCCTGGAGGAGGAAGATGGCACCCTCACGCCTCTCGACTTCGATTTGGAGGTCCTGCTGATAGACTTCAACCGGCGCATTCTGGATTCTCTCCGAGGCTTCGATCCAGTCACAGAGGGGCCGGGTATCTCTCTCTTCTGCGCGGACAGCTTCGATGTTCTCCCCGAGCCCAACTCGCTTTTGGTGGCTACCACTCAATGGGTCGAGGAAGGGGTGGCCAGCGAGAGGGTTCAGTTCTATTCAGCAGACGAAGCTCAGGACCTACATGTAGACGCAGAGCCTGCCCAAAAGAAGAAGACACCCAAACCTCGGGCGTCCACTGCTCCCAAGAGGGTGACTACGGCGTCATTGGCAGAGCAGCTTGCAGGCTTAGCTCAAAGTCTCCCTGCTATATCGTCCCAGCTCGAGGCCATGAAGAAAAGACAAACCAGGGTGGAGTCACTCTTGGAGTCTCCTTTGAGGGCGGGGCCAGCTGTTCCGGTCCCAGCCCATCGGCAGCCTTTTCAAATGCCGGAAGGTGTACAAGTGAAGGCCTCCCCAGGGAAGTTTCTCCGAACCATTTGGAGTCCCCCTCGTGTGAGGCCCCTCCCTACCAATCCGGACACGGCTCGTCCGCCCCTGCCCATCCAGATGGTCGAGGACGAACCAGTCGCCCTTCCCTCCGATCCAGACTATGTGCCCGCGAAGCACGTGCCGACGGCTACAGACCAGCCTCTGCAAATCTCGGATCTTCTGCTACAGCAGTCTCAGGCTCTGACTTCGTTGGTGGCTCATCTGGCTTCAGGGGATGGCTTGCACGACTTGGGATCGTCTACCAGCTCTACCGGCCTATCTCTCCGAGGCTCAACCAAGCGGGAGAAGTTGATGGGCGATTTGAGTGCCAGGAAGGGGGAGTTTTTCCTCAAGGTCTCCCAGAATGCCTTCAGGAGACTGAAGCCGTCCGAGCCGGTTCCAGTGAGTCTAGTCGACATGAGGGGCAAGAGTCTTTTCAACAAGTATGCCGAACGGTGTGGTGGCTTCCAAGGCCAGCGAGACCTCGGCCTAGTGATGTGGCTCCTGACTTGCATAGCCGACCAGATGATTGCCGGCGATGTGAAGGGCGCCCAGGAGATGCTAGCCTTGCCTCTGGTGACGGTGGAACAGGCCGCAAGATGGAGGAAAATGGGATGTGGCCTGGCTCCTGTCGCTTCAGGAAGATCCGCCTCTGGGCCTTTTCCAAGCACGACCAGCCACCACAAACCCGAGGCTGCGGGCTTTCGCCCCTCTGTGTCCGCCCGAGTGGGCCACCATCGCTCTGGCCTATGTCAAGGAGGTGGACCTGATCAACTCCTGGAGGCAAGAGGCTCTCCCAGGAAAGAAAGGAAACCCCTCCAAAGAACACGAAGAGGGCGACCAATGGCGGAAGAAGCCTCCACGCCATCCAAAGAAGAACAAACCTCAGGAGGGCCAGTGAGAGGTGCGTGTCGCTATGGATCACACAGCGGAGGCACCAAAATACCAGAAGCAGAGGGTTCCTTATGTTCCGGTCTATGTTCCGACACAAGATGTTGCCAGACTGCAAAGGAGCTCCCTCACAGCACGGATGCTTTTTCCTCGGCTCCTAAGAGTACATCCTCTCCTTGGAGCTCTATGAACTATTCTTTTGATCGCTGGACCTACGACTTGGTCAAGGCGGTCTTGAGTTCCCGTACACCTTTTTCAGAATTCGTACGTCAGACCTTCTACTGCCACAGAGGACCATGCATGTCTCTGAAGAAGCTCTTTTTCCATTGCCTGTGCCAAAGCCTGGTGTTTTCAAGGTGGCAAAGTGTGGATCCCGGGAGAGAAAGAAGAGGAGGTTCGATCAGGCCTTCCATGTTTTCGTGATGGCTTTGAACTTTTGGCACTCCGACTTCCACTTCATCCCAGTCAAGCTGATGACCCGACCACCGAACAAAGCACAAGCCATGGCGCTAGAGAATCTCGGGGCAATGATGAGAGCTTTCGGTAGCTGTCGGGAAGAGTTTCATGTCCCAGGCAGTGGCCGTAGACTTCCTACTTTGGTGTCGCTCCTGGATGACCTGTCCGACTTTTTGACTCGTGAAGGGCATGGCAGCGATCCCTATTCCAGAGCTTTCCCGGGTGCACCTGAACCTACAACAGGCACTGTTCTTGAGCGGGATTTCTCCAAGGCCGAAGAGCTGATTCCTTATCGCACTTTGGACCCTGCTCGATTGGCGCTATTTGGTTCTGTTTCCTGGGATCTTTCACCTTACCTTTCTGACAAACTTTGGCTGGCCTATCAAGAGCCTGAAGTGATTCGTTGGACTCGAGATGGCCGCACTCCAGATGTTCCTGACCTCAAGAAGGAGTCCTACCAGTCCACCTTGGGCCTGGCAAAGATCTGGGACCGTCAAGGACTGCTCTTCATCCGGGATGCCCCCCTTGTTGAAGAAGAGATGGATCTCTCTATGAGGTTTTTCAATTGCTACAAGAACTCGACTACCGATAGAATGATAGGAGACCGCAGGTCCCGGAACTACGTGGAAGCTAGACTGACTTCGGCATCCAGGAATCTGCCTTCTTCCCAAGCGCTGTTGGACCTGGAGATTGATACGTCCCACCAGCGGATCAGCATCTGTGCCTCTGACAGACGAGACATCTACCACCAGCTCAGGGTCTCCTCACAGCGGGCCTCCTCGAATGCGGTTTTCCCTTTGCTCAACATCGATGATCTCAAAGGCACCAAAGCCTTTTCCTCCTGGGCTCTTCGAAGCCAGAGAGCTCCAAAGTATGATCGCTTCCTTCATGGGGATGGCCTAGGAGGACATTCACGACGCGCCCTACGTCCAACCGGAGATTGTGATGGCCTCTTGCAGATCTGTTTTGGTAGCATTCCCCAAGGAGATCATCTGGGCGTAGAGTTTGCCACAGAAGGCCATCGAGCTCTCCTGATTGAGAATGGTCTCTTCCACGGTGATTGTGAGCTTCGAGCTGGCCATGTTTTCCGGGGCGAGAGGCTCGCTTCTGGCTTGGTCATCGATGACTTCTATGCCATATCCATTGAAGAGAGCTATCGGCTCGAAAAGAAGAGCCTTGCAGTTGAGCAGATGGAGGAGGCCTCTGAGGTGTATCGGAAGGAAGGTTTGCTTGGCTCTCCGGACAAAGATGTATGGGATGCTTTGAAAGCCAAGATCACGGGTGCTGAGATTGATGGCAGTCTCTCTGCTACAAAGTTTGGACTGGTCACTATCGGAAGTCCTGTACGGAAACGTCTTGCTCTGGCTTTTGTTTCTCTTCAGCTGGCCAAGTTGAGGTGGACTTCGGATTCACTCTGGAGCTGCCTGATAGGCGGATGGACAAGTGCAATGCTGTATCGGAGGCCTGCCATGTCTCTTTTTTCCGAGGTCTACCAGGTATGCCCCATGGACATGGTATGCCAGGATGCTCCCAAGCTGATCCCTCTGGCTCGCAGAGCTGCGCAGGAGGTTCTGCTCGTGGCCGTACTTTGCCCCATTCTTTGCACGGACATTGCCTCGGGCTTCCAGTCAAAGCTCTATGCTACTGACTCCTCAGACGCCAAAGGAGCTATTGTTGAAGCCAAACTGGATACCTCGACTCTTAGGATGCTGTGGCGATCAAGTCGACGGAAGACCTCCTACTGCAGGATGCATAGCAGAACCGAGGCCGCTATCCGGAAGATTGATCCCATGTTTGAGGAGGAGCCAGGAGAAGAGAAGAAGGATGTGATCCATCCAGACCGCCCTCATGCCTTCAGGTACCACTTCATTGAGGTCTGCGGTGGAGCCGGCAAAGTGACTGCAGCGGTCGCTTCACATGGCTGGGTGGTGGGCCCAGTCATCGATCTTGACAGATCTCCTCACTATGATCTGTCTTGCCTGCAAGTCCTTCGATGGATGTTTTACTTGCTGGAATCAGGTTTGCTGGCTTCTTTTATGGTGGAGCCCCCGTGCACTACTTTTTCGCCAGCACAATATCCAGCAAGCAGGAGCTATCAACAACCTCGAGGTTTCTCTCCTACTGAGCCTAAGACCCTTCTTGGCACCACTTTGGCTTTGAGGGCTCTCTCGTTGATGAGTATGGCCGGAGCTCTCGAGGTACCAGGACTCCTTGAGCAGCCTCGCAGAACAAAGATGAGGAGACTGACTGAGTGGCTCACGCTCATCCAGCTCGGTCTTTGCCATGAAGTCTGGTTGGCTTCTTGCATGTACGGTTCCATCCACAAGAAAGAGTTCGTGTTCCTCTTAGCAGCCATGGACGGAGGGGACCTCCACAGGAAATGCCATTCTCATGTCCCTATTCAGGGAAAGTATTCAAAGCCTTCCGCGACCTACACCGACCAGTTGGCAGAGGCCCTGGGCAGGTCCTTCAACCGAGCCCTCCTCAAAAAGCTCAGACAGGTGGCCAGTGAAGATCCTTCTCTCAGTGGCCTGGAAAATCCTATGTGCAACGACCTCCTCCTCAGTGGCAACTGGAAGGTCACAAAAGCTTGGAGGTGGAGACATCCAGCACACATCAACATACAAGAAGCATCAGCGGCTACTCGTCTCTTGAGGCTCCTGGCCATCAAATCCCCGAAGTCCAGGCGAGTTGTGGTCATGGATTCCAATGTCGCTCTTTCTGCTTTGGTCAAGGGGAGGTCTCCTTCTCTTGGGCTCCGCCGAGTGCTTCGAAGAGCAGGAGCTACGTGCATAGCAGGTTGCTTGTACATGGGCTATCGTTTTGGGCCTACTCGTCTCCTCCCAGCTGATCATCCGACCCGAGACAATGATTTGCCTGCTTCCTCAGAAAGCTTCTTGCAGTGCTGGACAGATGGCCAGAAGTATGATCTCCAGCTGGAGAAGCTGTCGGTCCCTCGAGTTGCGGCAAATTGGGTCAGAATGTTTTTGAGACTTCTTGGCAACCCGCCCCCGTGGCTGGGGAGCAGCGACAGTTGGAGATATGCTCATGTGGTCTACAAGCGCTACCCCTTTGGTCTGGCCTCACGAAAGGGCGCAGGAGCTTCACAAGATGACACCGACTTCAATGCCTGTCTGGGCTACCCTGGAGAAGGCCATTGGGCAAAACATTCCTGCTTCCACCCCTTGGATTTTGGCTCTGGCCCCTTCAGGGGGCCTCAGTTCCCTGGTGGACTTCTTGGAATTTGGATTTTGCCTTTTGCCCTATTTGGGTTTTGCCTGCGTTTAGCTCCCTCTCTCTCCTATGCAGTCTCAAAAGTCGTCACTTGGCTATGTTCTTGGACTTGGATTGTCTCTCATGGGATTTCCTCATGTCTTTGGACTTTCATCCTGCTTTCATGTCTTGGCTCCACCGGCCCCTCTTCCAAGAGTTTTCTTCACCGCTACTCTTGCTACCGGGCACACAGACCACCCTGGGTTCTTTTAACCTTTGTTTTGTGTGTACATATTGGGGTAGCCGCGCCTAGCCATGGCCCTGGATTGAAGCCTCGTGACCCAAGAGACCAAGGACGAGCAGAGAAGAGAGCACACCTGGATTTGCCCCAAGGGAGGCCTGTTTCAGGCCAGACTCAAAAACAGCGTGATCAGCTACTAGAAGGTTTTGATGTCTGGCTCAGAGAGCAAGGCCTGACTCTGGAACAGTTGCTTTTTGTTGGTGAGCCCGACATCGACACCATCAACATTTTGTTGCAGAGTTTTGGCCGCCAGGCCTACAAGGCAGGAAGACCGTACAACCACTATGCCGAGACCATTAATGCAATTTCTGGGAAACGTCCTCGCATCCGCAGGTCATTGCAGCCTGCCTGGGATCTGGCCTACACATGGCTGAGACAGGAGCCTCCCAGCCATCACCTGGCTTTACCTTGGCAGGCACTCTTGTGCCTGCTTTCGACTTCTTTGAGTTGGGGGTGGGCAAGAGTGGCTGGAGTGATTGCCCTTTCATGGGGCAGCTTGAGCAGAATAGGAGAAGTGTTGAATGCAGTGAGGAAGCAGTTGGTCCTGCCCTGTGACGTCGAGTTTTCGACCGACTACGCTTTGTTGCAAATAGCTGAAGCAAAGACGAGGTACCGGGCCGCTCGACATCAGGTAGCTAGATTAGATCAGCCCCAGCTGCTACAGGTCATTGAGATCGCCTTCTCGAAGCTGACCCCGGAGGCAAGGCTCTGGCCGATGTCAGGCCAGGCGATGCGCAATCGTTTCCAGAAATTGCTGGCATGTGTTGGGCTGGCTTCGCTGCCAGATGGCCTCTCAAGAGGCCTCGACCTTGGAAGTCTTCGAGCCGGGGGGGCATCCTGGCTGTTGATGACAAGTGAAGACTCCGAACTGACCCGCCGCCGCGGACGGTGGATCAGTTCGAAAGTCATGGAGGTCTATGTTCAGGAAGCATGGGCAATCCAGTTTCTGCCAATGCTTCCATCTCCGACCAAGTCGATCGTGATTTCTGGAGCTTCCAATTTTCCTTGGATCCTTTCCAAGGTCTACAGATTGTTTGCAGCAGGTGTGCCAGAGTCAATCTGGCAGTTGCTTCTGACACAACAAGCAGCTCCACTTCGCATGAAAGAGTTGGGAGAGAAAGTCTTGGAAAAAGATGAAGCGGGTGGTGAGCAAGCACTTAAGGGCATGAAGCCCCTGTGAAGATCCCGCACGGCAATGGAAGGAAAAGAGCGCCTTGAAACACTGTCCTACAGTGTTGAATGACAGCGCTTTCACGCTCAAAGCTTCACCCAAAACCCGCCCTCCCGCTTGTTGAGTCAGAGGGTGGTGAGCAAGCAGTGAGGTGAGGCTCTGTGACGCACAAAAAGTGGACAACTGATGGAAGATGTTGAAACACATGCCTTGAAGAGATAGAACACGATAGAACTGAACCAAGTTAGTTGACTTGGCCTGAAGGGAGTCTTTCTCGACGGCTCTGGTCGGCGTGTGGGTGGTGGCTTCTACCGCCTTGAAGCAGCCCAAGCTTTCCTGGAGACCGGTGGCAGCAGGTGCCCGGTGACGAACCAACCCATTGCCAAGGTCAAAGAAGTGCCCAGCATTTTGGAGGACATACATGAGGATATGTCTTGGGTGATGTTGTTGGAGTGTGCTAGAGATGTGGACTCAGATTGGGAATCGCTCTGTGAAGTGCGCTGTTTGGTTGGAGGACCCAAAGACTTGGTTCCGGATTTGTGACGTGGATGGAGATCGTCGCCTAAGCCGAGATGAGGTCATCAGTGCATTGAAGGCACAGCTCCCACTAGCTACTTGGAATGCAGGAAAAGTGTCGGTTTATGTTTTCTTTGGGGCCCACATCCTTATTTATCCCACCAGGGCTGATTGCATTTGCTCTAAAGCTTGAATTTCTTCGTGCCCAGGACCATATGGCGATCGAGAAGTTTCGCACCGATGAAGCAAGCTGGCGAACATGGGACACCGACGGGCCGCTCGCCTGAAACCAGAAATCGAACATTGCGGACTGCTGGAGGCCTGGAAGATGTGCAAACTCAATTTAGACTTCTCAGCATGGCATGAAGCCCCGAGGAGTGGCTTTATCGAGTACGTGGAAATCATGGACGAAGAGTGGGGGTTGCTGAAGTTCATCCGTGACACCTTCACAAAGTCAGAGGCAGAAAAACCAGTCCCAGATCTTCGGAAGGACCGTGATGGCTGGTACAGGCAGGAGGTTTGCTTCATACTTTTGAAAAACATGCAGGCCTTCCAGGTAGGTTGTGCGAATCAGGCGTTGGGATGAAGATGGAAGTGGCGAACTGGAGTTTGAGGAGGTGGTGAGGGCTTTTGCCAAAAGCTTCAGAATCAACGTTGCTGGCATTTCGCAGCTTCGGGAGACGCTACGGGCGGTTTGGTGTGTCTTTGACACCGATGACTCAGGGGCGATTGACTGGAGGGAGTTCATGGCTCCCAACGAAGGTTTGGCAGATACAGTTATTGCGAGCATGAACTACATGTGACCCGACCATTGAGCAGAGATGAAGTTCGTGAAGCGATTGGAAAGAACCAGGCTGACTCGTCCCTAAACCGACTGGGTTTGTCATACAGCATACGGCTGTTCTGATAGTGAAGGCCTGAACATCTGACAACGGAGCAGTGTACGCCCAAGGAAAGCTACCACGACTGCTTTCCGATGACGTGTGTATAAAGCCCGTCAAGGGCAGCAGGGATGCCTCAAGCGCACCACTTGGCAACTGCAAAAAGAGACGACCATGGTGGGTTGCCTCGTTGCCTTTGTGCCATGAAAAGAGCGCACATTGTGTCCATTGCAAGCTGTCTGATGTCTGAGGCCGGCGTGCAATCGCTAGCAGAGAAGTTCAAACTGGATGAGCGAGCAGCCTACAAGCTTAGCGAGGCAGGCATGACAATCCATGCATGATAAGGCTATAGGGAGGGTCCTTGTTGAGTTCAAGGTAGGCAAACGTTGTTGTGGTGTCAGAGTTGAAAGTGCAGGTGCAGTCCTTGGTAGCAGGAGTCAGCTCAGTTTTTTCTCCTCAGGTGCTGTCGACAAAGCCCAATAAGACCTGGCCTTACAGACGACCAATCCTGCAAGCGGTCCTTGCTGGACTGGGATCATGGGATTTTCAGCGAGGAAAGATGTTCTCAAAGCTTTGGATGTACACTTGGCAGCTTGCAGCCCAGCTTGGTCATGCTTCGGCAGTTCTGGATTGTTTGATGGAGAGAGCCTAGCATGGCCCCATGCTTGCACGCCAGGGGTCTCAGATCGTGCTCAAACTTTGCAATCTGCTTTAGGCCTCCAACAATCCTTCCGCGTTGGTCATGTTGAAGTTGAGACCTCAGTTTCGGGGACAGGTGCCACAGGTTTAGCGCATTGAAAGTTGAAAGCTAAGGCTGGCTGATTTGAGGAGGGATGTGCCGCTGGGAGAGGCACTGGAAGTGACAGCAGGATAGGATGTAGGGACACTGCCCCATTCCGAGGTTCCCTATGGAACAAAGGGGTACAGAGACCGTGCGGAGCTTAGTGGTCGATGGAGGGCTGCAGGAAAAGGTGAACCTTGAACTTAGGGCCCTACTTGGGGAACTATGACCGGGATGGTCGCCGCATTGGCAGGGGTGAGGACAGGACACAGCAGCAGGCCCTTTTCGCGTTGCCTTTGAAGAATGGTAACTGGTTTCTTTGCTTCCTTGCCCTGCTTCGCCTTGCCCTGCCTTGCTTGCTTTGCTTGCTTGGTCTTCCACCTGGTCTTCTCCTACTCGAAGAAAGGATACAAGGCTTGTGTGTGCCCCGTTGCTCCATCTTGCTGCATGTTCTGGCATGTTGCTGCATATGTTGCTGCATTCACATTCAAAATAAGTGAAAGGAGTGGTGGCACACCGGTAGTCATCACCCAACCAAGGCACCGCAAACTTACTGGGACCTGCAACCTGGACCTGGATTGCACATACCTGTGTCCTGTGTTGATCTTGATGCGCTTCTACTGGACCCTTCTTGGCAAACACAACATTGAGATGGCCTTTGCATAGTCTGCATTTGATTTAGTTCATTCGGATTGAGCTTCATGCGTGCAAACGTGCGTGCACACAGTGCACACACACACACACTTATAGAAATGCGTACCGATTTGAATGCCGCACGTCACACGGCAACCTAAGGGACCAGAATCCTGAAAAGTCAAGAGAGGGGTCTGAGCACCTGTAGTTAAAGGCCAAACATCAACACCACCAGGCGACGAACAGGTCGAGATGACGGCGTCCGCTCACATCTGCAGATTGCATTAGCCCTTTGCTGGAGAGTGGTGTCACAGCTTGTTCAAAAGTTCAAACCATCGCAGGTACGTTACGGTGATCAGCCGTGATATCCGCATGTACTGTGGCCACTTCGTTGGACCATCGCTCACAGCACATGGATGGTCCCCCTGCTGAAAAAGAACGAATCCATCAGGATCCCTGTGACTCCAAGGGTTACACACACTATATATATATATACACATATAAATAGAATATTTATACACGTACATAGACGCATGCATATTTTATGCGAACGTACTTCTTTGTACGTGCGCAACACACTGCATAAGCCGGTTCTAAAGTTGAGGACGTGCCTGTTTTTGGCTTGTGTCTGCTGTTTGTTTCCTACTTGCTTCCGGAGTAGGTCTGCCAAAAAGTGTCACCAACTTGGAGGGACCTGCTGGCATGAACACAACATGTTTCATATCGCTTCGACACAATGCTTCCCTAACAGGCGGCTGGGGAGGGACCTCCTGCGCGTGGTGAGCGCGGCTTGGCATGACTATGGCTGCATGAATGAGAAAGTAACGCGGCAAGTAACAGCCTGAGGCGACAAGAATGACAGGCAGGGGTGGCTGTTGTCACTTTTGCTTAATTCTTTGTGCAGTTTCGAAAGCCGTGTGCTAAACCGGGATCAGATTGGCTCAGACGTGTAGTGTAGCATTTCCAAAGGGAACAAGTCCCATGGCAGCAGAAGATTGGAAGGATAGAAGCTTGGCATGGAAAGGAAGTATGTTAATGGCAGGGGCAAGCCGGACTACTGCCACAGAGTAGGCTGGCGGCCTTCTCCAGTCCTTCTAAGGCAACATTGGTGCAATTGGCACTGATGAAGATAAGGCTTTGAGGAAAATGGCAGCGACGAAGGAGCCATAGACGAACCTCTTCAATACTTACCCATTTACCAGGGTGCAGTTTCAGCTGTTCCAGGGCGCAGTCAGATTCTAGTAGCTCTCTGGAACTGGGTCGGTGTACCCTCGTGTTTCGATGCCACATCATTGACGTGCAAGCTTAAATTGGACAGGTGTTAAAACAAAGCAAACATGTTGAGCTGCCTTGAAGGAGCCTGCATGGGCTGGTGCCGGATCTAAGCCTGGACTTCTTGTGTGGCGAGTTGAGCACTTCCATGTGGTACCTGTAGAAACTAAGCAGTCATTTATGGGCAGAGGCGTCAGTCCTTCTGGAGCATTCTGGCCGCTGCCTGTCCCAGATTTTGCTTCCAAGGACCCTGGGAGCTACGGAAAGTTTCACAAAGGTGACTCCTACATTGTGCTCCAGACGGTGGAGACCGATAGCGGCAGCTCGTGAATAGCTTGCGGCAGTGCTATGCTTTTGGAGCCAGGGCTTGGCGGTTCATAGCTTGGCTGGTCAACAACTTCCATATCGTCTCCACAGAATTAGGTCACGAAGTAGTGTCCAGCCAGTGTTCCTCCCATTTTCCCAATCTTCCTGTGTTCCACGCAAATCCCAGGCAAATTGGTCCACACCATCTACTTTTACATAGGGACGGAAAGCTCGATCGACGAGAAGGGAACTGCTGCATACAAGACAGTTGAGCTTGATGATCTTCTTGAGACTCAGCTCATACCTTCCTCGAGCCGAAAGGGACCCACACCTTCCTGCGCAGGTAGACATGTTACTCATAGAACTCCTAGACCAAACAAAAGGGGGAGAGAGAGAGAGGGAGGAAGATTGCATGCAGTTCGTTCGCAGGTTATACAAATCACAAGTTCTATACAGGCTGTATACCAGTTTCTTTCTGGTTCTCCGCCTGGAGATTTTTGCATCAGAGAGGCTTGCGCTTCATATTATGGGCGTGCTTATCCCCCACCACACTTGCAAAGATTCAATAGTCGGTGAGGGTCCTGCGGCCTCATAGCTCGGTTTACACTGTTTACACAAGAAAATGAGCGATTAGTATTAGGAGGCCATTAGGTGGAGGCCATCGCTACTAGGTTGGGGGCCATTACTGCTAGTAGCAAGAAGCTACTTGTCACAAGAAAAAGAAATCCCTCGTCTAAAACCATAGCCTGGACATTGTGTACTGACATGGAGCGAAGGGCTTGAGTTCATGCATGAAGGGATTCATAGAAAGCACTTTTGGAGTTTAATCCTGTGCTAGGAAATTGTGCAGTGTGAACACTCACATCACCGGGAATAGACACATCCGGCCTGGGCTGACTGCCAACTACTTTGGCTCAAGGCATACTTGGAAAAGCTGAGGCTGCTTCGCATGTCGATCGCCGATTCGAGAGCTGCTTCTGCATAGGTATATCCAGGTATCGAGCAATCAATTGGTTATCAGCCGCAAGGGCTACAAGAGACCATTGGTTGGAAGAAAGAGAAACGTGACTATATACATAGCATCGTGTCAAGCTTGGCATACTGCATTCACACATACCTACAAGGTGTGAGAGATCATTGAGCTGAGTGGAGTTTGAACACAGATACTTGTTGTTTGAACTTCCACTCTTTCGCCGGCCGGCGCGACCCATGCCTCCGCGTGAGCGTGAACGCGAGAGATCGTGGAGAAGACGTGGACCACGTGGCGGGAACCCAGATCGCCCGTCGCAGCTGAGTAGAAGGGAGCGCGGTCTTCCTACAGAGGATCGCGGTAGAGAGACTGAACGTGACGCTCATCATCGTGAACGAGGAGTTGACTATCGTCGTGTTGAGCGTGGGCGTGGTCGAGATCGCGCAAGTCGCGATAGTCGAGATTGGCAGCGATCTGGACGAGGACGAGGTCGAGTCGAGAGGGAGCGAACTCGAGGGAGCGGCCCTCTCGCCGCACCAGCCCAGGTATCCACCTCCGCACGTGGTTGAGACCTGGGAGACGCGTCGGGCTCCAACACGCCGGCCGAGTGAGAGTGCTTCGGAGGAAGAACCACCTGAGCACGTTGGGCGTGGGCGTACAGAACGATCGGTCTCCGCGAGGATCGTGGCAGAGAGTGTGGATTTGGGTCCCTGAGGGCGGCTTGAGCCCGGTCAGGGACGAAGGCCTTGAGCGCGATCAGGATTCGCGATCAGGCGAGGTTGAAGAGGTAGAACTTGAAGGATCTTGAAGGTGAATCCATTGACGCCGAGGCAGGTGAGCCCAGGACACATCTTGCAGAACCTGTTGAAGTTGCCCCGGAAGCCCCTGGTTGTTGTTTGGGGCTGGATCGGCCGTTGACTTCTCCGCGACTGAGGATTCGATCGCGAGACAAGCCACAGAAGCAGCGACAGCGCGTTCGGCCGACACGCGCCGCGAACGAGCCCGTGAACTTCGTTCGAAAGCAGCTCGTCCGACTGCCAGCAAGCCATCCCCTTCGGTGAGCGAGGATCCGCCAGAAGAACGGGCGCCCGTTGAAGAGCGTGTCAAACCCCCTCCAAGAGCGACCAGTGCAAAGGCCAAAACCAAGAAGGAGACCGACGAGGCTGGTGACGTTGGGCGTGAATCGTCGTCGCGTCAGCGCGAGGAAGAAGGGTCTTCAGGATCTGGTTTGAGGCGTGAGATTGAGGAGCTTCCGGCTCCGCCTCCTGTTCCCGGTATAAGGAGGAGATTGAGCAAGCCGAGATTGCAAGGAAACGTGAGCTAGAGAGCTCGCCCCCAGCTCCTCGACTACCTCCAGTACCGGCGACAGTGAGAGAGCCGCTCTTCGAGGCCGCGGTTGACAGAGCCCGTACAGCCAGTGGTACTCGCTCCACGCCCGAAGGAGCGTCCGACTCAGACAGAGTCGGAAGAGCCGTCCACCGCAGCTCGGCCACCAGAGCCTGAGAATCCTCCGGCAAACGCGTGGCAAGACAAGCCGCTGCTGCTTTTCGATTGGCGCAAGACGTTGAGCTTCCCGCACCAGCCAATACACGAGAGCGTGATTCAGCTAGTTCGTCGTTGTCAGTCGGAAGGTTACGCATTGGGCGTGTTGAGTTTTGCTTCAGCAAGGGATACACAAGAATCAGTTTTGGCAGGTGTGACCGACATCAACTCCAAGCTGGATCGACCGTTTGACGTGGTTGCAGTGACTCGTACAAAATTCCTGCGGGACCACGTTCAGAGTCCGTCCCTCACTGGCCATAGCGGCCCGAAGGCCCAGATTGTCACGGCACTGGGTGCATTGGTGTTTCATCGACGACCAGGGGGCGCTCTTGGCTGACGTCAGGCACTGGCAGCGTGATCTTCCTCAGGGAGGCCGGACGCATCTGGTGAAGCCCGGGGTCACGCTTGAGCGGCTGCTGAGATCGTTCCCGCGTCCGGGAGAGCTTCCCAGTGCGAGGGAGCTCGGACGCATTTTGAGTCGGTGAACGAGGAGAAGATCAGCCAGTGTCGCGTTGGGGCATTTTGCATTGAGCAGGCATTGGTTGACTGGTGGTTGAAGCGTTGTGCAATAAATCTGTCGGCTGAAAGGCCACGTGTCGGGTTGAGCACAACTATGCATTGTTGAGACATTGTGCATTGGTCTTTTGAGACTTCGTGCGTTGAGCAGGTGAGGCTGGACACAATAAATCTGTCGGCTGGAGGCCACGTGGCGGGTTGAGTGACGGCTTCCTTTGGCGCGTGGCAGAAACCCGCGACGCCCGATCGCGCGCCGTGCAGTGTAAAAGGGGGAGGATTGAGCGTTCCGAGAGGCCCCAAGAGTCAGTTGATTGTGAGTTATTGTTGGTGTGATTGTTCCTTGAATACGAAGCCACTCACTCGAAACTTGTGTTTTTGGATCAGTTGAATATAAGACATTGAGTTGAGCTGTGTTGGATTAGAGTCGATCGCTTGGGTTGAGATTCACTTCATTGCACCTGACAGTCGATGTCAAAACGGTCGGTTCCTGCAACACCCTTTCGTGTCATCGGTCCTGAAGGCTCCTACGAAACCTCGAGCTCATCCATTTCGCCGGAGACTGGGCTCGCGAGGATGGAGGGTGAAACAGGGACTGGTGGAGGACCCGGGCTCCAAGTGAGCGTGCCGGCCAAGGGAAACACAAAAGTTGCAGTGAGTCGTATGAGAACCCAAACTTCTGAGCCTTCCCAACCTTCTGGGGTACAAGGTGATCCATCGACCGTTCCTGGGGTGCATGTCTACGACCAGAGAACCCTCAACCATCTACAAGTACTCAACCAGCACAACATCGATCCAGAGACACTTGAAAGAATTGTTCAGGGTTACGTTCAATCGCAGTTGAGCCATGCAGAACAGGTGATACAGCACGAACGACAACAGCATCAGCTTGAGCAGCAAAACGCAGCACTACAGCTGAGCCTTGAACACCAACAGATGAACCAACACATACAACAGCAAGAAGCCCAAATGGCACAAGAAGTACACAGCAGAATCAGCCAAATGGCACAGAGGCACAAGCAGAAATTTTTAAGCATCAACAAATAGCAGAACAAGCGCAACGCGAGATACAACGCGTGACAGCTGCAGCAGAAGCCAGGTTTCAAGACCTTGCGCGTGAGAACGAAGCACTTCGAGCGTCTCCGGTTGCAGGTTACTTTGATGCGTGTCCGTCGGAAGCCGGAAGAGCACCATCTGTTGCTTCAGCCTCGCCGTTGAACGTTGTGTACTGCCATGTGTGTGGGAATCAAAATGTTGTTGGTAGAGGTTGGTGTTGGAACTGTAAGAGCAATCTTGAAGAGCCCGAGAATGGTACGGACCCTTTTGAACCACCATCTCACGAGAGACATATGTACCCAATGCCTACGCGACCTTCAGAGGAACATTGTGTCGCATGAAGGACCAGCCCATGCAGAAGTTCCTCTTCCTCGAGCCCCTGGCGGCCCGGGACCGTGTGGCATGCCGTGTGGTGCAATGCATGATGGTTCACATATTCACCATCTTGGTGTTGACCCCAGGTTGGTCTATGGAATGTCTCAGAGTCAGGCAGTGGTGTAGGATTTCATCGGGGCCGTTCGTTCCCAAAACCTTCAGTGGGACCGGCTTACCCACCAGGGGGGTACATCGGCGCTATTCCAGAAGCACCTCCAGGTGTGTCATCATCGAGTCACCCACCAAACATCTCCATCGCAACACCTCGCAAGAGAGAGTCATCGGAGTCTGGTGGTGGATCAGGGAGCTTGGATGGTTCACCCGATGAAGGCTCAAGAATGCCGGCAGGCAACCCTCCTGAATCTTGGTTGCTTGACGGTGAAACCGAAGACAACGTGTACAAAATCAAGCGCCTGAGAAACATCTCAATCACCAAGTTGCCAACAGATGCAACATCTTGTAGAGAGTGGCGTGCTGCGTTGCTTGCGTCGGTGTCGCGCATGGATCTCACTGCGCGTGATGTGTTGGTCAAGTATACCACTCATTGCATGGATGCTGGACGAGGTCGGACTTTCAGGGCTACGCTCCAGAATGACCAGTCGTTCATCCCCTTCAACAAGCGCATCGCCGCCGAGCTCATCAAGCAGGACGTCCTCTCCACCAACACGGATTTGGCCCATGAGCTCACTTCCTATGTTGAAGCGTGTACTGCATTCAGCCAAGGTCCAAAGGGAATGGTGTTGTTGAACATTGTTGCGTCGTACTATGAGACTGGCTTGACTCATTCAGTTGCGCTTGACCAGATGCACTTGTTGTCGTTGACGCTTGCAGGCAGGAGTGCCAAGGACCTCACGGAGTTTGTCAGGAAGACCAACTACATCCCCCATGGGTTGAAGCAATCGGATCGACCGGCCCCAGAGACTTTGTTTCAATGGCTGTGGCAGCAGGTGAAGCGAGTGCCCATCCTTTCGCGAATCACGGACAAGGTTCGCGAGTCGTCCGTTCGGTCGAAAAAGAGGGCCTTTGAATGGTTGTGGGCACACATCGCTGAGGAGCTCAGAGAGCGTCGTCATGACATGAACTATGACAACATCTCCAAAGGCTTGAAGGACATGCCAATGCGTCGCTTGCTTGTCCGTCGACTCAGGTCACCAAGGTTGAGAAGGCTCCCAAGCCGCCAAGGGCTCCCAAGACTTCGAAGGAGTCCGATGCGCCAGCGCTCCCTGCTGATGCAAAGGGCGGCAAGGGCAAAGGAAAGAGGACGCCGTGCGCCATGCATGCCGCTGGACTATGTCGCTTTGGTTCGCATTGTAGGAACGAGCATGTTGGTGACGCCGGCAGTGATGCTGCCAAGAAGGCGTGCATGAAGTCCCAAGAGGGCCAAGGTGACAAGGGTTCCAAAGGAAAGGACGGCGAGGGTAGTAAAGGAAAGGGAAAGAAGGGCAAGGATGGTGCTTCATCGTCCTCTGTGCCATCAGCGGCAGCTGCTGCAGCCGCATCCACTGTGACCATTGCTGAGGTGAACGCGGAGGAGGTCATGGACATTTGGAAGAGCTTTTGTGAGTTTGCTCGGAAGGCACTTCCTGCGTTGAACATCTTCCTCAAGGTCAGCATCCCCAATCCTTGCATCCGTTGTCAACTCCATCGTTGAGAACCCGAGCATCGGTGTTGAACAAGCTGCAGGTATGTTGCATCCAACGGTTGAGGACTTCCGCAACTTGTCGCTTGAATTCATTGGTGACACGGGCGCTGCACATGGCATTGGGTCGTTTAAGGCGCTTGCCGATCAGGGTTTTGACCGTGAGATGTTGGAGCCTTGATTGAAATGTTTGGATAACCCAGTGAGGTTTTCCACGGGAGGAGGACCCCAAACTTCCTCGGAGGCGCTTCGCATCTATGCGAAGAGCGTGGGTGATTTGAACCTCCGCTTGTTGAAGAACTGTCCGTTGGCCATGTCTATTGGCAAGCAGGTCAGTAAAGGCCGCACCTTTGTTTGGGAGCATGGCAAAGTGCCATTCATTGCTCTTGACCACAAGAAGTGCAGGGTATGGTGTCCCACTGAACACCGCTGGTATGCGAGAAGGGTTCAGAACGATGTGCCCATCTTCTCGTTGCGCGCGTCAGGGGGGCCACAACAAGGACTGAACTTCTCATCTCAACCACAACAAGAAGCTGTACCAGCCCGCTGTTGTTGCTGAGTGTCCTGAGTCGTGCTTTTGTGTTCCACCTACCCGGAGGAGGATGCAGGCTTGAGAGTTGGAGACCAGGAAATCGCAGCTTCTAGCGCGTGCGAGGTGCCGGTTGAAGGCTTGGTTGTAACAGAAACAAACAAAGAACATAGAAGGAAGCAACATCGCAAAGACAACAAACGTCGCAAGTGGGAGGCAATGAAGAAAACCCGTCTTGTTGAGAAAGGGCAAAAGAAGCTTCCGCGTGGCGAGTTGTCTATGATTGTGATGATGCGCGACATGGTTGAGTTCTACACCACACAGGCCCAGGCCAATAAAGGCAAGATAGCAAAACGCTTTGAGGGAGTGGCCGTTGAGGTGATGAAGGAGCTCGAAAGTTTTGAACAACCACAAGTGCAGACTGACCCAACCTGTTTGACTGCAAGCACTGCGAAGCAGCGTCCAAAGCAAACTGGCCTCAAGGGCCGTGGCATGCTCATTGAGTTGTGCACCGAGCCGGACTCCAACCTAGGTGTTGTTGGTGAGAGGTTGCATGTCAAGGTCACACGTTGTACCAAGGAGGTGAACAATTTAGAGTATGAGAGCACCACGTCACACCTAAAAAACTTCATTCGTGAACACCCAGGTATTGATTTGTGGGCAAGCCTTCCTTGTGGCCCGTGGAGCCAGTGGCAATACCCCAATGCACACCGCTATGGGGCAGAGTTCAGAAAGAAATTGGCCAAGTCAAGAGACTTGTCGTTGAAGCTGCTTGGTCGCTTTTGCGAGCTTGCTAGATGTGTTGTTGAGCATGGTGGAGACGTTCATTTTGAGTGGCCCAGGCATGCATTGGGTTGGAAGCAGGCTGCATTGTGCCAGCTCATTTGAGACATTGGCATGACAGTGGTGAATTTTGATGGTTGTGCGGTTGGACTTGTTGATCGGCAGGGCACGCCGTTCCTCAAGAAGTGGCGAGTGGCAACAACAAATGAGAACCTCGCGAAGAACCTGAACGAGTGTCGTTGCAAGCGTGGTACTGATTTTCAAACATGCGCCCATCACAGGTTCCAATACAAGCGCAACTGCAAGATACCCAGAGGTTATGTGTGAGATTGTCTTCTCTTCGTTGTTTCCTGACCTTGTCTTCAAGGAGGTGCCCGCCATGCCCGTTTGCGTGGTTGCGCAGGAGCATGTTGAGAAAGGGCCAAAAGAACAGGTCCACCGTGGACCGTGGACCGTTGTTCATTGAAACTGTTGATACCTTTGCGACTCCCGCCGAGCTTGGAGATGACCTGGCTCCTGCAGACGACGAGGCTGAAGAGTCGGAGTCAAGAGATGCAAGGTTGAAGCGTGAAGCAAAGAGCTTGGAACACATCACGACACACGCCAAGAAGAACCCGTTTTGCGAACATTGTGTGCGTGGTCGGATGTTGGAAAGATACGCTCATTCTCATCGCCCGGAGCCGGACGAAGGTGAGAAGGCGTATGAGCGCTCTGAAGCGTTTGGTCGCGTGTTGGAGGCCGATCATATCTTCCCTGCGGAAGGTAGCTCAGGCCATGAGTGCGAGAAGGACGCGTTGGTTGTTCTGGACTTGCATACTGGGCTCAGTATGGTTTACCCAGGCAAGGACCGTGCAGAGGACACCAACTACCTCGCGCTCAAGCATTTTGGGGGACACCGCCTCAATGGAGACCCAAATGTCGGACGCCGCTACGGAGTTGGTCAAGGCGGCAGAACGTTTGTGTTGGACGACGTCTCCGAGCGTTCCCCGAGATTGGCCGCACGCAGCGCATGTAGAAAGAGAAGTGCGCGCCATCAAGGAATTGCGCAGACCGATACACCTTCAGGCCGGCTTCAATAGGAAGATGTGGCCCATCTCCGTTGTGTACACCGCAAAGTCTCGTGCTTTTTGGTCGCCTTGCGTGATTCGTGAGCATGAGCGTGGGACGGAGATTGAGGAGTCCAAGACCGGTAAGACCCGTTGGGAGGTTTGCGCAGGTGAGCCCTTCCTTGGCGTTAAGTACCCTCTTGGCGCACTTGTCTTCTACAGGGCGAAGAGTGATGGCATGGCCGCTCCAACTACAAGACCAGGCTTGTTTGCAGGATGGCGTGTTAATTGACTCAGGCTTGCGATACCGCAACGTCGTTCAAGTTGTTGACTATGAAGCTGTCCGCGCAAGAGCGCATTTGCATTGGAGTCCCAAGGACCTGCATGAGAAGGAGGTGTTTTTCCCCCCTGTTGAGCACATTGAGTTTCCTTTGTCCAATGCCGCGATGAAGGCATTGAAGGAGATGTCTGACCCTGACATTGAGGTGAAGAAGAAGATCTATGACAGATCTCTTGAGTCGGGCGTGCTCCCATATGACATTGACATTGATGCTTTTCCGGAAGACACACCAGTTGCACCCCCACGACATGCATACATTACTTTTTCACGTTTGTTGGAACATGGTTTTACAAAGGGTTGCCCTGGGTGTGATGATGGCCACTACCGCCGCAACAAGGCGTGTCGCGAGCGATTTGATGCCGTCGAGAAGCTGCAGCGCCACCTACGCCGGCGCTAGATGTCGGAGCACCGAAAACACCTGGACCGCTTCCGACGCCAAAGAGTTCAGCAAAAGCTTCTTCATCCTCTTCCACAGGAGCAGCAGAAAAGGAGCATTGGGTTGAGCCGGAACCGACTGAGGGTCCAGAGTACTCTCCTGATGAGCTTCCAGACATGTCCCGCCAGAAGATGTTGCAGCTGGGGTCTATGCCCTGGTGACAAGACAGCTCACCCGGAACGAAGTGTTGTCCCGACCAGATGCACTGCAAGCGACCCGTAAGGAGTTCGATGGTGTTGTTGGTTCCATGGGAACACGGGAACTTGAGTCGGTTGATGAGGAGTTCCGCGTGAAGGAGGCTGCGTTGCAGAGTGGAGAAACCATCCACATTGCAGACTTGCTTGCTATTAGTAGTGAGAAGCATGTTGAGTTGGCCCCAGAGTTGCGTACTCTGAAGGGTCGTGT
The DNA here is from genome assembly GCA_963970005.1 of Durusdinium trenchii. Lineage (NCBI taxonomy): Eukaryota > Dinophyceae > Suessiales > Symbiodiniaceae > Durusdinium > Durusdinium trenchii. Next base: position 128,638 of record CAXAMN010006113.1, read on the forward strand.
GTGTTACCGTGGCGATTCTGCAAAAACGGCTGAAGGGAAGCTGGCGCTCTACCAGACGCTAGCTGCATCTCCCGCTTCAATCGTTGCAGCCAATAGCGTTATTTCTTTTGGTCTTTTTGAGGGACACAAGTTGTCGTCGGCAGACGCCGTTAAGGCGTACCTCCAATCTGAGCTGAAAAGCTTGGCTGCCACCTACCCTCGCTTCAAAAGGCCAATCGTTATATAGATTGCGCAAATCGCTGTACGGACGCCCAGAAGCTGGGGCCCATTGGCAACAGTTTTCTCGAAGAGCAGTTGCGTGGAGCAGTCAAGCTTGAAGAATTTGCATCCACCTTCACCGTCCCCACCTTTGGAGGATTGGCCTTGGTTGTCTACGTGGACGGCTTGATTCTCTCAGGACCAAGTCAGTGGCACGAGCCTTTCTGGGAGGCGTTGGGTGAAAAGGTGCTGATAGATGACATTGGACCGTTGGGTCGCTTTCTTGGTCGACACCACTCCACTGTCGAAGTTGATAACAGAGTTCTTTGGCTTTGACATGCGTGCGTACGCTGAGGCTACTGTTCAAGAGTATTTGAGGGTTGCAAACAGCCCAAAGATGAAAGTCGTTGCGTCACCGTTCCTCAGCAAGGGGTTCGTTGGAGCAGATGCGCGTGGTGCTCTGGCAGCTTCTGCCAGCAGCATTTTAATGAGACTCATGTGGTTGGCGCGTCTTGCTCGCCCCGACCTGCTGAGAGTTGTCACTTGGTTGGCGACCATGGTACAGTCCTGGACGCAAGCTTGTGATGCGTACTTGTACCGTGCCATGTGCTACCTCGAGTGCACCAAGAACGCGATGTTGCTTGGGCATGTGCGTGATGCGCCGCAGGATGTGTTAGTTGAACTTTTCGCAGACGCAGACTACTGCGGAGACGACGAGCGCACTCATAGTACCACTGGTGGATGGCTACAGTTGTCTGGCCCGCAGACGTCGTTCCCGTTGGCGTGGCTGTCAAAGCAACAGACGGCTACATGCCGAAGCACGACAAGTATGTACTCTTTGAAGAAGGGTCCTTGTTGGAACAAGCGACCAGAAAGCCGATGCTTTCACTAAAGCAGTCGAACCTGCACTATGGCCCAAAACCCTCCAAAATGTTGGAGTGTGCCTCGATGGCTACACCATCAAACACACCTCAGGCACTGGCCTGAAATTGGACAAGCAGATGGCTTTGCAGCCAGACGCTCCAACGACAGACGTAGCGACAGGGCTCAGGGCACGACGGGCCCTACCCAGCCAGGGTACAAGAAACGGCAGAAACACAAGCCGAAGAGAACCCCACCGTATACAATACCGAACAGCCTTTCCGACACAGCTGGGCAGACCGGGATTCAGAACTGATCCCTAGCCGTCGAGCAGCTCAGGAGTCAGAGGGGGGAGAAGAAATTCCTCGTCTAAAACCATAGCCTGGACATTGTGTACGGACATGGAGCGAAGGGCTTGAGTTCATGCATGAAGGGATTCATAGAAAGCACTTTTGGAGTTTAATCCTGTGCTAGGAAATTGTGCAGTGTGAACACTCACATCACCGGGAATAGACACGTCCGGTTTGGACTGACTGCCAGCTACTTTGGCTCAAGGCATACTTGGAAAAGCTGAGGCTGCTTCGCATGTCGATCGCCGATTCGAGAGCTGCTTCTGCATAGGTATATCCAGGTATCGAGCAATCAACTGAAAATCGATTGATTTGACCTGACCTGAGCATCCTCTTCGTGAGGACGGGGAGCCCAAGCAGGTGCGTGAGGAGATGGGCAAAGAATCGCCCGACTTTGTGGGACTCTTCAAGGAGCTTGAGTTCCTGGACGGAGGCTGAGGGTGACCTTTGAAGTCAGCAGCAGGGGTATAATTAAGGTTTGGGTGAGCAATCGAACAATCAACTTGAATATGTGCTTCATTCCAGGTGTTGACAGCGGCTTCAAGCATGTGGTGCCCGAGGGCCATGACACGAAGCTATACCAGATCCGGAGAGTCAAGGGCAAAACCACAGTCCTGCAGGTGCCAGCCAGAAAAGAATCTTGACGCCAATTTTTCTCAGATCCATTGAGTTGAGGTTTTTGACTTCTTCTTCTTCTTCTTCTTTGAACATTCTGTTCTACATGTACTAGTTGTGGCGGATGAAAACAGACTCAACAGAGACATTGCAAGGCAAGCGCGCAAAGACAAACGCCAACTTCGAATTCAATGCCTTGAAGATTTATCGGACACACGAAAATGTTGGCGGCATATATAGATGGAAAGGAACACGTTCACCCCTAATTTCTACAGCATGAAGGACATGCATGGCAATCGTACTCCCATTGAAAATAAAGCTAGCGCCTTGGCAGATTACCTGTATAGCAAACATTGGAGTCCAATTGCACATCCACCAGCACTGGAAAATCGACCTAAACTCATTCATAATGATTTACCGTATGATACTCTTGATATCACTACTGAAGAAGTAGAAAGTGCAAACGACAAATTGGGAACAAATAAGGCACTAGGACCAGATGGGTGGGTGTATCACAGAACTGTTCAAATTTCTGGACCACGGCAATATTCAAAGCTTGACCGCATGTTTCAACGATTTTTGGCGCCGCAAATATGTTCCGGATGATTTTACCCGAGCACAGATAGCAAGCATTTACAAAAGGGAGATCCAGATATATAATCCCGAAAACTATCGTCCTATCTCATTACTGAACACAAGTTACATTTTTTGCCGACATTCTCAAAAACGGATTTCTGACATTGTTGACGGACACTTGGGCAACACACAGTTCGGCTTCAGAAAAAGCAGGTCCACAGTCCACAGTATATAGAGCCAACATTCGGTGTCAGAAGACTCGCTGATTTCGCTGAGCAGGGTAACGACCCCCTGTGGCTCATCTTCTTAGATTGGGAGAAGGCGTTTGATAAACTTGATCATGATTTTTTTTGCATCATTATCTAGATTGAGCGTACCAGGTAGCATCATATCTGCAATTAAATCACTCTACAGAAACCCTGAGTTCAGAGTTGCTGTCAAAACCCACTTCAGTCCATGGCTAAAACAAAGAACGGGAATACGGCCAGAATGTCCTTTGAGCCCATATCTTTTCATCGCAATGCACTGCATGTTTCAAGATGTAAAAAGTAGTCTCAACGATCCAAGAAATCAAAATACCTTCCAAGGTATCAATTTCAATGAGCTGCTTTATGCAGATGATACATTATTGATAGCAAAACGTGCCAGGGTTGCAACCAAGTACTTACATTTAGTGGAAGCAGAATCTAATTATCTTCATTTGAAGCTTAATCAAGACAATTGTGCTTTTATTTCATGCAACTCAAACGGTAGTAGCTTCTTCTCCAATGGGCTGCGAATGCAGACGTCCGAAGATATCTCTTACCTCAGCATACATGTGACCAAGAAAAGCGATCCAACACATGAGATTAGGAAGCGCATCTCGGCAACTATGGCAGTCCTCAAAAAATTGGACATGTTTTGGCTCAACACTCGCTGCAGCAAAAAATGCAAGCTGTTAGTATACGATGCATGTATTACCAGCAAACTTTTATATGGTTTGGAAACTTTAGAACCCACGCAGGGGGTGGCGCAGCTTCTCAACACATTCCAACTCAAAGGACATAGAAATCCTTAATTTGCGAACTACCTACGTCCAACGTGAAAATACCAATGAATTGGTTTACAGCACAGCCAATGAAGCGCTCAATGTGCCAACTGCAGGGCCATTCAGGAAAGTAAAACCCATGACAGAGAAACTTGAAGAAAGGACACTCAAATTACTCGGACACATGCTCAGAAGAGAAAGACAACACCCTCAACACCAAGTTACTTTCTCCACAACATCAGCAATGCCAAGAGAACAAAAAACCGCAGGGTGGGTAGACCAAGACTCTGCTGGACCACAAACAACATGAAAGGCCTGGTATTTTTTCTGTATCAATAACCAAGCTCAGCCAAAAAACACCATTTCAACACGTATAATCGCAATATGAGAGAACAACTTATTGCACAAGCAAAGCAATATCAACCACCCTTTCAATAAAGTCTATTCAGAAAGCAGTCACAAGAATCGCCTCTCAGTGTGAATATCCTCAATGTGAATCCCAATGTGCATCTCAGTGTGAAATCACCTGACCTTCACACTTCATGCATTTGCTTATTGGATCGCAGTCAATGGTGGGGACAGTGAGTGTGCCGGTTAGGTTGTATATATACATAGTTTCTGGAAGTAGGTTAGTGCCAACGACTTGCCGCCTTGATAGGTAGGATAGTTATGGCGTTAAACAACATGTACTAGTTGTGCCAAGCTGAGGAAATGCTCAACGACGGAGATAGCTTCGTTCTCGATGCTCCAGAGAAGATCTACGTCCTGGATGGTCCCAAGGCCTCTCCCTTCGAGAAGCGCCAAGCCAACGAGACTGCTGAACATATTGAGACATCCAGGAGCGGAGGGAGCGGAGCTTCGGTTGGGTTCGGAGAGGGTGACAGTGAGAGTTTCCAGGGTGGGGAAACCGAATCCCAGAAAGGAAGCATTCACCATTAACTTGAACAGTAGTCGTTGACGTTGAAGTGGTCTGGATTGGTTTTGCCCAGGCATGGCAAAGTGCAAGCCACCCATGACATTGACGATGCTTTCTGGGCATTGTTGCCATAGAAGACCTGGGCTTGCATTTCTGAGTCCCTGGCCCTAACGCTCAGATCGATTCAGAAAAAAGAGGACGAGACCCGGGAAAGTGAGATCGTACTTACAGACCTGAGAGTGAATGCAAGTGCTGCAAGTGAGCAAGTTTGAAAGGAAGAGTTGAGAACCCAGATGAGGAACCTAAGACTAGCGATGGCCTCCAACCTAATAGCAATGGCCTCCAAGTTAATAGCGATGAGGTAATTCAATGCAATTTAGTAATTTAGCATCCTCCACTTCAGACACCATCAACCCGGAAAAAAAGTCCAATGGCAGGCCTCAGGGTGGTGACCGCCGGGAAGAGCGGCGAGACCGGGGCGACCGGGGTGACCGGGGTGACCGAGACCGTCATGAGCGGGATCGCGACCGTGGAGACCGCGGGGAGCGAGGACCTGGGTTGATTTCAGTAGTGGTCCTTTTGGAATTCTATCAGTATGAAGATGTATGAAGAAGCAGTATGAATACCACAAGAGCAGTATGAAAGCGTATGAAAGCCACGATTCTATCTGAAGTCTTGTGCAGGAGACCGACAGGAGATGGTTGCTAGAGCCTGCACCTACTGTGCCCGCCAAATCTTGTCAAGATAGACAGCTAAGCCAACGATGCCTGGCAGGAACGCCGAAGAAGCCGCAGTTGGACACTCGATGATTGTGGCAAAATCTCTAAGCACAGTGGCCCTGCTCCGCACATGGGGGGCAACGCTTGGTTTTGCAAAGGGTGGGCAACCGGCAAAACCAGCTGTTTAAGGTGTGACTTTCAGCTTTGTCACTCAGGCCGCAGGAGGAGAAGCCGAAGTCGTGGAGTTGGACTCTTAGCTCACCGGGGATGTGTTTCCGACGTGTGATTGCAAGTTGTCTGGATGTCACGAGTGATTGAGGCCAAAGTAGCTGCATGAGCTGAGACATTCTGAGCATTGCAGCGCTTGCAACGGCAGCATTCCGTCACCGCTACTTCCAGCCAAACCCCTGATACCATCTGAAAATATCTGAAATGTGAAGGTAGGCCTGTTCCCTCAGCGTGGCGGCAAGATCGGTTTCACTGTGTCTCACCTCTAGCAGCAGCACACGATTGGAGGATTGGAGGCCAAGTCGGAGCAAAAGATATACAATGTATTCCCCTGCTCCTGTTGGTTGTTGTTGGTGGTGGTGGTCGTGGTCGTCATTGCCGTCCTTGGTTTTCATCGCCTCACACATGGTGTTTGGGTACTTGATATTGTGTTCGGAAACGCAGCTGGATACACTTTGGGTGATGTGTGATTTGCTCGTTGGATTGTCGCTGCTGCTGCTGCTTCAGTTGCTCACCAAAGGGGAGGTGGCTGCTCCATCCTGTAATAATGCAGGCCAGCCACCTACGGAACTGGCTCAATGGGTTGTTGACAGCACTTGCAAGCCAGACAGCTTTGGCTTGAAAGCTTGTATCGTGAACTTGTTTGTGTCAGCTAGGTTGAGAGCTCATCATGCCCAGACTCTAGGCCGAAGGCACGAAAGAATGTGCAAGCCACAAACACCGTTGCAATCAAAGAAAAAGCTCCTAGTAGCGTCCTTTGCTCCTAGTAGTAAGGCCAGGAGCCCCTAGTAGCGTCCTTGCTCCTAGTAGCGATGCCCTGTGTTCCTAGTAGCGTCCTGTACCCCCGCCAGATAGTATATAAATTTCTTTGATTTTCCATGCTTTTTCAATCATGCTGCGCAAGTTGTTTCAATTGAGCACAACAAGGGCTTAGGGAGGTTGGTTTGTCAGATTTCTTGAGTGTGATCTATCGGGCGAGAGAACCCAAAAGGATACTGACTGGGAAACTTCTGTCAGCTGCTCCTGTTTCAGTTTGGAAGGCTAAATTGGCAGATCTCCTTTCCTCCCATGCGGGCCAGGCTGCTTCAAGAGAGATGCAGCAGCCAACCAGCTTTCTGTTTCTGTGTGCGCAAGGTGCACTTCTTGGTGACGTTCCTCCAACAAAGAGGCAGCACAACATCTGAAGAGTTTAGGCGTGAGAGGGCTTTTGTTTCTGCAACTTGCTGATGGAACATGGGTAAAGTTGATGTTGCAAAACCACGAACAATCAGTATGCTATGAACAGGACAGAGTGATTTGCTAAAAAGTGGGGCCGCTGCGACAGTGGTTGATGAGTCCGACAGGAATAGGCTGAAGAAACGCCAGCCACTCCAAGTTCGCGGCTACAGTTTCTCTGCAGAGGTGGGACATGGTGGGACAATCGAGGCACTAGTAGCTTCTTGTTACTACTGTTTGTGGAAAACGCTTAAAGAGTACTTGCATTCAAATTTGCCATTCTTGACCCTGACCTAATGCGATGCCGGACGCTCTGCCTGCAAAATAGATACTGTAAACAATAGTACTTGTAAACAATAGTACTCAGCCACTGGGCTCAAAGGCCTGACGGCTCAGGGTCACGGCGCCCAAGGGCCTCTAGCTGACCACGACGGTCAGGGGAGGTGTCCACAAGTGGATCTCCCAAGATCCACAGCCTGTGTGGATTGAGGCACTTGTTTTCACTTGGTAGGTGGTGCTTTCTTGCCATGGATGTGCACCACGTGATGCGGTTAGCAGACGACATTCTGCATGACCCACTTCGCTCCAAGCTCAAAGGACTCTTCACCGGGGTTTCGGAAACCACGTTCCTGCCTCGGTCTGGTGAGAGACACGTTTGTGCCGGTGACATTGTCCAATCTGGTGATAGCTGGCTTGACATTGCAGCCCTTCAGTTCATCCCAGGAACTGGATTTGCATGCTGCCATGACGCGGACCACATCATCAAAGTACACTTGGAAAGCCCCGCCAAGAGGTCCATCAGGCTTTCGGTTGGCGTGCAAGTCCTTTGTGCAGGAGTTTTGACCCGTCAATGCCCTGGAAAAGAAATTTGGCTGGAAGATGCAACGATATCATTCCGACCGGAATTTGTCAAAGAAATGGAATGGACCACGCTCCATCTATATGCTGGTGCATTCTCGGGCTGGAGCCAAGCTATGCATTGGCTTCATGATACCCAGGAATTTGTGCTCAATGGCCAGGAGATCTTCATCGATGTTGATGACATGGTTATGCAAGTATGGTCATTGAAAAACCACGCTGCAGTTCTCTCCACCCCGATTGCCTTTGATGTCGCTTGGGTGCCATCGGATCGGATCGGTGTCTGCGGCCGGATCCAAGATCCATCCATTTCGAACTTAGTACGAGCACAATGCAACTTACTGCAATCCATGAGCCCTCCATGTCAATCATGGAGTCGAGGCGGGAAACAGGCTGGCATTGGGGATCCAAACGGATTCTCGTTCCTCGAAGCTCTGAGTGTAGCAGCAAGATGCCAGTCAAACGTACTGGTTGCAGAGTGTGCTGACGAAATCGTCACGCATCAACACTGGCCATTCCTCCAGGAGTATGCTAGAATTCTTGGGTATAAGATGGTTTTCTCACAGGCAACTCCTTTGCACACAGTGGTTCAACACAACCGCACCAGGTGGCTTGGGGTCTGGGTTCGTGCTGATCACCAAGCCTTCCCTGTGGATTTTGTTCTCACACCTACTGTTTTCCCTCGGCCTTCATGGGGGGATCAGGTCCATGAGCTCCGAATCCCATCGGTCTGGAACCAACAGTTGAAATTGCGACCGTCGGAATGTGAATTCTATGATCGCATTGATCTTTTGCCACCCATCAAGAGGCAGAAGCAAAGTCGGTCTGGGTCCTCCCGCTCGTGTCAAGGCCTTTGGGCAAGAGTTGCTGATCCCTCAGAGCTGCTGCCAACGCTATGTGCATCGTACACTCGACAGCACTTGTTGCAGCCCCAACATATTCAGAACAAAGGGATTTTCGCAGTTTTGCAGCATGATTCGCAAGGATTCCGATTCCTTTCTCCAGGCATGTTTGTGTCCATGTTTGGAGCAATTGATGACCAGGCCTTGCCCTCAAAGATTCATGAAGCGTTTCATATTTTGGGTAACGCGATCACTGTGCCACACAGCATCCTCACGATTGCTGTCGCCTTCCTCTCCATCACCGGAGAACGCATTGATCCGCTCCAGTTGGTTCGACAGGCATGGGCTGCAAGATTGACCGCACATAACACTGTTGTGTTCCATCAAGGTGATTTTGTGCATTTCGTTAGAAACACGCACATCCACCAGTGGATGCAAGCATCCAATTGTAGCCGAAAAGAAAGTCTTGCACGAGTCAAATGTAGTGGCCATGTCCAAGAGGTGCCTTTTGATCAAGTCATCCCAGGAACCACTGAGGGAGCCATCATTGGCCAATCCTGCTTCCAAGGACCGTTGGACTTGATCAACCAAATTGCACTCGTCAATGTTGAAGCCAAAGCTAATATGCAGTTCCCAATCCAGACACTTGCTGGACTTGCAAGGGATTGGGACATTTTCGTAGGACATTGTAAGCTTGGGATCTGTCATCTCGATGTGATTGCTTCCGCACCTGCCACTGAGGTCATTGAGATTTCACCTACGCTACCCTTCGAACCAGAGGACCAAGTGGCAGCTTGCCTTGAGGACGGGCCCGAGTGGCTCTCCTTTGTCAACAGTGATTTCTTCCGAGTGGTGCAGGCTGTCATCGAAACACTGCAAGATGACAACACCACCAGGAGGACCTCCATCACGATTATTCAGCAAGCATCCAATCAGTGGACCTCTGTCAAGTGTTCAGGGTGTGATGCTCAGCATTGTATTGAAAAGTGTTCGGCGATCCAGGACTACCACACATCTGTACTGGCTCATGGGAGAGGCACTATTATTGCTTTGCTGCAACATGAACAGTTGGCAAACCGGATGCCTCTCATTGTTGTCGACATTGATCAAGATCCTCCGCTTGCGACTATCATCCAGGTCAAGCAATCTGCCACAGTTGATTGTCCTGTCTGGGTTGATGAAGAAGAGAAGTTTATCCAGTCGGTGAATGGCCAGTCCACATCTCAGCGCGCAGCTCTACATGCAGGAGACTTCATCTCGTGCCATTCAAGGCCCAAAATTTTTGCTGGTGGACACCATGCGAACCTGACGAATCCTCCATCATTGCCTGCTGGCTCCACGTTGACGGCAAGGTTGGAGTTCATGTCCAACACGCATGGATGGATGGCCTCCGATGAGATGTACTTTTACACACAAGATTTAATGTGGATGCAACAGGAGTTGAAATTTTCTCCTCCTGTGATGTGGGAGATCAACAAGACCACACTGGATGAAACTGGGTTTGGCGAGCCATGCATTTTCAATAATGCTACAACGGTCATTCCCATCATGATTCGAGCTCATTGGGGAGCAGCAGAGATCACCAAGCGAGATGGTCGCACTTTTGTCACGCTTGTGCAAGTGCATGAAGACTTCCGACAGAGTCTCATCCACATCATCACCAGGCTGATTGACATTCCTCAAGAGCGAGTGACCCTCCACTACACTGCGGAGAACTACCAACCACATCTGCGCGGATGGAACCTGATGATGCGCTGGTACTCATGGGGAGGCCATCATCTGCAGATTGATGACATTTCTGCACAATTCCAGCCTGATGCTCAAGTGTATGCTGCTCTGGAAATGGCAATGCAATGTTCCATTGAGGATTGGAGACAAGAGAACATCACTCCCGCTCTTGGTTCATTTGCACATAGACTTCGGAAGCGATTTTTGCTGACTCTTGCCCGGTTTGACCATCAAGGACGGCCTATCAACATTTGTGCACTGAATGTCACCCATCCTTCTGATCATGCTGCCGCTGCTAGCCAGAGCCAACCAATTGCTGTCATTGATCCCGTGCAACAAAGACGTCAACGCATTGAGTTGCGTTTGGATCATTTCCGTGAATACAGTGGCTGGCTTGCATCAGATGAGCTTGACTATGCTTTAGAGGGACCTCGTGCATTGTGCACAAACACGTTGTTCTGCGCACCTGCTACATGGAACACTCAGCGTGAAGAGCTGGTCTTCCTGAATGACATTGTCCCAGACTACTCGGCCTTTCGCAACATTTTCTGGATGATCATCGTCAACAATCACTGGATCCTGAAGCTCTCAGCAATGATGCTTCTCATTTTGTTGCCACAGTTCCAGAAGGTATGCGAGAAACCCTCCGACCCCTCTTTGATCATCTCGTCCACATCACAGAAGTTGACAGGCTTACACTCAGTTTTGCCTTCCAAAACCAGATCAGTCCGCCCCACATGTGCGGCTATCATTTGCTCCAGCAGATTTTTCGGAGGCTTGAAGCTGATCAGGTTGCTCTCCATGAGTCTCAAAATTTGCAACTGACCGCATCATATTGGGCTGCCACTCTTTCGCTCATACAGGAGGAAGACAGAGTTGTATCGCAAAATTCCCAAGCGTCAGCTGCATTGTGTGACTTCGCATTGGCAACCAAAGGATGGTTTCTTCTCAGAGTTGTTGAGAACCGATTTCCTGATGTCTACTTTGCCGCAGGCATGCAGGAAGAAGACGATTCCATGACTGGCGACACATCCAAAAAGACCAAGACTTCATCACACAATGCATCATCCAAGCCTAGCTCGACCGGTGAAGGCAGTGACCCATGGACGTCATGGGATCCTTGGAAGACTAAGCCACCTCGACCACAGCAATCACGATGGGAGGATCTCCAAGTCAAGTCTCCCTTGCCATTCTTGGGATCTGACTCCAAACCACTCCAGCAGACTCATCGTTTGCAGATTTCTTCCACTCGAGGAGGGGTTGTGTTCACAACCAAAGGAAACCTTTCCGAAGTTCTCAAGAGCAAAGTCCAGGGTGATCTTGTAGCAGTTCTTCCCGCAGGGGACCAGAATCATCTCAAGTTTGTCAGTGAAAAGCTGGAAGGACCTTTTGAGGTCACAGTTGACGACCCCACCGCACGCCTTTCGTACAAGCGTTTGATCCACTACATTGTCGTCCAAGGGAAGGTGACCTTCAAACTTCCTGATCCAGTAGTAAAACTGACCACACCTGCGATTTGTGAGATAGTGCTGGAGATTGATGGCCGTTTGCTGCCCAAATCGGACTTTGAGAAAATGAGGGACAATCCGATCGTCGCATTTCGCAAACTGGTTTCGGATATTGATAGCTCCATTGGCCAGCAAATTGTCCTATATGGCTTCCGGATGACCCGTGTGCCAGGTGGTGTCCAGCCGGACCAGATGATGCAGATTATCGCCAAGCTCCCGTACGCACAGCGGGCTCTCGTCCTGGAGGCAAGTGGCCAGACGATCATGTTGTCTCGAGATTTCCTCGACCGTGGAAAGAACACCTCTGACACCACAGTGCTGCCCAGGTTTTGGACTCCAACACCAGTCGAACATCAAAACATGAAGATTGCAGTGCAGGGGGTAGAAGGAATGGCAGGAATAGTGATGACCAAGCGAGGACTGGCGCCACGTATCTGGATTGCCAAAACCTCGCAAGCTCGCACACAACTCCTTTCGGCCGACAATCGACTCACCAAGGAGAACATGCATGTGGTCCCCCGTATCACGTTGGAACTTGCCGGCTGGCCTGCCGCCGCAGCGGCGTGATTTCATCCACCTTGCAAGCCTTGAAGGTTGCGGTGATTCCGCTTCGCACGTTCAGGGTCGGAGGAGTTCATGTGTGGTTGGTAACGACGGACACCAATCCACCGCAGTCGAGGTTCTCTGTGCAGATCAACTCCGAAGTCTCCGAAATACTCGTACAAGAGACTCCAGATCACAGCCACCCTCGGGGAGGGAAAGGCCAGCAGAAAGGCAAACAGAAGAAAGCCCCTCCTGCCACGGCCACTTGGACTTCGGCCAGCCCTTCGATTCCGCTTGCTAAGCCAGATGATCCACGAATTGAGAAGCTTGAACAGCGGTTCGACAAGCTCGAAGCTCGCCAGCAGACCTTTGAGAACAAGGTCGACTCACGCTTTGTAGACATTCAAGACTCTCTCCGGCAACTCTTGGCCCATGCCACGCAACGGCAAAGGGATGTCTCTGGCGAGACACCGCCGCCTAAGCAGCATAAGACGTCCTGACCCGCAAGGGCAGATGCCTCAGTCTTGCTCCTGTTCTTTCTTTCGTGGAATGTCGTGTACTTGGCCGCATGGTCCTGTTCGTTCATTGGCCAAAAGGCATCTGCCCTTTTTCTCCTTTTGATCTATGCATTCCCTCACGAATGCCTTGGGGTTGCCTGGACTTTGCATAGTGAACCGACATGTGTTCTTCCGCAAATCCGGCTGCTAATGTCTGTTCCTGGCCTTTGGAACCTAGTGTGCATCGGTCCTTCGTGGATTTTGCGCTTCGCTCTTTTGCTCCGGTTCTGTTCGTATTTAGCATACTGGGATGGCCAGACGATGAAATTTGCTTCCAGACCGAAATCACCTGCATGTTGGTCTTCCAACGTGCTTATGTCGCAGTGAAAAAGTGCTTGATCACTATGCAGCTCTGCACCTTCGGTCACTTCAACTGCCATGACATTTTTGGGGTCCACAATGTCATTCTTTTCTGGGTGAGCTCGACTTGCATTCATTTTTGGCCGACTGTGTACTTGCGAAACCAGTTCAGCCGACTTGTTGTCATGTGGGAACACCCTCAATTCGTTTTTGCCTTTTGTCAGCAGGCTCACTCTACTGTCCACTCTAGTGCACCAGCATTTTGCAGCGCCATTGGTTTCACTTCACGTCGTGGCCCGTGGGTCCATCGAGAGTTTGATTCTACTTTGGGCTTTCCAGGAGAGGGGCCTGACCCTCCTACCCGAATGAAGTGTGTCTCGAGTAATATTGGGTCTTTACAAACCAATCCAAGTTGGAAAACATGGGATGCCGATGTCATCTGTCTCCAAGAGACTCGTGTCGGAAAGAACAATCACAGGAATGCCAAGAAACTGTTCCAAACGGTCGGGTTTACATCGTGTTTGGGCGACCTTCTACCTGGGAAATGGCACGCGAAAGGGTCCACCCAAACCCCATGTGGAGGTACTGCCATTGCTGGCGGTTCTTCGTATATTCGTCCCTTTGCACAGGAAGAGGATCAAACTGGCTTGTACAAGCAACTTTTCGGCGCAAAGCGGGTCGTTGCAGCCTGGATTCAGGTCACATGCCATAAACATGCACTTTTCCTTTCGGTGTATGCTACTACCGGAGCTTCAAATGATGCTCGCATCCACGCTGAAAATAACACCCTTTTTGACATGATTTTGACTTTCGTTGCACAGTTCGGTCAGGTCCCAGTCATCATCGCTGGTGACTTCCAAGCTTTGCCTAGTAGCTATCCGATCTTGGCACACGCCTTCAATTTCCAATCCTGGTTTGATCCTATCACTACTACGGATTGCGAAGGCCACCTTGTTAGACCACTGACTTTCAGCCAAGATGGCGCCTTCTCTGGGCCGAATGATGGTTGCTCCTCGATCGATGCCGTACTGCTTAACAGCATTGCCTTCAATGCTCTTCATGATGCACGTGTCTTGGAGCACTTTGGCCGGCAGCGCCGTCCCATTCAGATCACGTTTGAATGGCCTTCGATTGAGCAACACGGGTTCATTCTTTTTAAGACTGCACCTTTTGTGCTTGATCATGTCAGTGAGAAAGATCGTAGTAATGAGGAACCCCCCCTGTGGGCTGCCACCTTCCGTGATGCTTTCCACCAATCTGAATCTTCCGATGAGAAGTGGTCCATTGTCAATGATTTTCTCCAAAAGAGTTTGTTGAGTAGGGGTGCGGTTTGGGGGAACGGACCCCAACAACGTGCCAGGCCTTTTTGTCAATAAAGCCATCGCCCCCAAACAGCTGGTGAATCACTCTGCGTGCACTGCGCGAGGCCATAAGCTCTCGAAGCTTATCAATCGCCTGAACGAACTTCAAATCCGATTGTCTAGACCTCCGGGTGCTGCACAGGATGAGTATATCACCAGGCAAACAGCCTACAAAACCTGGAGATCATTAGGTATTGTCAACGCTCCACTCGGATGGGAAACACCGTCTTCACCTTCGCTCACTGAGGTCTTTGTTGTCAGACAATGGGCCAATAAGGAGCTCCTTGCCCATGATTCCGAGATTCGGCTGCAGCGCATCAAACGATGGAAAAACAGAATCCAACAGTCGGCCAAAGGCAAGTGTGCTTACATCTTTAAGCATCTGCGTAATAAACAACAAGATGAACCGACTAATTTGGTCATGGATAAAGATAACAACATCGTTGTTGCACCACAGCATGCAATTTCGTCTCTTAATGAAACATGGGATGAAGTATATGCTGTTAATGTGTTGCGTGATCATCCATTGCAGATGCTCAACACTGTGTGGCCGTACATTCAGCACACATACGAGCCTGCAATTCTACCACCAATTGACGGTTCAGCACTTTTTCGAACCATCCAAAAGCGGCCTGTGTCAGCCGCCCCTGGCTTGGATGGGTGGAGAACAGCTGAACTTCAGCAATTCTCGCCTGCAGAACTTGAACCAGTGGCAAAGTTTTTTTGCACACATTGAAGATAGTGACCAACCATTGCCACAGTCACTCGTGTGTGCAAAGCAGGTCATTCTTAACAAACCTGGTCCTGCCACTCCCCTCAACAAGCGACTCATCACTATTCTGCCTGCCTTGTTGCTCGCATACACAGGTAGTCGCTTTGCCGAATTGCAGGAGTGGCAAAACAGTGTCATGCCACAAGGGGTTTTAGGTGGCATCCGTAACCGTCATATGTCCACGCTGTTTAACGAAATGCATATTGACCTTGATGCTGCCTTCATTGACAACACCCCTCTTGTCGGGTTGAAGCTTGACAAAGCAAAAGCTTTTGACCGAATTGTGCCTGAATCTTGCCTTCGGGTTGCCAAAAGGTTTGGTGAATTTCTTCCTCAAGATCTATAGAGGTCTCCACCGACACTTGTCTTATCGCAACTGGTGTTCGCCCCATGCAACAACTCCAGCAAACGGAGTTGCGCAAGGCTGTTCATTATCACTGCTTGCGATGAATGTATACAATAAGGTATGGTTCCACCTCCTTGAGCATTTGCCAGACATAACGGCAAGGGCCTTTATCGATGACGCATACTTGTGGTGCCGTCTAAGCAACATTTCAGCCATGCAAACGGCCATTGAACTCACCCAACTTTGGGACAAACTTGTTGGGCAGAAACTCAATGCAGGGAAGTCCTCTATGTGGGGCTCAACGGTGGAAGCACGGAAAACTATTAAGCTTACATTCCCGGAATTTCCCGTGTTTCTTGAAATTGTTGTGCTTGGCACTCGCATGTACTGCTCCGATCGTGATTGTTTTGGTTTCTGTCCTAAGACTGCGCAACGGATCTTGACAGACATTGACAACATTGCCGCCCTTCCTGTTGCTCACAAAACTCGGGTTCACCTCATAGGTGCAAAAGTGATTCCGCAAATCTCGTTTGGAGCTCACATTTCGAAAATCCCAAAGAAAGATATACAAAATATCCAGAATGCGATTGCCAAGGCCTTGTGGGTCAACCGACCAAAGTGGAGGTCCAAATCGCTGCTGCAGGCAGTTTTGTCCCAGCCACACCGTACTGACCCAGTGTTTGCAAATGCGTATAACACCATCTTTGAGCTTGTGAGAATGTGCCAGACTGCCCCATGGCTTATTCCTAAGTTGGCTCGCACCTTCAAGCATGAAAACAAAGCAAAACACTCACTTGCACATAACTTGGTGTATGCAACTCAAACGCTTGGCCTTGAGCTTGATAGAGACTTGTGTATTTCTTTTGAAGGGAGCAAACCCTTGTGCCTGACGCAGGTCCATCCCAAAGACATTCGTAAAGCATTGCAACTGATCACTAGGCAAGCCTGCTATGTTGCTACTCCCACGAATGCTAGGAAAGATTTCTTCAAGCCCAAGGGTATTTTTGATGTCTCGCAATCCCTACGTTTTGTGCACAACAACACATCGAATGATCAATGTACTGCACTTGATGTTTCTCGCTTTGAATCAGTCTCAGTTGGCTGCGTCCTGACCAATGATAGAATGGCAAGCACAGGTTGGGTCGAAAGCTCCGACTGTCGCTTTTGTCACACAACTAAGGAATGCCTGCCGCATCTTCTCCAATGTGAGAAGCTTCATGAGCTGATTGGCAAACCGGTCCCACACGAATTTGGGCCAAACTTCCTTACTATGGGACATGTTCACCATCCGTTGTTTGTGGGTCGGCGACGCCTCCTTCATTTGATTGCAAATGAGCTTGAAATCTCCCCTGCCTTTCAGGATGGAGAACCACGCAGGTTGTGGTCTGATGGATCCGTTGTTCACGCAGAACGTTTCTGGTTGACCACAGCCACTTTTGCAATTGTCGATTCATGTGGACGATTGGTTAAGAAAGGACAGGTCAACCATTGGAACCTGGCAGCATACAGCGCTGAATTATGGGCAGTTGTTGTTGCGTGTGCGGATGCCACACAACCCATTCAAATTTTTCCGATTGCCTCACAGTTGTTGAGCAAACGTCCATTGTTTTCAATGGAGGGTCCTTTGACGTGAACTGGGCTTGTAAAGAATGGTGGCAATTCTTGCAACGACTTGTGGCATTGCGAAAGCAAGTTTGTGACTTTCCTTTTGGCATTGAGTGGATACCAGCTCATTGTTTTGATGATTTGCCAGAATATATGATCACCGAAACATTGGCATCTTCGGCCAATACAACACGAGAACATGTTCTGAACAATCGAGCTGCTGATCGTTTTGCTAAAAGCTTGGCACATAAACTTGCACCCGTACACCCGGATATGCAACGTTGTGCTGACCGAGCTATTGAACAACATCATGCATGGTTGGTTGTGCTACATACATGGCTGCCAACTTGTGACCCTGCCACCAATGAGGAATTGCAGACAGCATCAAGCTCTCAAGAAATCACAATTGACCAATGCAGAAGTAGATTTCCAGCATGGCATTGGAACTTATCCAAACGCCATTTTCCGTGGCGAGCAAAGATTCCTTATAAGTTGAAGCAGCCAGCACGATGGAATCACACAGCGGCTGATTGGAGAACTGTTTGTGCTTTCTTGCGCAACTTGGCCTGGATGGTTGACCAAGACCAGAGTTTTTCCTTCACTGAGCTTGCAGCTGTTTTCCACCATGAAGGCTACAGACTTGAAGGCGACAACACGGTGAGAACGTTTTTTGATGTGTACAAATATATTCGAGAGAGTTTGATGTACATGAAGAAGATGCCAGAGTGTGACAGTTTCCCTGGAACTTTCGACACTGCCTTCCCACGATCGTGTGGGAGAGTCATGCCACAGGGATGCATTCGCGGTGCGATTCCCTTTTTCACCGACGAAGCACGGCTTCTCGTGGCCCGCCTTTTTGCGGCCGGGGCGGGCAGGACAGTTGATTCCTGGAAACTCCCGCTTGCTGACTTTTGAGCCTTTCTTTTGCACGCTTGTAGTTGTCTCTATCAGAGGTAGAGCAACACGCTCTGCTCATGGTTTCACATGAGACGTTTCGAGCGCGAGAGGTAGTAAACAATAGTACTCCATTGTCCTTTAGCATTGTTGCCACACCAGGTTATCAAGGAGGCCTTGCAAGTTTGGGAGCAGCGGACTTTCAAAACAACGAGGCAGGAGAAGAACTGAGTCGACAGGTCGCCGTTTCATGAAGGGATCCAGCACACCTTTACACTGCACAATGCTGCCTGCTAACCCCATGACTTCTTGTGGAGATAAAGAGTGAGCCTAGTGCTCCGTACGTTATCGAAGAGAAGGGGTCGTGGTTTTCTATGGCTTTCTATTCTACTGTGCTGACAGGAGTTCAGACTTGCCTCCGAGGCCTACCGCGAAGGGAGTTTCAACCGATCACACGAGTCCTTTGCCACTGGAACCCTTCATAGGTGAACCAGATCAACTTGGGACGTGTTTGAAGCCACAGAAAGCATGTTGGACAAACCAAGGTGCGGTCGCAGAACGTAAGACATGAAGAAGTGTAGCAATATCTTTGGAAAAAACATGTCCTGAGATGTCTCGGACATCAATCTGTGAACACGGAGTAGTCCAAGGTTCTTAGGCATCAGGTTGCTTCGCTCTCAGGGCTGAGCAAAGTCCTCACAATGATAGGGCCGATGCGGCCGATGCAGCTGATACGAAGGCAGCTGCTTGTCCTTCAGGGAAGTGAGTGAGGGAGTGATGTGGATGGAGGGGAAAGGGAAACGCTGGAACCAGAAGGCCGGAAGCATTGGACTTTACCCTGAACAAACATTCAAGACAAGGACGCCCCAATGCCTTAGTCTTACCCGACGAACTCTTGCAAGTCTTGTTCGGTGGTTTAACATTGGGCACCGTTTTTCAATGTTTTTGGGTCGTGGTTTTTTGGCCAAATATCACAGTGATTGTTGGCCCATTGTTCAGCAAGTGTGCATTAACAGTGGATGGAACGAGTTTGCAAACAACTGTCAAAGGCAAATGTAGAGGCAATGAGTGCTAGTGACCCACTTCAAGAGTTGCCGTTTGTGCTCAACTGGTGGATGTTTTGTTAATAACAATGCACATCAATGTATAGTAGTTGTGCAATGCCTGTACTATCAGAGGTTCCAAGTCCTATGGATGTCACCGGCTCGATTCCTTTTGTTCGTTTGGTGGCCGTGTCCAGGTCAGCGCACAGAGCACTTGGACAAAGCCCCAAGCTCCTCATGCAGAGCCTCAAGTGCCCGAAGTGGGCTTTCAGAAATTCATGGATGCAAGCCGCCGGAGGTTGGTGGGGGAGATCGGTGGAAATGGAGATTGAGTTGCTAAAGAGGGATATATAAAGAGTGGAGTTTGGCAAGTTGGGCACCCTTTTCCTACTTTCTGTGTGAAGTGCTTGCTTTTGTGAAAGCTATCCCGTCAGGACTCTGAGCAGATCAAATGCAGATGCAAAGAATGCAGATGGGGGCTGTCTCACGAGGCTGTGGGGTCTCAGCTGGTAAAAGCAACATGTGGAGACAACCCCATTCCGTGGGTGATGGACAGTGGGTAGAAGGGCATATTTCACTCTTCAAGAGCTTCTAAAGCCAAGCGGTTTGGCGTGGGTGTGCTGACTAGGGCATCGGTACCTAGTACCCCGATCCAATGCCGCTTTGGCTGTCTCCTTGTGGCAGACCAGGACCTGGATTGAGATGGCGGAAGCTCGTTTGGTTCCTGACCTGTGGTGCGGGGCAAGGTTCGTAAAGAGTTTTGAGTATAAATATAAGCTTTCCTCAATCGGACAGGAATACGTCGGAAAGAGCCGGCTGGTTGAGAGCAAGATAAGAAAGCATACTGTACCTCAGATTCTCAGATACTGTATCTCAGATGTTCCCAGTGATGTGTCAAGCTCAAAGCATTTTCTGAATCAGCTTACAGTAAGCATCCTTCGTGCCCGCCAAAGGCTTGCTTCTGTCTCCACTACCATGTTTGAAACACAGCTTTCTTGAGGCCGAACTCTGGGAGCCGCCCTTACTTTCGTCAGCAACGACTGCATTCACTGCGACATATGCCTTCTTTCGTTCCAACCCCGCCTGTCAAGGATACATGTCTGATAGGATGCCCGACGTGTCAGGATGCATTTACATGCATTTACCATATGTTCCTACTGTCAAGCCACCTCATGTTGATGCATGGTACTGTATTGGGTATTGGTGTTGTTCTTTGTTGGGCTTGCAGACAGACGCTGTCACAAAGTCATTTTGAATGCCTTTTGCGTGCTGCATTCAAATTAAAATTGCTGCTTTTGGCTTAGAGCATTATCAAGTTACTGGCGTTCGATCCCTTTTTTCCCACGTGCACTTCGCATGTGATTGAATACGGTGCGAAGCCATGGCATCATTCAGCCGGGGCAAAGGAGCACCACGAGGAGCCATTCAGCTTCGTTTAATGCTTTCTGATCTTGGTTGCACGATCATCTTTGAAGCCCTTTGCCAACAACAAAAGTACCATTACCGCTTGTCCTCGCAGGATACAGCTCTTTCGGAGGCAGTGGTGAGAGACGGTCGGGAGGAAGACGCTTGCACAATCCTGATGATGAGATCGATTTGGACTTCTCTTCTACCATCGAGGCTGGAAGCTTGACATTTAGCCGCCCACATGGGTCCCTAAACGCTTCTGAAGGGCATTTGGCAACGACCTTAATAAAATTATATAGTTACTTCTTTGTAGCCTTTGGAAGACCTCTTTCATGTCCGTTCTTGCAAGTGTTATATAACGATGTGGCTCAGGTCAATTTGAGTTCTGGCCTTGGGACTGGCGTGCGCCGGGAGTCTTTTGGCTTCAGCTCCCACTCACTTGGCACACGAAAAGTCATAGGCAGGGAATGGGCAGGCATACTCTTTTGCCAATGCACCCATGCTCTCCTTTGATCCGAGTTTGGGTAGAGATCGTTCGTGAGCAGCCGTTGGGTTTGCTCCATGCTCTGACTGGTGCACTCCTGTCCAGCAGGTGAGAGAGCGACGACGAGCTTCCAGCACATGCCCTCGCATCGCATTAGTGCAGGTGCGGATTTGTCGTTATCTTTCTGGCTGCATCTTAATTCGGGCCACAAATGCCCCCTTCAACAACGTGTGACGAGGATTCGATTCCTTTGGCCTGGTCTTGTTTGATCTGACCTCGACTCATTATGCCTCACCGTGTGCTCGCAATGTCAATCTCACTTTCCTCACATATCCGTCCACTGAAACCCAAAAGTCCCGTCCACACTGCTTCAGAGGTCTGGGCAGCCAACAAAGATCAACAAAGGTCGATCCCACGATCCCACGGATTTGCCATGTGTAGAGAAGTAGCCATAGCGCACGAAGTCCACGGCAAAACGAACACGAAGCAACGACGAGGTCGAAGCTAAGGGCAAAGGCGAATGAACGCCACACGCAGCTTTTTGCAAGCTTCTCGAGCCCACCCTCTACGGTGGGATATGGTTGGTTTGAAAAAGAAACTCATGACATGACATGTCAACTGGGCGCACAGCGTGCGTCTCAACATGGGGGGAAATGTTCATCCCTCAGCCCATGGAGATGCTGCGGCCAAGAAAGCATCGAGCTCCGGTCGGATGGTCTGTGCATGCTCGTTCGTCCTATCTAGTGGTGGTCTGTGCATTGCACAGTATGCACATGCTCTACAAACATACAGCGGGCCGTTCATCTGCTCTACAATGTGGCAGGTTTCATGGTGCCAGCACACAGAGGTTCGTGAGGTCACGATGTTCCTCGAGAAAGGGCACATGGAGTTGTGCCACTCCATCTCGAACTTCAGCCGCTTGATGAGCTGGTGTGCCGTGCCAACCAGGGTTCGGAGGGTCTCCACTTCATCGACCAGGAGGTCCAGTGCGGTCCTGGACTCTTTGGCTGATCGCGCAGCCTCTGCACTGCGCTGTTGCTCCTGTTGGAGTAGTTCTCGAAGTCTTGAATGCACGATGGGACGATGGGTTCATCTTTCTGAGTCTCAGCCTCTTTGGTGTCGATCACATTCTCCTTCTTCTGGTCCAGGCGAGGTGCAGTCCAACGGCCGATCATGAAGACGGTGGCCATGGCAAGGACATGCATCATAGCCAGGATGGCCAACCACAGCCATAGTTGTCCCTCTTCATTCTCCTTCTCCTCTGCTTCAGCCACGCACTGTTGACCCTCAGTCAAGGTCGGCATTGAGGCCAGCAGCAACATCACGAAGATATTCGAAATGCGACACTTGAAGGTGGTGTCCCGAAGCAAGCCGCCATGGCTCATGGCGAACGCATACGTTAGAGGCTCCACATTCTGGACACAAAAGACACCGTCAGGAGTCTCCTCATTCCTTGGCTGGTCCTCATTCGAAAAAATCTCCGGATACTCCGAGACGCTGACATTGGCAGGAATCTGCTCGTCCACAGGGTTCTCATTCTCTTCAAGGTGTGGTGGAACATGAGGTGCTGCTGCAGTGGTTTCTGCTATGGCCTTAGCCTTCTCCCCCTTTGTCTTCTTCTTTGAAGCCACATGCTCGGGGTCCCAGGTCAACTTGATGCGGCGGTGCCGAAGGCGGGCAGCAAGTAGCGCTCGAGCTGACTCCTTGGTGAGTCCATCAGCCACCTGACGCTCAGAGCTCATCCACCGAAGTTGGCCACCCAATTCTTCCATCATCTCTTTCATCACACGGATCTCAAGACTGACCCGTTTGTCGCCGATGAACTGACTCCTTCGCGGTGGTAGGAGTCGTACAGAGCCTTGGCATCAGTCACCATCGTCGGTGTCAAAGTAGACGTTGACTTCAACAAATCCTTCAACTTGAGATTGGGATGGTGAAGATAGTGCCAATACTTGCAAGCGAAATCAATGCTGTCCACAGCTTGTCCTCCAGCCTGGGCCTCTGCAGCCAGTGAGCTTCGAGTGACCCTGGGAGTGCGGAAGCTTCGCCAATCCAGTACGTGGTACTCGCCATCAGTGCCAGAAGTGAACAACTGTCGGTTGACAAACATCAGGATGTAGCCACCTTGCGAGCTGCCGTCGGACCTGGCAGTGAAGCCAGCATCAAAGAAGCACAGGAGTTGCAGTTCGCTGGGTTGTCCAATGAAGTTGTAGTATAAACTGACATCCTTGTGTTCCTTGGCGAACTTCAAAAGCCGATTGCAGTCATGGACGGTCTGAGTGGTGGCCTTGTTCACTTGACCTGACAACATGGAGGTCGAGCACTGAAGGTGAGGCGAGGTCTGCACAGCGGGCCACTGCAGGGAGCCGAGGATGCCGCGGACTTGAGTGATTCCCTTCTCATCAAGCGGCTCTTGCAGATCACGGTGCTTGGAGATGGTGATGGGCTTCACCTTGCTGAAGTAGTTTTCCTGATGTAGGCGCCTGCCACCCTCAGGAGTGCGATCCAGTTCGCATCCACAGTACTCCAGCTTGTCGTTGTCCTCTTTCCATGCCCGAAATGAGAAGGTGGAACGCAGCATGTCGGTGACTGCTTTGTACCTGGGAGAACGAGGACATCCAGCACCCAACATGTCATCAACGTGCATGATCACCATGCCGCATAGTTTCTCTGGGCCAAGAGTGCTGGTCTCCGTGTGAATCGGATCATCTTCGGAGTACTCAGGATCGTCCTTCTCGTAGATGAGGAAGGCACATGGGTCAAGTGGATGCTGTCTCAAACCTGCCCTCAGCAACCGATCGACTGCCTCCAAATACCAACCACGAGGGGCATCTGTCTGGCCGTAGCAGGGCTTCAACAAGAGCATCCTCGTGTCATCTGACGCTCCCAACAGCTGAAGTGCCTCTGCTGGCAGCTTGACCCAGAGCTTGCGGGTCTGTGGACGACCTTGGAGGAAGGCAGTGCTGACGTCTGCTGTCCATGTTGGCCAGCGAAGGTTTGCCGCAAGTGACAGGACCGTGGATCTTGACAGCCTTGTAGTCGTTGGAGAGGATGTGGGAATTGTCCCTGCCAGCGCGTCCGGGTCGGCAAAACCTCGAACGATCAATCGGGCCTTCGCCCGTGGAGTGCCATCTTCATTCTTTGACCACTTGAGCAAGATGCGTGAGGTCAAAGTACGGGCTTCATCAGCTTCAGCGGTCGTCTGAAAAGCCCAGACTCC
>CAXAMN010006113.1:157810-182521 GCA_963970005.1 Durusdinium trenchii
TGCGCCCTCCCCCGCGCCCCCTCCCGCTTTTAATTGTTGAGCGTTTTCATTTCATTCATTTCATTCGCTCATTGACTCATTCATTCTTTCTTCCTTCTTTCTGTCATTTTCATTCTCATTTCATGTGATTTTACTGTTTGTGTTTTTTTGTTTTTATTTTGATCACTGCTTCGAATGGAATATTGTTCTTCCCTCTGCACGTTTGGGTCCGTTTATTTTGTTTTTCTTGATCACACTGAAATATGTTTATTTTCGATTCATTTATGCTTTTTTGTTGATCCCCCGCCCGTTAATGGAATATTGCTCTTCCCTCTGCACGTTTGGGTCCGTTTACGTTTTTTTAATGGTTTCTTTTTTTTAACGATCATTTTTGTTTTTTCTTGATCCCCTGAAATATCTTTATTTTTTGATTCATTTTTGTTTTTTTATTGATCCCTCGCCCGTAGATGTCATTGGTCGATGTTCGTAGGTCGTGATAGATTGTCCAAAGAACGCAATCCAAACTGACAACTTGACAGCAACAAGAAGAATCCTGGAGACGCAGAAGAAGAAGAAGAAGAAGAAGAAGAAGAAGAATAAAAAGAAGAAGAAGGAACCACAACAGCAAAGATAGAGAAAAACAACTGGCAGTACCAACTGTTGCATTGTTATTCTCTCTTTCTTTTGGGCTTTTGCTCCAAATCAAAAGGCTTCACCCACATACTGTACATTGCAACACGAGGTAATACAAGGGTTGCGGCTTGTAACGGCTTGTATTTTGCCTGACTGAAGAGCCTGGCCCGAATCCGTGGGGGTCATCGCTTGGCCTCCAAAACTGTGCCAGGCAGGGCCTTTGCCCAAGGCGAAGCGAGTGCGAAACGACAACGACGATGATGAACGCTCCTCCTGGACACACTCGGTCTCCCAGGCCAAGAGCCAGGGAAGCGGAGAGGAGGAGCTCCGGGCTTCAATCATGTCAGTTGTTTGGATGAGTTGCCTTTTTTGAACAATTCTTTCGTTTCTTTGGTCCTTTTTGTCCTTGGACCTCACGACTTTCTCACACCTCTCGTTGCCCCAACATGGACTGTTTGAGTTGTGTCCTGCTTCCTCCTCAGCAGTCTTTGAATTTGTGCCTGGCTTCCACCACTAGGAGACATTGTCCGACTTGTGACTTGGCGCAGCAGCCTGTAGGGCAAATGAAATTGAATTTGTCCATGTAAAGCCTGAACAGCAGCAGACCTTATGAAATTCCGAGGTCCGCCAACGAATGGATGGGTCCAGAAGCAGGAGACCTACGACCTGCACTCCCCTTGTTGGAGCGCATAGGCCAGAGGGTCTCATGAGCTAAACTCAACGGGCGTGGGCTGTGCTTTACATGCGTCACTGCTGTAGTCAAGCATTTTACTGCCCGGCTTGCACTCCCATGTGTTCCCATGTATTTTTTCTTAAACAGGCCCCACAGTAGAGTCGAGCCCGTTCTCAGAACCCTGTGAAGCCTTGTTGAGTTGTTGCAGATTCCTGGACTTATGTCTCACCAGCCTACACTCAAGTTTGAACCCCCTGCTGAAGATTCTTGTCTCCAAGCAGTCTTTCCGGCAAGCTCTTGCGTCGTGCTGAGGTGGCTCACAGACTGTGGTGAAGGTCGTAAGTACAGTCTACGATTGGCTTTTGCCCCGCCCAGAGTTCGGAAAATTCTTCCTAGCTTGTCCGCTGATACTTGGCGATAGAGCTCACAATTCTCTTTGTCAAGCTTGTTGTGGCCAATTGCAATCACAACCAAATTCGTACTCAGGAAGATGGGACGCATTCGAGCAGGGATTAGTTTCTTGGCACATGGTGGCCCTAACCTGATATATTATATGGGGCTTTACTGAAGGGGCCTAAGTCATCTCCTTTTATCCTCTCCAGCTTTACTTCTCCGATGCAATGGGGGCAGTGGTGGTGTTTCAACATGCTCATGCTGCAGCCTGTTGTTGCAAGCTGAATTGCAGTATAACTGTGTGGTGTTGTGGTCAGTTTTGAGAGGATGTTGTTTTCTGATTTTGCTTGTAGCCAGAGGTATGTATATTGTATTTTCTTGTAAGGCTAAGCTTTATTCTTGGTGGTTGTGTTTGTTGTATCACCCTCGAATACATGCCTACATGCTTCGAATTGCCGAAGAAAGTGCAGAAAGCTCTGCGTGAAATTCGCACAGCGATTCGCTCAACAGAGTTCTTGGATGTTCATGCTTGCTTTTATTACATTTTATATGTGATGATATGTGCATGTGAGCTCTTGGGACGAGCCCTGCATATATAAAGAAATCAAACCATCTTCAGGTTACTGTACTGATTTTACTCAAACGCTGTATCTTGCAGGGGTTCATTGATTCGTGAGATTTTGTTGTTTGTGCTGGGTTCGTTTATGTGACGTCAATCCCAGGTTCTTTCTTGACGGAGCTCCTGGATCGCCCTGACAAGGTGGCTGGGGATTTCTACAGCAAATGTTCTAGATGTGGGCCTTGTGGTTCAGTTTCTGGCCTACCCCAGTCCAGGCTGACCTGGAGATGCTCTCGAATGTCCATTGGAACATTGGCGTCTCCGATTTTTTGTTCACCGACTTTGCGGATGCCTTACTCGAGGCTTTCAGGACATGGGGCTCACGTGGTGCCGTGGCTGAAACCACATGTGAAGAAAACCAAACAATGCCAGCAAATGTCGGCCAGTTCCATTTCTATGTTTTCATGTTTGCATACTTTCGTGGGTTTGGTTTGCTGCGTTTGCTTGAGGTGACTCCAACATGGGAGAGATTCAGGCCTGTCTTGAGAAGCTTCGCTTGCCGATCACTGCTGGGCATCGTGCCCGCCTGGCTGCGGCACAGACCGATCGGTGTCCACAGGACCAGCTCATCCGCTCATTTGCAGACTGTTGTGCTCGTCAAAGTATGTCTATGCTGTGTTGCGTTTGCACTCTGACTTTCATGACTTGTTTCTTTTGGATGCTTCTGGCCGAGCAACAGCAGCTTGAGGAGATCATTTGGCTGAACAGCAGTCTGGACTGCACGGAAGAGGACTTCGCCCAAGCGCTTTCGGACCTGCTCTTGCAAGATGCACGGCTGGAGGCGATGCTTTGGGACTGAGACAGGAGCTCCTGGTTTGGTAATTGCACGCGCAAGCCCTAAATCCTAAAGCATCAAATGTCAAACACAGTATATAAGCCTCGCAGTACTCTGGTTACAATGTACCATTGAAGTGGTTTGGATTTGGTTTCGGGCCATTTCTGACTCTAGGGGCGTACTAGATTCCTTTTTTGGTGCACTGCGCAGTAGTCAGTCACGGTCCTACTTTTGACCATTCATTTCTAGTGGCAAAAGGAGTCAGGTTTCCGCTATGCTTCTTTGAAGCTTACCAGCTTTCTGCACATATGTATCATATGTTTGTGTATATGTGTATATGCTGTATTTACAATACATATACATTCACATGCAATATATATATATATACACGCATTTGTTCTACGACGCACACACACACATACATACATACATACATACATACATACATACATACATACATACATACATACATGGCTCAAGCCCTTTTCAGGTCTCAAACCGGTCCAATACCAACCCGGTTACAGGAGTAACTGCCATTGGAGCCGAGCCTTGAAGACCACAAAGGCACTGGTGCTTTGTCCGCAATAGAGGGGGACTTCCTGACTGGCTAGGCTTTCTCTTGACCTACCTCCTCGGCACCTCAACCTGCGGGACATACTGAACCTGGCCCTACATCCCTGAAGGCTACCAAGGCCAGTTCGTGATCGGTGCTCTGACCAACACCCTCTTGCTTGGAGGTGACGACTTCCCAGAGGGCCACGGCATCCGGCACAATGACACCATCGTGGGGCCGGGCATACATGGTATGCTCACAGAGCTCATGCTCAAACTGGATCTGGACCGACAAAATCAGATCTGGAACAAAGTGCCGAAGATGTGGCACATGGTGGCCTGACACCAATACCCGAACAGGAAAAGGCAAAGGATATGGACGACCGACCAACAAGCACACCTCCAATCAAACATGGTTGGATGCTCCGCCTGGGCTCACGAAGGTCAGACCTCTGAAGAAGACCAAAATGCAGCAAGAAGCTACTGAACTACTCAATAGCAGCTGGACTTCCCTGCCGGAGGAAACACAGGTGAAGCTTCAAGCACTTGGCATCGGACCGACCAAACCTGAGGAACCAGAGCTGACCGACATGTTGAAGAACCACATGGATGCCCTGCCACCACAGGTTCAACAGATCGTGACCAAGCTCACGGCTCCGGAACCGTGCACTGAGCGGGAGATTGCAACCAAGCTCAAAGGCCAGGTGACCGACCTCAAAGCCATGTCCATACGGAAAAACCAGTTGCAGGAGAAGATCGATGGAGTCAAGGCTCAATACGCCTCCCTCCTCTCTGACATGCAGGAACTCCAGGGCAAATTGGCCGAAGGACAGAAGGCACGCCACACGGACTACATGACAGCCATCAACCAAACACCGGCACCAGCTGAACTGGCAGGCGCCAATGGGGAACCCGAACAGATCCCTATGGCAGTAGAATCTTTTGTGCACAGCCTGGGCATTTCGCTCACAGAAGAGCAAAAGCATCAGCTGCACGGACTCCTCAAGCGGCCTAATCAGGACCCTGATGACCCAACAAAGAGGAGGAAAACCGAAGGCATTGCAACACCGCCGCCAGGACAGTGTGGGTAACAGCGACACTACAGAACAGATGATGGGGTGGACATTTCCGATCCCGGAGGATGACACATGGTCATGTGAAGGAACGGATGAACTCAGTTTGGGGACTCTTGTCGAACAAGACACCAGTTTTGCAGAAGAGCCTACGGGTACCAATCCACACACCAGGTGGACAACCAACGACGGCTCTTTGGGGGACACACTTTGGGTCACTTGTGAAGGGGACATTTCACACACGACTTTTGAGACCTCCACGAACCGGAGCTCACGACACACCACAAGGGATTGGGAGTCATCAAAGACGCTGTTCAAACCTCATTGGAGCTCTCGGAACCGGTTGACATTCAAAGGCTGCCTGGACTACACCAGCTGTGGGAGAAACACAACCTCAACATGGAGGGAGATGCAGCCCATTTCGTGCACTCACTATGGGTGCATTCACAGACCAGAGTCCTGCAGTACCGCCACACCGAAATTAAAGAAGGAGGGTATGTCACGGAGCACATCCAAGTTCCACTCATCGTCGACTACCCTGACGAGTACCTTGATGAGATCACATGGCAAGAGCTGATGAACTGTTGGGCCAACCACGGCCTGGGCCAGTATCTCGGCGATGACAAGCTGGTCCAGGTCAGTCACATCAACAGGGCAGTCACCATTGAAGGCACCGTGACCAAACACAAGCGGGCCCTCAACCCACACGGGCCATACACCGTCCCGCGCTCACTGGGCGGCTTCTCCAGAGCCAGCGCTGAGTACATCCCCATGGCATACATCTGCCATCGAGGACCCACCCACGAGACAGGGCACTACTACGCCATTTTGGTGTACAAAGATCTCATGTGGATTGCAGACGATGGAGCCACACCCAAGGTCTTGCCCTTTTTGACGCCCCAAATTGCGGGCCAAATAGTCCAAGTCTGGGGAATCCAGACTTCCGCCCTGATCACACCCAGACAAATAGCACGGGCGCTGCCGCCTCCAGAAACCCGGCGCACCCAGGAGAACATGCGCCTCCATGTAGGCAACATCACAGCATTCGGCAAGAGCACCCTCGACTGGTACTGGACACGAGACAATGAAATCTACATCACGGTGGAGACACACCTTGATCGGCAAAAGCACCAAACCATGTGTCAGTACTTTGAAGTCCGAGGCAGGCATGCTTTTGGATACCCAGCCCATGCCAACAGCACCAATGAGGGCACCCATGGAGGCATCATGGTCACCCACGACACATCCCATGGCCTCACGCAACTGGAAGCCTTTGACATTGACGGTTGCGGGTACCAGGCTTTCCTGTGGGAGGCGAAGGCACGCACCATCCTGGTGGTTGCAGTGTACTTCAAGACCAATGAGACGATCCATGCGCCGCCAATGCCCAAATCCTGGCCCGCATCCTGGCGCTCCTCGATGCCGCAACCCGGCAATTCATCTTGGTTGGGGACTGGAACAACCACCCGGAGCAATTCCAGGGCACTGTCCTCAGCTCCAAGTTCCACTGGCAAATCCTGGCACCAGATGCCACACTGCTTAACGGCAACACGGTTGACTACGCCATCACGCACCAGACATTGGCAGCCTGTACCTCCATGACCACTGAGTGGGCTGTCCCCTGGCGACCACATTGTCTTCTCACCTATGCGTTGGAGCTCGAAGATGACTTCCGGCTGTACCACCAACTCCGGACCTTCCCACCACTACCCAATGTCCCCGACATCGGGTTTCGAGCCTGGAGCACATACGTCACACAGGTCGAACAGCTCCAACTGTACGAGAGCACACCAAACCATGGAGCCAAAGGGCTTGCCGATTGGGTCTCGATCACTGAGCAATACCTACTGCAGCAACACCCAACACCTTCCTTTGGTTCCCGCGAAAGCAGGGGCATCTGGGAGAAGGGAAAGGCTGCCTTTTGGGAGCAAATCCAAGCACGGCTAACCATGATCCAGAACCAACCTGCCAAGGCTCCAGGGGCCATCCACGGCCTCAACAAAGCACTCCAGCATGTCCAACACCATTGGCTGGGGGACCAGACCTGGGGGCAATTCCTCGACACCCATCAACACTGGCTGCAATACCGGGACGACCGCACGTTTGAGCTTATGCAACAAACAGTACAACATCAACTTGAAGCAGCACAACAACACAGTCGGGAAGAATCCAGCCTCCAATACGCAGAATGGATCAGACAAGGGGAAACCAAACGACTCAAAGGTCTCTTCAGATCACTGAAGGCCAGCGAATTGTCATGGCAAAAGGCCTTACCGGAACATTCCAATGGCCGACCGCATGAGGCACCGGATGAATGATTGGCGCAAGCTCTGGAAACCCACCAGAGATGACCATCCTATGACCAGGCTACCACTTCAGGACCAGGCCAAACAACAAGCAGCAGAACTCCCTCCTCTTACTTACGAGCAGCTCGGCAAGACCTTGAAGCACCTCCCTGACAAAGCCTGTGGCCCAGACGCCATCACCACACAGTTGCTACGCACTGCACCGAAACAAGCCCTACAACCATTGCTGAGCATCCTACAGGCCATGGAGGCCAAAGCCGGGCTCCCAACCCAGCTCACCTTGAGTCTGGTCGTCATGCTGGCGAAAAAAGAGAAGGTCGAACGACCCATCACACTGACAAGTGTGCTGTACCGGGTTTGGTGCAAGATGAGGAAACCAATCCTGGACGAGTGGCAACGAACACTCCCTCCATCTATGGACTATGACAGAGCCAGACCAGGTGCCACGGCTCTTCATGTAGCCCTCGAACGGCTCCTACACCAAGAAACTGCCAAATCCCTCGAGAGACATGGAGTAACAGTGCTGCTGGACATGAGCACCTTCTATGACACCCTGGACCTGCAGAAGCTTCAACAAACAGCCCAAGACCTCAACTACCCCCCATTGGCCCTGGAGTTTGCAATGCAGGTCTACACAGGACACAAAGCAATCCTCGCGGAAGGCGAACTTAGCCCCTGGTTCCACGTGACCACCGGAGTGGCCGCTGGCTGCCCACCTTTGCTAGCCAAGACATTTCTCCAGCCCATCCTCCACAGCTTCCAACTTGCTTTTCCTGACCTGCACTTGAATGGATGGGTTGATGACATTGGCTTTGACGGCAGTCACACCAACCCCCAGCATTACCATACAGGCTTGGAAACAGCTGCGGGATCACTTGACGGAAGCAGGTTTGGTTGTCAACAGCCACAAAACAGCTTTCATCGTCACCGACAAACACATGCACCGAGAGCTGAGCAAACTTCTTGGACCACAAGACCCGCCAATCCAATCCGTGATGAGAGATCTTGGCATTGACCACGCAGCCAGCCGCAGGCGCAGAATCACCACCCTTCAGCAAAGATTCCGCAAAAACAAACAGAGGCGAATCAAGCTCCGGAGCCTCAAGCTTCCAAACCTACGCACCCGACTCCGCCTGCATCGAGGGGGTGTCCAACCAGTTGCCTTCTGGGGTTTTGAAGGCCAAGGCTTAGCGCCCAGGTATCGACTTGCACTACGACAAGGACTGGCCACCCACTTAGGTCTGCACCAAGGGGGCCTCCAGGACATCATCTATGATCAAGTCAGCCAAAAGTTTGGAGATCCTGGAGATCAGGTGATCTTTCACCACATCCGCGCACTCCACACCCTCATCACCACCTGGCCGGCTGATCACATCCAACATGTGGAACAAGCGTGGATCACAATCCGCAACCAGCTCCGCAAACAGCAGCATCAGTGGTACCATGTCAAGGGCCCCCTTGCAGCCACCTTGGCATACCTCCATGAGTGGGGATGGACCACAGACACCCTTTACCAGTGGCACCGTCACGAAACGGCCTTCATGACAGAGGCCCACATCAACCTGCAGGACGACTGGGCCACCATTGAACAAACCCTACACCGGGAAGCGCATCAGCAGCGCACCAGCCGCATAGCTAGCCGCAAAAACTGCCAAAACCTGGTCAGTGGGCTCGACTGGACAGCGGCTAAAAAGGCAACCAAAGTGCTCTCCAAACAACAGCACCAACACATGAAGACCTGGAACCAAGCCGCCCTCCATTTCCGCGAAGGAGACAAAATCAAGCTCTGGCCCACTCTGCAGGGTCCCGGCAACCCCGAAGCACATTGTGTGGCTTTGCTCTTGGCACCACAGCCAGGGACATGCACCACTTGCCATCGAATGGACAAGGAAGCGCACCAACAAGCCAATGACGAGAACGTGCTCCAGTACCAGGAATGGCTCAAAACAGGCCAGCAAAAAGGCCCCAAAGGACTCTTTCGAGGGCTCAAGAGCAGTGAGTTGGCCTGGCAAAGGCCTACAGGCAGGTACCAATGCCTGACAGGATGACACACCGCCTCAAAGATTGGGGAGACCTTTGGGGACTTCGGGCCGACAACGATCCACACCCAAGACCCAGCCTCAAGCATGAGGCACAAACACAAGCCAAAACCATAGAGCCACTGACCATCGGTCACCTCGCCAGAGTCCTCAAAGGCTTGCCGGACAAGGCCAGTGGGCCTGATGCGGTCTCAACCCAGCTGCTCAAAGCGGTCCCGCCGCTTTCATTAGCGCCACTGCTCCAGCTATTCCACACCATGGAGGAACAGGCAGAGCTCCCTACTCAAATGCAGATGCACATGGTGGTGATGCTGCCAAAAAATCAGAACACTGAAAGGCCCATCACCTTGACTTCAACTCTGTGGAGAACATGGTACCGCCTAAGAAAGTCCCTGCTCGATCAATGGCAGCGCACTTTGCCCAAAGAGATGGAACACGATCGAGCCAGACCAGGAGCAAACGTGCTCTACGTTGCACTGGAGCGGATCCTACGACAAGAAGTACAAAGGGCTCGAGGATTCCACGGTGTCTGTGCTCATGGACATGTCCACCTTCTACGACACCATGATCGACTACAGCAAGAGGCCATCAAGTTGGGCTACCCACCGTTGCTTCTGGAGCTGGGCCATGCAGCTGTACACGGGACCCAAGGCCATCTCAGCTGAACAAGAATTCACACCTTTCTTCAGAGTCGATCGAGGGATCCCTGCTGGCTGTCCTCAAGCGCCACCACTCGCCAAAGCAGTACTCGCTCCAGCACTGGTGCCATGGAAGCAGGAGCGCGCCAAGATCCATCTCTCAAGCTGGGTCGACGACATTGGCTATGACACCCATGGCGACAGCCCGCTACAAGTAGCCACAAGGGCAGTTGAGGCCTACCGAGATCTTCGTGAACGGCTGGTGCAACTCGGGCTGAAAGTCAATGCCAAGAAAACAGCCTTTTTGGCCACTGACAAGGCCACTGACCGAGCTTTGAAGGAAATGCTGCAGCCTCATGAACCACAAGTTGCTTCAGTGATGGAATAGATCATCAGGCGGCTCGGCGGCGGAGGATCCCTGTCATGAAGCAGCGTTTTGCCAAGGCGCATCAACGCAAGCTCAAGCTCAGGACCCTCAAAATACCTTCTCTGAAGGTCAGGCTGAGGTTGCGCAAGGGAGGCGTTCAGCCTGATGGGGACTAGAAGCACAAGGCCTGGCGCCAAGATACAGGATTGCACTCCGAGCAGGTGTGGCTACTCAGCTGGGACACCACAATGGAACTTTTGACATCCACAGCAACAAATACATGGACCCAGCAGACCAGGTGATCATCCACCACATCAAGGCCCTCCATACACTGTACCATGCGTGGCCGACGGGCCAGATGGCACACAATGGAGCCAGCGTGGATGAGCACCCACCACCAGTTGGGCACCAAGACCCATCCCTGGTACACCGTCAAAGGCCCTTTAGCTGCCACCATTGCCTACCTCCTCGAATGGAAGTGGCAAGCAAACACTCTCCACCGCTGGACCAGGGCAGCCACGGATTTCACGCTCGAAAACGAGATCAGCCTCCAGCACCCTTGGTGGAAGCTCGAAAAAGCATTACTAAAGGAAGCGGCCAGCCAAAGAACAACCAGAATTGCCCAGAGACCACACCATCAGCACTTGGTGGCCGGATTGGACTGGCACGTGTTTCGACAGCTCATCAAGAAGCTGCCCAAGGAGCACCGAACTCATCTCAAGACCTGGGTTCAAGGAGCAATCCATTTCCGTAAGCAGTGCAAAACGAAAATGTGTCCGATCTGTGGGGCCCCGGCGACGCCAAAGCACATTGTATGGATGTGCAAATGGCACCACGGGCGTGGTCACAAGCCCATGCCTCCGGAGTGGGCAGACAGGCTCACGAAGAGCCTTTATGGAATGCTGGCTGGATTCCACTGGAGCCCCAAGACCAAAAGCAAATTCAGCATCCATACCAAGGACATGGCATTTGGCAAGGATTGCAGGTCCTCCAGTCCCACCAGTACCAAGGTTGGGCCTTTACGCTCGACGCCGGAGCGTCCATGTATGACCTTCGCAGCCAACTTTGGGTGTTCGGCCTTTGTGTTCTTCATGTCTTACGCGCAGGGCAATTGCAGCGGCTCGGGGCCATCACAGGGGTACCAGCAAGCCCACAGACCAAGACCCGGGCTTTGATTGCTGGGCTGGCCGCGTTAGCCAAACACACCAGCACAGGTGTCAAGGTCATAGTCCAAGTTGCTGCCGTCTGGGAAGCTTGGACCTCTCCCAAACACCGTGAGCACCACCTAGACCTGTACCAAGGCCTGGCAAGGGCTATGGAAAGCCACCCAACAAGGCCAATCGAGGCCGTCAGCAATGGCCTGATCCTCCACCAGGTCTAGCAAAGGTCAGGCCTTTGAAGATCTCCAAAGTCCAGCAGGAGGCCACTGAGCTCCTCTCTACGGCGTGGACGACTCTGACAGAAGACACACAAACCAAACTTCAGGCCATTGGGGCAGGGCCAACCAAACCTGAAGCGCCAGAGCTCACAGATGTACTGAAGTCACACATGGAGGCTCTCCCAGAACCAGTTCAAGACGTGGTCACAAAATTGACCACACCAGAGCCATGCACGGAGCGAGAGATAGCTGCAAAGCTCAAAGGCAGAGTCTCGGAGTTGAAGAATCTTTCAATGAAGAAAACTCAACTTCAAAGCAAGATCGACCATGTCAAGTCCCAGTATGCGGCGCTCCTCACGGACATGCAGGAACTTCAGGCCAAACTCACTGAAGGACAACAATCCCTCAAGAATCTGTCCGAAGAGTACATGAAAGCAGTGAATCAGACTCCCACGCCACCTGACCTGCCACCACCACTGGAGAAGCAGAACAAATACCAATGGCGGTCGAATCCTTTGTCCATAGCTTGGGCATTTCCCTGACTGAGGAGCAGAAGAACCAGCTTCATGGCCTTCTGAAACGGCCGAGCGCTTGCGGCGTCTCAGACAAAGACGCCGCTGTCAGCGCCTCAGAAACGGGCTGGACTGGCAGATCTTTCACAAGCGCCAGCGCAAAGCAAGCAAGGCGCAACTGGGTGCAGGGAGCGGTCCGATACAACAGTCCTCATGGTGATGAATTGGGCCCCATTTGCCAGGTTCCAGCCACTTCGAAGCACATTGTGTGGTTGTGCAAGTGGCACCATGACAAAGGACACAAGCCTCTACCACTCCCATGGACAGAGGGTCCACAATCTTGATGAAGATCCGTTGTGGGCCGGGGGTGGATCAACAAGGAGCTCTACGAGCACGAGACAGGCAGCGCCACACTACGAGGACATGGACTGTGGCAGAATCTTGAGGCCCAAGACCTGGCCCTACACAAAGGACTGGTCGTCACGACGGATGCGGCTCCAACCACCTACGATGTCCACTCACAGGGCTGGGTTTTTGCCATCTGCATCCACACCATCAGCCTAGGACAATTGAAGCGCCTGGCTGCCATCACAGGCCTACCACCAGGCAAACAAAGCAAGGCCCCGGCTTTGTACTATGGCGTGCGCGTCTTGGCCCAACATGTCCAACAGAAGGTCAACTTGGTGATCCCCTCGATTGCTGTGTGGGAAGCATGGACGGACCGCAAGACTCATCGTCCCTTTGTGGACCTGGATGCCCTGCACGATCCGAATCAGAAAGGCAAAGTCATAGCCCTCTATGTCAGTCCAAAAGCTCGCACATCTTAGACGCCGACAGCGAGATGCAGGGCTCACGGCTTGGGAGAGAGCGCAAGAGCTCTTTGACAAAGACAAAGATGACTGGCAGCACACCCTGGATGATGATCACGACCTGATCTACCAACATGCTCTGGACAGGCCCTGTGCCATTTACAAAGATCCTGCGCACTATGTCCATGGCAAGGCCAATCGATCCCAGGCAACAAACACTAAGCAGTACAAGAAACGCTTGGTGAGCAAGTGCACGCGACCTGACCACTACCACCATTGAGCAGAGACTCAACGAAGATTGTGCCGGCAAGCATCATTCCCCACTGCCAGAGGAGGAGACCACCAAGCCTGGCTCCCCAATACCCAAGAAGGCCACACGTACTCAGATCATCCAGGCCCTGCTGCAGAAGCAACCAGCTGACAGAATTCCAGGGGCCCACTTCTATGTGGAGACGGCCGGGTACCTCAAATGTCAGCACTGCGGCGTAGCAATCTTGAAGCGGTCAAATGAGACCATCTGGAACGACTTCATCCATAGCTCCTGCACTGATGAGCCATACACAGGGGACACCGTTGGCCACGAGACTCATCTTTTGTGGCAGCTGGGACATCGTGTCAGTTGCAAACACTGTGGCATTGCGGTCCTCGCGGATAAGAGCAATCGCCTGATCCTGACACAAGGCCTGAAGAAGCCGTGCAAAGGAGCGCCGGTCAAGAAGAGCCCCAGTCTCAGGATGTACTTCCCTACGCAGCTCACGGCGCAACAAGACACACCTGATGGAACAACCGCCAGCCACCTACAAGGCTCGACAAGGTCAGAAGACACGGGCTCCTCCTCCAGCCGCCTGCAACCTCGTGCCCTCTTTCCTGACAGGCAGCTTCAAGAAGAGCAGGAGGACACAGATGAAGACGAAACCACTCCCATGAACGTGGAGTTCTTCTGAGGGCGCTCCTCACTTTGAGGCCTATGCCAAAAGGACATTTGTGCGCACCAGACGAAAAGACCACCCTAAACAACCAAAATACATACATACATACATACATACATACATATGTATATATATATACATACATGTTATGTCATCATTGTAGAGGTACAATGTGCATGCATATATCATGTATCTATGTACACATATCATATTGACAGTCTGAACTGTTACTGTTAGAGTTCTGCTTCCTACTTGTCGATGCCAGAACTTGCTACGCAATACAAGAAACATATCAATGTACAAAACGAAGGGCCGGTTGATAACAGTCGTGCTTGTAGCGCAGCCATGCAACGAGTTTTGATGTTTCGCAAACGCTTGGCTACGCCAACGCCGTGCACCTTCGACTTTGGCGTCGAAGCACAGTAGGGCCAGTCCTACTCGGGGTGGGGCAGCTTCTTAGCACTTTGGAGGTCTGGCGTTTTGTTCTCCAAGTCGGGGAAGCCACAGAACACTGTGTTTAACATTGTGTTCGCCGCAATGTATACATGCGGAAAGGTTCCTGGAGCTGATTTTCCTGGGAAATCAGGGGGGAGGCAGTCACATTCCCAGCGCTTGTTCTCAAGACTCTTGATTGTGCTTGTGAGGCCTGCTTGCATGAAGAGAAGCAGGGCGAGGAGCTGAATTCGGCGGCCTTGCTAGAGTTTGCCAGGACATTGGCTACAAAATGTGTAAAATAATATGTCAAAATCTTGGGATTCTTGCTGGTAGCGATTTTTAGCCTGGCCCTCGGGCTTTTGCAGGACCTTCTGGGAGGGCTCCGTCGATGGGGCCATGGAGGTGGGCAAGTCCGATGCACCAAGTGGAAAGCATCGTGATTCACACTTGTTCCTGGCTCATGTGACATTCTGTTCCGACGACGCACTGTTCTGAGCCCGTGTCAAGCGCTGTAGGCCGTCTTCTTTGGTGAGCAGCCACTCTTCCAGCAAGACATTGGCGCTGTTTGCCTCTTTTGCGAGAATGTCCGGCAAGTCTTAGCTGAGATAGGCTGGGCAGGGGGCAGATGCTATTGCCACACCTGGAAGCCTTGTTAGCATCTCTTGAGAACCTGTGCCTGGCAGGTATGGAGGAGCACGATGCCAAAGATATCCAGGCTCGGTGGTTCGGTTCTGCGGTTGTTGGGATGTTTGCGACTTGAGCCGCGGCAGGTAGGAGTCTTTTCTGAACATAGGTTTCGAGACATTTCTTGACTGGCACGAAGAGGTGCTGATGGAGCACTACGGAGAATTGGTGCTGAATCGGGTGAGAAACGCCAAGCTGGTTCAGCCCCCGAGCATGGCCCATGATGTGCATTGGTTTACCAAGACCCTGACGAATCTTTGCAAGGCGCTCGCTCGAGTTCATGTTTTTCTTGGCCAACCAAGCGCCTCTAAGTCGTACGCTGTCACTGCATCACTGCAGCACCTTGACAGGCAGACCCCTTCTTGCAGTTCTTCGCGGATGACCCGAAGATGGAAAACTGTATGGTTTCCATTTTTAAACTGATCATGAATGGGGGCACGCCACCGTCTGCTCAAAACTTCTCTAGCAAGCTGAGGGCTGCACATCAGGACCTCTACCTGACAGATGCTAGGTACAGTGCCTTCATTGGCCACATTGACAAGGTTTTGAGGGCAATGTTTCCATGGCCAGTGCACCCAGCAGCCGTCGCTAACAGCAACATCCGTTCCCTGGAGGGCTTTCGCACAGAAGTCCTTTGCGGTAGCACTTTGCGAAGTTCAAGGCTGCAAGCTGTCGAAGGAATGTTGAATTCTAATGACTCGAGCAAGCAGCGTGTGGCGCGTCAAGCGAGACGTGGAAGAGTGGTATCCGCAATGCAGAGATGTGCCAAATCCCTTTTTGACTCCATAATACAGGACTCGCGTATTTCAATGTTCTTCAAGAACAGTGATCCGGCTTGTAAGGATCGCAAAGCCAGGTACCTAGGCTGTGCGCTTGCCGGCAACCTGCCCACAGTGGGGCAACCCAATGCGAGCACCAACCCCCCGACACCCTCAAGCGCTACCAGTCAGACGATGTCTCCGGCAAACAGCCTGAAGCAGCAGCATCAGCTCTTTCGCATCTCCGACTACCACTTTGATGTCTTCTTGGATCATGTGCGGCGGGCCTTGAAAGGGGAGGATCCAGAGGCGAGGATATTTATTTGTTTGTTTGTGTGGGTGCCCATCGAGTTTCAGTTTTAATGTCGCACCCAGCATTTCCGCAGTGCATGTGTTGTCCACTGTGTGTCCACCACCTTGGGCATCCAGGCCGCTGATTTGGCACCTGCGCAGTTAGAGTCACTACGACCCAACGTGGTCTTGGACTCCCGAGCATCTTGCCCAGTTTCTGGGGCTGCTTCTTCTTCTTCTGGGCGTGGGTGCCCCTTCAGACGGATGGTCGACGGAGCACCCTTGCTCGAGAAGGTCGGTGGCACAGAGGAGATTGAGAAAATCTTGACGCTGATGGAAAGAGAGGCTGGTGTGGACCACAAGGTTGATGGGAATGAGTAGCAAGGGCATTACTACTAGTAGCACAAAGCTACTAGTAACAAGTGCACTGCTACAAGTTCCAAGAGCATCGCTACTAGTAACGGGGGCATCGCTACTAGTAGCTTCTTGCTACTAGTTGTAATGCCAGGAGCTACTAGTAGCTTCTTGCTTCTAGTAGTAAGGTGCCTTCTAGTAGCGATGCACCTTGTTGTTGAATCGCAGTCTGATGATGTGGTAGGCAGCATCCTCTCCCATCCTCGTGTCCTTTTTGAATGGCACGGATTGTCTACCATGCCGCGCCCAGACGCCTGACTAAAATGCTGAAGTCAGCTTCTTTAGCAAGTGGATTTTCATTGAGCTCAGAAATGCTTTCATACCTTTCCGGGAGTCCACCGTCCCCAAGTCACAAATCGCTCACCCATCCTGACTACCCAGGATTCGCAATGCTCTTGCGGCTGCGGCAGCCAGTGACAATCTGGAGGACATACAGTTCTCGTCTGAGCGGTTGCAGGTGGGTGTCCGCAGACATCGTGTCGATGCCATTCGAGTGTCATGAGAAAGCCTGGGAACCAATAGTTAGTCAATGGATGCTTTGAAGAGAAAGGTCCGAGTTACAAAAAGTTGCAATAATTGAAGGTGATTGTGGGCGAGAGATAGGGCAATCATTTCGAACTACCATATATATATATACATATTCCTACAGCATTGGTTTCAGGCTGTGGCAATGGCAAGTTGGCAGGTTTGTTGCATCCGAACTGAGGCAGCTCACAGCCAGTATGAAATGGAACCTGAACATTTTGAGATGTGGTTGGGATGCTTCAATCGAAGCATGGTTGCTCACATTCTGCCACCAGATGTGGCCGACAAGTTGCAGCACTGCTTCCAAGCCCTCACATCGGCAATGCAGAGTAAAACCATGCCGCGGTTGACATCTCAAGAGGAGTGTGTCTTCAAGATGATTGAAGAAATTACAGTAGAGTTTTTGGGGCATGTGCACTTTATCCAAAAGTCAAGCAGCACAGTGAGGGTGAGATCATCAATCGACGTCAGGAGGACGATCGGCCTGCGGCTGAAGTAGACTGGGGGCGCCTACAGGGGCTGATCGACGAGCTCGGGGGCGATCCGGGGCTCACCGCTCTGATTGAGAATCTCAGCTCTGCATAGTTCTGCATGGTGCAAACATGTGCAAACACGAACTGTGACTGTATCCCTGAGAAACTGCAGCAATGTCCAAAACCAAGGAAATGGTACCACTTCATCAGTGAGGAACCTTCAATCAATGCCTTTTTCACCGGACAGCGTCCTCAAGTGATGATGTTCCAGACCAGGTTTTGGAAGAAGGCGCTTGGAGGATTGTTTCCTGTGTTAGAATTATATACATATGCATGTTTATGTCATGTCAGGTCAGGCCAGGTCAGGTAGTCAGTCAGTCAGTCCGTCGGTCGGTCGGTCAGTCAGTCAGTCTGTCTGTCTGTCCGTCTGTCTGTCTGTCTGTATTAGTCAGTCAGTGTTGCATTATGTTGCGTGTTGCTATGCCATGCTTTTGTTAGAGCGTGCTTGAATTGTTGGATGCTTTCGCCATCGGGAAGCTCAATCCTTTCAGGTGCTGCGCGAAGGTTTGCATCGGGACGGTCGCCGTCAGCTCCGTTTGATTCAAATTCACCAGCATTTGCGGATCACTCACCAGCATTTCGACGCCTTCGTGCGGTGCCTTGATGATTCATACTGTAAGTGGCAACAGAGCGGGTGTAGATATATATATATATATAGTGGTAGACTAGTAGTTAGAATTTTTAGTGAGGAAAAAAAAAGCTAGCAACCTAGGACTTGCTAGAAAACTGAAAAAAAGCAGTTAGGTCTGACGAGAAAAAACGTCGCACATAGAATTAAAACATCCACATAGAATTAACAAACATAGAATTAAAATTGTCACATGATTGCACGATTACCCGAGTTTGCCAAAACATGAGAGCGTCCAATGACTCGCAGCTTGCGGTGCTTGAGTGAAGAAAGGATTTGAGGAAAGAGTAGGAAGGGCAGAGTGTAAAGATAAGGGTAGAACCCCATCAATGCAAGCAAGTGATGCTTAGCTTTCTCAAAAAGCAACAATTTTCTATTTAAGGTTTGCGCTTTTTTTGGCCGGCGCGTTTCTAGTTGCAATGAATTTGTCCGAGCTACATTCACAACTGGAGGACGGGTGTTCACAACAAAGTGTAGATTTGGTTTCTAGATGGATGGTATATTATAGGCGACCAGTTTGTTCCTTTGAGAATATGTTTGAACACATAATTTTGAATGCAGTTAGAATTATTTTTAATGTTTAGGATTAGCCTGCCCTTCAAAGTAGCCAATCAGTTCCAAATGCATCTGGAATTCATCGTTTCGACCGGGAAAAAGGAAAGGCAGCGTTTTTGTTGGTCGTTTTTTTGCTGGTAAAGTGCATGGGTTGCATGTATGTTGGATCAATGGAATGTCATTTCTAACTTTCTAACTGCATATTTTACTAATTCTAAGTGCATAATCCTTGAAAAACAATTCTAACTACGAAAAAGCGCCAATTGCATTCTATCTGTAGAGAAAAATCTAATTCTAAGTGCATCCCTAGAAAATTTGACAATTCTAAGTGGTAGTCCGCCACTATATGTATACACACATATATACTGTATTATATAATATATGCTATAAATTGTTTCGCAAGCGGTCTGAAGCCCAAAAGGCACCCGAAGTCCTGATGCACCTGGGCCCAGGTGTTTGATAAACGCGTGCGAGGCGCTCTCTCTCAGCCAAGATTCATCCAACAAGATGAGGGCGGCTGTTGAATGCTTTCGGCCGCAAGTCGTGAAGGACTACACCTGAGCATGGTGCAAGATAGTGCACAAATATGCGCAAATGATCTGAGTGGGTGGCAGACATCCTTCAGCGTGCAGAGGGGTGGTCATGGCCCACTTGTGTTAGTCTTGCTATTGGTAGCGTTAGTTGGAGAACGATAGTCTTCATTGTGGCCCGGCTGGCACAGAAGCCCGGTGAAAGAAAGCTGTTCAACCCATAATGATGCCTCAAACAAAAGGATAATGCAGTAGATGAAGCTGGTTGACCATTCACAATGTTTTGGGGCGCTCCACTCACGCTAGCCATGACATACATTCTGACGGGCTGCAAGCGCAGGAGCCATGAGGCCACATTTAGTTTAAGTGGCACGGCCGAAGCCGTCGGCCATTTTCATGGATCCGAGTGGTCCCAGACATCCGAGAGTTCCACGAATGTGCGTGGGACAAACATGGCAAACACGCCGCTCCCGGAATGACACCTGGCGCGGAGAACGAGGCAAGCTTGGTTTACAGCTTTGCCGACCCAGGCCAAGCAGAGCAGTCTGATTCTGATTCGAGGTGCTTTGGGACGCTTCTGTTCCAGTGTGTTCACCAGCTGCACTTTTCATTGTTTGGTTCCGAGCGGGATTTATCCACTCTGCAAGTCTGGCTTTTGCCAGGCCTGGGGTGTCACACGGCCGGGGCATTTGAGCCACACTTGGTGCTACAAACCTTTTCCTTTCACTGTCTAAGGCCTTTGCACTCCTGAGAAGGCACCGGTGTTGAGACGGGATGGCTCTGCGACGACCGCAAGCCACATGTTTGGCGTTTGTCGTGACATGTTCCGCCTTTATCGCTTCTGAGGTTGCCTGGGAAGCGATGAAACGCCAGAACCCTAGCCTTCCAATTGAAGTGGGTGTGTTGGAATGCGGTTCTTAGACCTTGATGCAAATAATGGCCACCAACATATCAAAAGAGTTTTGGACATGTATGTTGGTGGACTCTATCTTTAATAGTCCTTCAAAATACCATGAAAGATCGAATGCTTCCATCGATGCTCAGGTGCCTTGGAGTCATCCCCGTTTGGGTCTGAGGAAAATATTTTGTAGAATTGGGATAAGCTCAGCCTGAATTCCAGTAACTTTCCATCCCAGAGGCATGTTTGCTTTTTAGCTATCTTGAGCATGGAAAGATATGGACACTTTCGAGGTCTCCCAGGAAGTGCCGGAAGATGGATCGAGAGAGTGCCCGGATACTGAGGATCAGGGAATGAAGTGAACCAGTAGGTGTAGCATAGCCATAAATCACGTCATAGATGTAGTTTTGTTCCACATGTGTTCCTTCACGCCGTTGCCGAAGCCATCAGCTACGTATAATAAAGTATCACACACACATATATATATATATATAAGTATCGAATACATTTTTTTTTGGGACCGCTGGGTCACCAGGTCGGCAGCTCAAGAAGCACAACAGATACCGAGGCATCAAGCTCTGCCGCAAGCACAGGGACTTCATGATGTGTGAGAGTGTGTGTGT
Source organism: Durusdinium trenchii (assembly GCA_963970005.1). Taxonomy (NCBI): domain Eukaryota; class Dinophyceae; order Suessiales; family Symbiodiniaceae; genus Durusdinium; species Durusdinium trenchii. The sequence goes on from CAXAMN010006113.1 coordinate 178,360, forward strand.
GTGACCATGTTTGGGGGTGCCAAGGTGGAGAAGCCGAATTCGCGAGCTCGCGCGGAGTGGGGATGCCTAGATCTTGGGAAGGCGGCTGGATTCAGAGAAACGTAGTTTGAGCAATGGTAGGCACAGCACAGTGCAGCTTGTTTCCAGGCCGCATCCAGAGCCAAGCCCAGCCAGACAGGCCGCAAGCTGCCCTCAGGCTTCTCACGGCTCGCGACAATTTCTCAAATGTGGTGGTAACTTGTGATGGTTTGTCGGAGGACGGGCACGTGAAGCAGATGTCAGAAACTGTGAAGGAGCTCAAGGCATGCAGAATACAACACTTCTACCTTATTTTTGCAGTCCTGCAGTGTTTGGTCAATCGTACAACCTACAGTGAGTGGCTTGCAATGATCAGCTTTGGGCCACTGGCACGCACCAGCCCACCACGGAATTTTGGCTCCAAAGCACAGGCTAGACTCGCCAGACCTCAGTAATGTGGAGCACATTGAGCCAAATTGAGCCCTGGGAGAAATCCCCATAGCACACGCTGAGCGGTGTTCCTCTAGTGAGTGGTGGACCCAAGCCATGCCGGAAAATTCCAGGGATATTTCCAGGAATGATCAGGAAGAGGAGGCCTGACTATGCCATTTGGTCCGCCGCAAAGTTCCTTTCAAACAAACATCCACCTGGTGCTTTGACCTGCCTGCAAGTGCATTGGCATATGGTACGAGAGAAATCGTGCAGAATCAGAATCCTGCCAGGAAGTTGGTCTCATCTCAGCGCGCTCACCCAATCCAGGCAATTTTAGTTGACCTTCTGGGGCATTTTTGTTGTGCACTGTTTGCTTTGTGCCTGCAACAGTGCGCAAGAAAGACAGAAGGAGATGCTTGCTAAAGTCTGCGGGCAACAGACGTCGTACATTAGACAGGCTTTGTAGACAACATTTCACCTCCCACATGGTGGTACCGGGGACTGATTCAAGAACACGTCGGGAACCTTGAAGCTTTGCAACAGGTCGTTTTTCCAAATGGACGCCGGGTTCCCAGCGTTGGCTTATTGGCTTTGGGGGTCAGTGCGATGGACACCCTGCACATCCCTGCACACAGTCTGCCGAGGCTATCGAGAGTGGCATTGGGCTTGGTCCTAGGGCTGGCTTGTGCCGCCTGGATGCTGAGGGGCGAGAAGGACATCGAGGCACGATCCGAAGACCACTTGGAAGCACCACCGCAACTGCTTGCCTGGTTGCCGTGGTTTGTCTCCCCGACAGCTGAGCGATCAGGTCATAAAGTAAAGGCTGTAATGGGGTCATAGCTATGTTGAGTGGGAATCAGTGGAATCAGCATCTTCTTCCATCAGGGTGTGACCAATTCTTCATTGCCTCAACAGTTGCCGGGCGGCAATGTGTTCTCTTGCTGTGAAATCACGGCAGATGCTCTGCATATATTTCTTTGTCATACAACCATACTGCAGCCGAGTCGATCCGACTGGTTGTGCTGTTTGAGGAAGTACTCCGGTCTCAATGGTGCCACGGGCCCCATGCCTCCAGTGCCCAAGAAGGCCAACGAACACAATGGAATCGAGTGGCCAGAGATGCCACTTGGATGTTTCCCTCAAAACGTTTGCTCGGGGTGTGATTTGTCTTTTGCCCGCGACTTTCGTTGCACAAGTTTTGGTTGATCTACCAATGCCTTTGTTCCTTTGTTTGCGTCAGCGCGGAGCGTGGGATGGACATAATGTTGCCTTTGGTGGATTGAAGAAATAGCTCCCGAACCTTCGATGGTCAAAAGTGGCCGCAACAACCGTGCAGGGACTGCACATTTTTGTTGTGAGTTTCTTGTGCGGACAGCAGGGGAAGGTAGGAAGAAACATGTGTTCAATTCAAAGTTGGTGCAGTGGGGAAGGCTCTCAGGAGGCCTGAACATAAAAAGCAACGTGTTGAATTGTGTTGTCTCCTTGTCCAGTTTTGAGGGACTGTTATGGTCTCCATTGCTGGAGGTCTACGATGCAGTTTTCCGTAGTTTTCCTACTGTAATTGGGTTTCTTGAGGAGTTGATCCATTCATATTGTGCCGCGCTTTCCTCGTCTGTTGTTTGTGTCGCTCCCAGCCCTATTCTAGCCTGATTTTAGCTGATGTGGATGTAATGTCCACCGTTTTGGTGATCCAAGTGCTTGGTAGTAGTAGTACTACTGTATATATACTGTAGATACTATTGCTAATTTGTTCGTGTGAAGCCTGACTATCGCAAAGCACAAAGTTAGTTTTGAAATCTGATTCCTTCTTCTTTCTTCATCCTTATAAGCCTTAGGACGCTCGGCGGCGACCAAACCATGACGTTCTTTATTGTGGGTCAGGGCCATAGACACTGGCACTCCTTGGCTGGAATGGGTGCAAGCAGCAAGGTAATTTTGCGGCGTATCCGTTTGCCACGTTTGTGGTTCCATTTTGGTTTCATGTAGCCACATAATGGAAGGCGATTGGGGTGGAATGGACGGTGCGATCATCCCGCCCAATGGTGCAACAAGGACACTAGTTGCATTCTCCAATTTATGCAATTTTCGCCGCTCGCTGCGGAGACGGCGCGTTTGAAGAAGCCAAAGAGTGTCAGGATGGTCCAGTACAATGGTGGCAAGGAGGTAGGTCCACATGTATTTGCTCATCGGCCCAGCGGGTGCAACGATCAGCAGATGCTACTTGGCTTGGCTCTAATGACTCGGACTCTGAAGTTCAGTGTCAAGAGACTACAGCACTGAGTCACTGAGTTCAGTGCACTAAGGGATGTGGGGGTCGTTCATGCTTCATGCAAGGTCTATTTGCTTCAATGCTCGCGGGGGGGGTTGGCTGCCCAGTGACCTGCGGGTACAATGATTCAGTGGACTATGAGCCGGCGCTGTTGGTGGCGAATCAAATGAAGTAACTTGGCACATCCCGGAGACTTTGTAAAGATGCTTCGGGGTTCAAAAGCTTGCTTCCCATGCCTCCCATGACATCCACGCCCTACCAATCAACTCCTTCATGCTGGTGACAGTATGTGACAGCGTATTCGCGTGTGACAGTGTGCAAATAGTGCCTTTGCTTGGAGCACACCAGCGGACTTTGCCAAGATTCCGCCCTCAGGAAACGTGCAAAGACGTCCCATCCCCAATTTGTTCTCAATGTCAGGAGCTGAGAGAATTCGGAATGAAGACTCGGGTGTGCCCGTTCCAACATCACTGCCCGTGCACAGAGTGAGGTAGGTGACAACTTCTACTGGGGAGGTATTCCACTGATGTGTGGTGCCAACCCTTTGGCTGGGATCCACTACATCACCGGACACATGCTCTGTGGCAGAAACGGCTTTGCAAGTGCACCTTAAGGGCCTTCCGGGAGCACCGTTGAGCCTCCAAAGCCTAAGGTTTGACACCATTTACAATCAGATCTACAACACTCCAGAGCTCAACATCGCTTGGTTGAGCGTTCTGGGGAGCCTTTGCCCGCATGCCTTTCGCCATTGGGACTCGCCGTTGGCATTCCCCGTCCGGTCGGTCTCGATCGAGGAACCATGACTATGGTGGCTGGATGTTTTCCGCATCATGGGACCAACAGAGCCTTGGCAGCGGCAATTCTTGGTCTTGTTTGAAAGATAGGGTGCGACTAGCTGGGCTGAGCTCCAAGGATTGCCTACACCTGGCACAATCCAAAGCCGAAAGCTTACACTTACTGTAGTAGTCCCTTAAGATGCAAGCTTGCAACACATTCGGTAGAAAGCATACCACCCCACAAATTTGAAATTTGAACAGGTGGCGACTACCCGCACAGTACTGGATGCAACACGTGCCCTGTTTATTGGAGTGAGTGTCGCTTAGGGTAGGTGATCGTGACCAGTCATCAGGAATTTCATGATGTTGAGCAGCTGCTTCGATGCCTTCAGCAGACGAACATGCCTCCGGCAGTTGAACGGGGTCGTTCTGAGCAACGATGAGAATGCTCCAGACATCTGAGGTGAATTTTGTTGACAAAGGCTTCGACATGGACATCCTCTTGCTGGATTCCAACAATGAGGCCACAATAGGCACAATTTCATCACGAAAGCTAGCCTTAGCTAGCTGGAGTTGCTCTTGCTTTAGCAAGTTAAGTGACGGGGTGGACGCACCTCAGAAACCTCAAATAATTGATTAAATCAATCTTATGGACCCCCCCCCCCCC